>CAWVNO010003029.1:0-600000 GCA_963930645.1 Salticus scenicus
ATATATGTTGCACCCTTTTCACGATTAAATGGAAATACTTCGTAATCTATTAGTTTCAATGTGTACTTTTAATTACAAACATCCCAACAAACACAAGACTTCTGGCCACAAGCTGTAAACGTTCTGGCCAAACAGACTTGTGGCCATTGGTATCATGCCAGTGCTACATTTTAAATAGAGCGCCTGAACTTCCGGCAGTCGGTGATTAACTAATCACGGGCCAGTGCGGGGAAGCTGATGCCTTTTCCTTGCTGAGTAGCCACTGCAGGTCGGATTCCGGGAAAACTGTTGTGGCCTTGCATCATTTAAAGAGAAGCGGGCCTGTTACATCTACCGTAACCTAGCCATAACTATGCCTGAATCTGCTAATCTCGCGCACGCGCAGACCGTTTTGTATCACGTCAAAATGCCTAGTAAGTATAAGTAAACATACATGGCGTCTTCGTTCGTGGAGTGGAGCAACCTAATGTGAAATGGTGAAAACGAAGCAAATGTAAGTAAGATCTTCCTGACATTTCTCATGCAAGTATGTATGCATCGCTTTGCTTTCTGACAGTAAAAAATTTAATATCTAAATATAGGAAAATGTTGAAATAATTCTAATCGCAAAAGATTCTACAACCGGTGTGGTAAAAACTTATTCAATTAGATGAGATATAATACAATTTCATGTCTGAAAGTACAAGCTTTGATTTAGAAAGTACAAGATTTGTTTCTTGTACATTGTTACAGAAAGAAAATCACAACCTACAAAAAAGGCTTAAAAAATCTCGTACCTGTTTATTGTTAATTTAAATTATTTTTAAATGAAGTAATAATTAATATTAGAGTATCAACTACTTCTGAAAGTGGTAATTTAATTTACAAATATGTATAATATGACTGAGAAACATTTACTAATAAAAACATGGTTAAAACGAAAAAAAACCTGTTTTTTTACCAACCCTGTATATTAACTTTAAAACACAAATTAATTCAAGTCTAGAAAACTTAATACAGTAGAGAATCTTTATAATGCACACCTTAGGCCCAGAAGTAGTGCATATTATAGAATCTTGCATTATCTATATAGTTTTACAAATTAATAAAACTTATCAAGTAATCATGGTCATATATTGCCTTGAATAAATTATGATATTTACATTTGAGAACCATTTAAAAATTTAAGATTTTTCATTGCATGAAATAAAATTTAAAATTTACATAAATGATTATTTAAATAAATTAGCAGCAAATACATTAACACTATACTTAATATTGTCTTACGAATCATTTACCAGTATTTTATTTTCTGCAGTTTTGTTGATTTTTTTGGATTATGAAATTTTAGTTTTATTTTTTTAATAAATTTAAAATATTTTATTCATTTAAAAAAAAAAAAAAAAAAAAATCTCCCCCCACCCCTTATTTATAGTTTTTTTTACAGGGAAATAATGAAAAATTCTGTAATATTATGGCCTACAGTCTGAAATTATTTAAAATGTGATGGTGTCTGAATTCCTCATTTGATTGAGCTTTAAAATTCATATACAAGTTATAAGTATATGTCACACAAACTGTATAAATTTTGGTGAATGTAACACTAATAGTTATTCTACAGAGATACCCAAAAAATTTGAATACATTCTGTTTTATTCAACAATGTACTATTTGAGAGTAAATAATCAAACACTTATTGTTAATTTTCTCGTTTTGTTTATTTAATGACTTCTCTTACTTTATTTTATTTAAACAACAGTGAATTACTTAAAGTTCAGAAATTTGACTGGAGTCACTCAACATTTTTATTATTTCTCTTAATGTTTTTGCATATTTATCAAATTGGTTATATATATATATATATATATATATATATATATATATATATATATATATAGTTATATACATTATTTTTGTGAAAAATAAAAAAATAACTTTTCTATGTAGAAGTAAAATTTAATTTTGTATATTTTTCATATGGAATTTCTATTACCAAGTAATATTTTTTTTTAGAAAATTAAAATAAGAATATAAAATTATGAAATGATTAAGTATGTAAATTTGATTTTTTTCAGTTCTTGGATAAAAAAAAATGACATGTTGGTATTGCACATAAAATGTTATATAAAAATGAAAACTTTGCTTTGAAAGGACTTGTGGACATAAATTGATAAAAACATTCTACCTACATTTATAAGATTTTTTTTTTTACCTAGTATAGAAATGTTAAATAAGATACTTCCATATTAAGTACAAAATAACAAAGAAACAACTTAAATCATTTTTAAGATTATAATTGTCTATGACGTATGTAATTATCAATCATGCCGTTTGTGAAAAACTTTAATATTGAAAAGTCCATTTGGGGAGGGGGGGGGGGATTAAGTTATTCTTTAATCGTCAACATTTTGTACTGGAGATGACTCAACATTATGCAAGAAATCTTTTTCTGGCTAAAAAGCCGTGTCTATTTCTTTTGTTTTTAAAGATTTAGATATAGCATTAAATAACTTTTTTTTTTTAAATCTTAATATCCAGTATGATTAATATTACAGTCCACCACAGCAGATTTACTTTGCTACATCTACAAACTGTACATAACTAATGTAATTAGCATTTTCTTCATGATTTTTTTTGTTTGTTTGTTTGTTTATCGTGATTAAAATGAAATTACTTTTCATTAATCAAATTATTAATTTTTAATAAAATATTTCTATTGTTAAAATTGCTAATTTGAAGTTAAAATTGCAATTTATTGTTTTAACAGAATAATTTTGTGCATTGAACATGTTCAGTTTAGAGGATTTTATTTTGTCCAGTTTCGTGTGTTTTTTTCCCTTTTTGTCCAGCGTCCCGGACTTTTGACAAAAAGTGGACAAAATAACAACCCTGAATAATAGCATATTTAATTAATTTAGTTTATTTTTTTCCTTTTTTAGAATTTTTACCTATAATTGCAGGATTAATCATGGCTAAAGATTTTGATGTTGAGGCTATGCTCAAGGCACCTTTTAAGAAAGAGGTAAGAAGAACTATAGTGGTCTTGTTATTTATTTTTTTATATTTTGTTATGTAAACATTCCAGAAATTTCAAAAATCTTAAAAATAATCTTGCTCTGTCTTGTAGAATGAACCATTGGCCGCTGTTCCTTTAAATTACTAAACAAGGTAGTATGCATTGCCACGGGGTATAAATTAAGCTTTTGGTAGAATATTTTTTTTTTTTATAATTAAAATAAAATTGAGAAATATCGTGCTAGAGAAATCAGAATAGCTTCAATGTGTGTATGTGCAGCGCTCGTGAAATACAGTCAGCTGGTCAGCATTGGCGACCAATATCTTTTAACTAGCAATGTTCGTTTTCAATTTTAAGGAAACTGTTTTTTTTAATGTATGTTTTGGTGAAAGAATTGGTCCCAGAATCGGGCTCCAATTCTACTTTTGATGCTGGCTAACTTTCCCTGTCTTGATTCCTGCTTCTCTCACCACTTTTTCAGATAATGTGTTGAATTAGGGGATTGATTAGGTGCATGTTTCACAACTCAGTATTAAATTATTGTGCTGTTTTAGGGAGTTGGTTTACACTGCTCCTTGTCAGCGTATGCTATCGACCTGGTGTTTAGTCGTCGTACCTGGGTAATGATGTATCAATGCCGATGGTGTATTGGTTTAATGAAAATAATTGGTTTAATGTTAAATAAGATATTTCCATATTAAGTACAAAATAACAAAGAAACAACTTAAATTATTTTTAAGATTATAATCGTGTATGACCTATGTATTAATCAATCATGCTGGTTGTGAAAAACTTTAATATTGAAAATAGTCTCTTTTGGGGGGGGGGGGGGGGGGTTAAGTTATTCTTTAATTGTCAACATTTTGTACTGGAGAAAATCTTTTTCTGGCTAAACAGACGTGTCTATTTCTTTTGTTTTTAAAGATTTAGATATAGCATTAAATAACTTTTTTTTTTTTTTTTTTTTTTTTTTAAATCTTAATATCCAGTATGATTAATAATATTACAATCCACCACAGCAGATTTACTTTGTTACATCTACAAACTGTACATAACTAATGTAATTAGCATTTTCTTCATGATTTTTTTGTTGTTGTTGTTTGTTTGTTTATTGTGATTAAAATGAAATTACACTTTTCATTAATCAAATTAATAATTTTTAATAAAGTATTTCTATTGCTAAAATTGCTAATTTGAAATTAAAATTGCAATTTATTGTTTTAACAGAATAGCTTTATGCATTGAACATGTACAGTTTAGATGATTTTATTTTGTCCAGTTTCGTGTGGTTTTTTTCCACTTTTGTCCAGCGTCCCGGACTTTTGACAAAAAAGTGGACAAAATAACCCTGATTAATACAGGACTGCCACTGGTGACTAAAAAGGCAACTAAAGAGACTATTTTGAAGGAAAGGCAACTATGGTGACTATTTTAGCCAAAATATAGGCAAAAGCAACTATTTTGGTACCAGTTGAAAAATTTAAACAACTATTTTAAACATTTAGCAACTAAAAAGAACAACTTCTGAGGTTATATTTAAAAACAAATCCTGCTCCAAAATTACCCCTTCTCAAAGTTTTATCTTAAAAGGAATTTTTACAGAAAATGTTTACTTAAGTAATCATATGCAAATCATGATGTATTTCCTCAATCAAGCGCTATAAAAGAATTTTTTTTTTCTTTATTTGGGGCTAAATGATATTTTGGGAATGAGCTATGAAAACAAATGCAAAGTAGTATGCTGTGGCTACCACAAGACATTCTTATATATTTTTCTGTTCAAAATCACCATGTAAAAATAATTTATAAAAAAAAATAAATAATACATAAGCAATGTTTAAGCACATGGACTCAGTTCAGTGATCTAATTAAACAAATGGCAATTGTCTGATGACATTTTATAGAAAAATCTATTTTTAAAGTTGCATCTTTAAAATCTTTGCAAGCATCATTTTAAACCTAGCAATACTTTTTAAATATATGAACAATAATTATAAGAAAAAAAAACATTTTATATACCATGTTTTTAAATTTTCTGTTGAGTTATAGCTATAAAACTACACGAGCACTTTATCAATTTGTATAAGATTTTTAAAGTGATAATGACGTCAATTTTTGTGAGATGCATAATTTAACTTTTTACAATTTTTTAACGTTCACGTTTAATTAGATGTATTTATTTTTATATCAAAAGAAAATGAACTTGTAAATTTTTTTGGCAACAATTAAATTATAGCTAATATTTTAATGTCTATTTTTAAAGCTATTAGGAGGTTATTATTTTCATATTTATTTTAATTAAAAGAAAACTAACAAAAATTCTAAAATCGGGCTTCGAAGTATTGTGTTGTCGTTGGGTTCTGAGCTATTCTGAAAGTTTCAGATGTCTAGCTAGTAGGGAAGTTAGTTAAAAATCGATTGCAAGATTTGTACTTAACAAACAAACAATAATTGAAGTTAATAAAAACATGGTAAAATAGGAACTTTTGTCATAACTTGACTAAAAAACGCAATAATTAAAAGCATAATCAAAATAGGTGCTAAAATATATATATATATATTACAAAAACTTATGCCAGAATGAATAAATAAAAAAAAATTAATTAAAAGGCATCACCAACATGGCAGCAAAAGTTTAAAAATCATCAAAAGGGTTCTGTACTAAAGGTGTCCTGCCTGGGAAAATATGAAAACTGGGTTGTCAAACATGAATTTTATTTTGAAACTTTTCTTTGGATGATTTGTTTTAACTATCATTAGCGTTTCATCCTACAAAAACTAATAATAATTTGGCCTCTGATGGATTAAAATTTAAATTGGGTGATGAAATTGGTATAAGACTTATTAGTTTCAAATTTTAAAGGTAAATAAAAAGAAATTGTGAAAAATTCGCTAGGATTTGTTAGTAATAATACATTTTGGGAATCAGCTTTCATGAAAATTGCAATTAAATATAAATTTTGTTAATTAGCAGTGAGTTTTTTCTGTTTCGACAACTTGCGACAAAAATATAAATTTTCATCAAGCATTTTCTTTTTTCTTTTTTTTTTTTTTTTTTTTTTAAGCTAATTTCATAAATTATATAGGCCTTTACCTTAAGAAGGTTTTTCATTTTAGTGTTTGGTCAAAGAAAATATTTTTTTTTTCACCTATTAACTTCTTTACCCACTTGCTGTATATCATGAAAGGGTGAAACTTTTGTCATTGCAATGTTATTTTTCATAACATGTCTCCTTGTTGATGTTTGCATGTTTCTAAGCAGCAAAATACCTTGCTTAAGGGTAAAACCATTTCTCTATGTAAAAATAAAGTGACTTACTTTCATAGAAAAGAAAGAAGAAAAAAACTACATTTGTTTCAGATAAAAATAGTACCATAACCCTTCATCAGGCTATAAGTAAAGTGTAGCAAATAAAGCAACAATGCACAAAACAAAATACTGAAAGACTGAAAAACACAAAGACTGAAAATCAGTATAAATACTGGTGTGACAAGATAAAAAAAAAAAAAAAAAAAAAAAAGTATTATAAATAAACAAATAGATGTGACCAAAGGGGGGGGGGGGGGGGGGGAAATTACAAAAAAAAAAAAAAAAAAAAAAAAAGGGGGGTGTGGGGAGGAAACAAAAGTAACTTAGCAAGAGAAAGTTATGTGAGTGTTGAAGAAAGATTAACAGATTTTTATTTATTTAATTTTTAAAGATCTGAAAAGCTTCGTAAAAACAGCAACAGATCATCAATGGGAAGCAATAGATGATTTAGAAATCTCTTCATTAAGAACATTCCGTTGGTGCTCATTACTTCTAAATTTCAAATACCTTTTAGAATTAATGATCTGAAAGAATTAAAGTTTTAATCTCCAACCTAGCAGAAATCGCATGGAAAATGTGAATTGTCTTTTAAAACTCAGAAAAATTTGATTGTAAATATCTGGAAAATTGAAATTTCTTTCTCACACCTTGTTTAGCTCAATTCAAAGGATTCACATGCATTCTGTCACAATCAGTAGAAACATAACCTATTATGGTCTCTAATTTTTGAAATATTATATTAGAAAAGTACTAAAATTCAACCCATTGTGTGTTATTTGAAAGAAAACAAAGGATTGAAAGTGAATATCAGGCTAAACCAATTTTAGGTTGCAAGAGCAGCTGGCATCACCTGGTTATATTATGTGTTGCTGATATATATATGTATATATATTTCAGTAATCTAAAATACTCAGGATTTTTTTTTTTTTTTCTTTTTAACATTAGTGAAAATTACTGCTTAATTATTCAGATTATTTTATATAATCATAAAATTAATATTGGATAAAAGAAGAAATTGGGGAGGAGGTAGGGGGGGGGGGGTTGTGAAACGAAAACTATTTTCTGCTTCAGAAAACTTATTTAGGAGACTATCTTTCCTATGAAAGGCTACTAAAGCGACTATTTTTGTAGTCTTCATTGAGTGGAAGCCCTGTTATTAGCATATTTAATTAATTTAGTTTATTTTTTTCCTTTTTTAGAATTTTTGCCTATAATTGCAGGATTTATCATGGCTGAAGATTTTGATGTTGAGGCTATGCACAAGGCACCTTATAAGAAAGAGGTAAGAAGAACTATGGTAGTCTTGTTATTTATTTTTTTACATTTTGTTATGTAAAGATTCCAGAAATTTCAAAAATCCTAAAAATAATCTTGCACTGTGTTGTAGAATGAACCATTGGCCCCTGTTCCTTTGGATTACTAAACAAGGTAGTATGCATTGCCATGGGGTATAAATTAAGCTTTTGGTTGTATAAATTACAAATGGCTTTTTAAGTAGTATAAAATAGAATTTAAGTAGAATATATATATATATATATATACAGTTGAGAAAAATCATGCTAGAGAGATCAGAATAGCTTTAGTATAGAACCCTTTTGCGGAATTTTAAATTTGACATCAAATTAGCTCAGACATTTCCTGCTAAGGTCTTTACTTACGGAATTGCAATAGTCCTTTCACTTCATCATCAAAATTATAAAGATTTAAAAGCCGCCAAGGGGCTCCTAAGTTAAAGCTCTACCTATACTATACCAAAGTAATTTTAATGAATAAATATAGTAAATGATGCTAGGGAATAAAATACAGTTACTGCATTATAAGAAATCACTGCAGAACTGATTTTAAAGTAATAAGTACAACACTTTGAATAAACACCATAAAATGCAATAAACTCGCAGAATTTAACAGAGGGGAGTCTATTGTATTTTATGGTGTTTATTCAAAGTTTTGTACTTATTACAGTTACAGCATGCCTTTATATGGAAGAATATATTAAAATAAAGCCTATCATGCTAAATTAAATTCTGTTTGCAAAGAATGTAAGCAGTACTTTTTTTTTTTTAAATACATTTTTATGTAGTAATCTTTTCCTCTTGCTTTTTCAAACTGTAAATTAAACTTCAAATATGAATCCCAAATTCAGAAATAACTTTGTGGCCTAATTCAGAAATACGGTATCATTTCACTACTAACTGTTAAAAAGTTATGCTTAAACGTATCTAATTCCTAAAATATGATATTATTTATATTATTTCGGTACTAATTGTTAAAATTTGCCATTTTTTTAAAGGTGATTTCCGAAAATCTGGATGTTTTGTGGCTTATTGTTGAAACCATCAATCCTTTCGCCGCTAATTATTAAAGTTACTTTAATCGCCCAATTATTTTCTGAAATAGGCTTTATTTCACGGTGTTCAGTGAAATCTGCACTTTTTCTCAAAGATAATTCCCGATGTATGCAATAAATTAGCCAAAATATGGAATCATTTTACTGCTAATTTTTAAAATTTATGTAATAGCATTAATTGCCAATAAAGGTTATTATTTTACTGTTAATTGTTAAATTTTGTATATTTTTCAAAAATAAATACCGAAATATGCAATTGTTTCACAAAAAATAATAGAATTGCTTTTTTATGCGTGATTGCCATAATACACAATACGAAAGTCTATCGAAATATGAGATCGATTTGTCGATAAAATTTACATTTAATCGTTTAAATTATATGCTGAAATAAGCCATTATTTCACTACAAAACAACGTTATTTTCTTGCAGTGGGTCGTCAAAATATATCGCTTTATGGCTTGTTAACAAAATTTACCTTTATCGTGGCTAATTTCTCAATTAAACGATTGTCTGCGAGAGGGAATCTGCAAAAGCTATCATGTCATAACATCGCCAAAAAAAAAAAAACATAAAATGAAGTCAAATTTCATATTTTTATAATTTTTATAACTGTAATAAAAAAAAAAAATTCGAAAATCAAGCAACGAGGTACATCATGAAAGGTCAAAACGTACCTGAATATGTGTGTTTTTATTTTTTATTTTGCTGGCATCCGTTTGCCAACAAAGCAACCAGCATACACAAAACAAAATAGACATTTTTATTATATGTAGAAATAAAACTTATTCTTTGGCGATGTTTAGATGCATGGCGTTTTTTCCGGCTATGTAATGATGCAATGCCGTTTGTCATTTAAAATAAACATATTTATTTTCCTTCTTAGAACTTTAATTACATAACGCTGCACTCTGTTAAAGTGTTTATGTGATCTGTGTGAGGATTATTGTGGCACTTTAGTTAGATAACAAAAATAATTTGAAATTTGGTAATTTCTTTAGCTTGGATTAATCATGAAATATTTATGTATCCACTTAATATATGTATATATTTTATTCTTTATTTTGCTTTACCTAATTTATTCATTTATTTTGCATATTTTCGTACTACATCTCCAAAATCGCATTTGAGTAATAAATAATTAAAATGCACTGAATGGCTTTCAGTTTCAGCTCTAATTCTTTTTATTTTCATTTATTTTTTTAATTTATTTACATTAATATTAGCACTTTATTGATTGTTTTCAAATAATGATAAAATAAATAAGAAAATATAAAAAAGACTTATCTTTTTTCAATTATAGAAGTCAGCCTTATCCTGAAGCCTGTGGTCATTATGCTGTTCCACTTGAAAGCACTTTTAATATTGAAATACTTATAGAAAAAAATCAAATCTTGGCAAAAACTGCTATATTGGATTAGTTTTAGGTGTTCAAAATAAAAAAGAATGCAAGTTGACAAATTTAAATTAACATTTTCTAATGGATAGAACGAAATTAGATACAAAAACAATGATGTAATGCTAACCTATCAGGTGATTCTTTTTTTTTTTTTTGGCTTCCACATATAAAAGAGGTTTCCAGTGTATATATATATATTATATTAGCTATATAAGCAGACTATTTTTATTAATTAAATCAACAGACAATTTTCATAAAAATTTGTTTCTGAAATCAATATTTCCTTCAAATCGTTCGTCGGTTTTACTCTGAAATTTTAATTTTTCGATCATTTCTTGCATTTTCAAATTTCGGGTTGCACAATCAAGTTCAAAGGGTATCGGGGCAGAATTCTTTTATCTGAAGGGCAAACAGGGTGCAGCGCTTCGTTAATTCTGCCTAGAATGGACACTGTGTGTGTATATATATATATATAGAGAGAGAGAGGAAGTATTTGTTTTATGAAAATTTTTGAACTCTAAAATGTCTGTCTGTGTATGTCATAAATTTTGTGGATGCTGTATCTCAAGAACTAATCAAGGAAATTTAACCAATCTTGGTATTTAGTTAAACCCTGACCTACACAGATGCTGATTAGATTGGGAGATCAATCGCTCAACAGATGGCACTGTGATCTCAATTAAAAAAATTTTAACATGGCATTATAGGACAAAATTTCACAAATGTACGTTATACAAGTTATTTTTAATGTGTAATTGTAAAGTTAATATGGATTATTGATGTAATAGTACTAGTAAATTAGCATTGCTTCTCCCCCCCATCCTTTCAGGATGTAAATTTTCAATATGGATGTCTTTCGAAAAACTTTTAAATACTTTAAGACAAATGGTTCAACAATAGATCTGTGATAATTTAAAACTAAGTTATCATTTTTTTTTCTATTCTTTAACAAAAAGTTAGAAAAAAAAAATCACATTTCTTCTTATGTTGGCACAAAACTTTCTTTTCGACATTTAGTGTTATAATTCTGTGAGATAAAAACTCGTCTGTACTTATTATGGAAAAAAAATTCCATAAATAATAATTTAATAAATAACTTGTAGTGCATGAATTTGTGTAAAATTATATAGAAAAAAGTAATGTGGTGGTCACAACCTTCTGATTTTTTTTTTTTTTTTTTTTAATTACAAGTTAAGTAAAATTTTTAAATATCAATTTAGTATTAATTTTTATGCTGTTATGTATATATATGTGTGTGTAAGTAATATTGAGAGTAAATTTGTAAAATGTGTATGTGTCCTGTCAAAAATGTTTGACCACCGAGAAATCTTGTTGCAGAACATTCAAAAGTATTCTGCTATGGGGGATAGATAAGATCAAAGCATTGTAATTATGAAATTTTAATAATACATAAAGTAAGCTAAAGAGTTTTATGCAATATTCTTGGTATCACACAAGATAAAAATCTTTGTTCATAATTTTGTTTGACTAGTTAAATGTTTGTAGTAAGAAACCACATTTACAAAAATACTGGTGCTCAAACTAAAGTGGGACAAGATCATCAAACGTTGAAATGGATGCAAAATCTTGTATATATTAAAAGAAACAACAAAAATTAAATGAATGGATGATATTGAACGCTTTTACTTTTTATAGGTTTTAAAACTTAATAAAGCAAGCTTCCAAAAATTATTGATATTTATGCTGCATATGGAGAAAGATTGGAAATCATAAGGCTTCTGCAGAGCATTTAATCAGATTTTTAGGAGGGGGGGGGGTTGGAAATCACAAAATTATAAGTGAGAGATATTGAACAATTCCATTTCTTTATAGGTTCTGGAATCTATTTACATAAGGTAAAAATATTTTACATCTCCCTCTTTAAATTCTAGAATTTAATAAAGCATGTTTAAAAGGACATTTATGCTATGGAGGGAGAAAAATTAGAAATTGCAATCTTTCTATTAAAAATCAGGAGACTTGGAATTTTTAAACAATACTATTTTGAAAAGAAACAGAAATATACAGTGCTGTAAATATAATATGCGTTGCATGAAAATAAACGCACCTTAGCTTTAAGAATTAGAATGGTATAGAAGTGTAATAAAAAAAAAATATGAATAGGTGACGCTTGATGCAAACGGTATGTGTATTATTCAAGAAATGAAAATACGAGTCAAAACGATGAAAGAACAATATGATTTTTTAAAACATAACTTTATTGAATTTATGTCAAAAGTACATGTTGCATGAATTTAAACGCACATGTAAAAAATAAATAACTGAGAAACAAATATTGTATATAATACTTTGTAAAGCCACCATGGACTTCTATAACAGCCAGTAAATGCCTTGGCATTGACTGATACAGTGGCATGAGGTCATCCAAGCTGATTGTCTTCCAAGCTAATAGAATGGCTGATTTTAGTTCATCTTTCGTGTTAAACAGCCTTCCGTTTACGTAAACACGGCAAGCCAGAATACCCTATACGTTCTCCACTATGTTTAAATCGGGGCTTTTTGAGGGCCAATGCAGAACTTTAATTTTACTGCCTCGGAACCATTTTTTCACGATATGTGCTGTAGGTACAGATGCACAATCTTGCTGAAAAATATAATTTCTTCCAGCTTTCTTGACTGCTTGACGGCGGAGATTCCTTGTGAGCATCTGGACATAATCTACAGAGTTCATAGTGTTATCCACGAACTCTAATTCGAAAGTCCCTTTAAAACCTATGGCTGCAGACACCATGGCAGACCCACCTCCTGATTGACGTTTTGAACAGTACATTTCTTCGGTTCTCAAATCGTGCCAGTAGCTATGAAATCCATCCGGCCATCGAGATTAAACTTATTTCATCGGAGAAGATGAATTTTTCCCATTTTGTCGATCTAGAATCCATTTTCTTGCTCATTCCAACCGCATATCATTGTGCTTTTGAGCGAGGGGTGGTTTCGCCTTCATTTTCTTAAATTTAATGAATGTTGCAGCTTTGATAGTTCTCCATATGGTTTTCCGATAAACACCCAGCTTGTATTGAGCCTTTATCTTCGCACAGGAAATATTCTTATTCTTTGCAACGTTGCATATTCGACGTTTGTCGTAACTGGTAAGCTTTCCTGTTCGCTTCTTATACGCTTTTTTCCTATAATTTTGTACTTTCTTTATATAATTTCGCACAACACTCTCGCTTCTTCCGATTTGGTGCCCAATTTCACGATTGCCTTTATCACGCATAAAGTCGATTTTTATCCTCTCGTCTACTGTCAAAGTTTCCCCTCTTACCATCCTGAACAAACTCCGTAAATTTTGCACTCAAGCATTAAAACTGTTTTTAGAGAACTTTAGCAACATGACTGTCAGTGTTTTAGTTTAATTCCGGTGGCTCTGATAAATTTTAAACACAAAATACAGAGTGCGTTTAATTTCGCGCAACAAACGAAAAACAGAAAAAATAAGAAAATGCTTAAACACTCATTTACATAAGCTTGCATGAGCCTAAACATACGTGCTCAAAGCAACTTATTCAGTTGTTAGTAATATGCAATAACTGTAAGTCACATTCCTTCTTTAAAAATTACTATTTCTGGTTATTGGAAAAGGTGCGTTTACATTCATGCAACGCACTGTATGTCTCATGTCTCACGTTTTCTGTCATAGCGGTGGCACTGTAAGAAGCTTCCTAAAATAGCGGCAATTTTTTAAAAACAATTTATTGGAAGTGAGGAAAGTTTAGCTATCTATTCCAGATTGTTGAATGTAGGTTAACCATATTTAATTTCAACTGGAAAATACTTGTTAATTTCTATACTTTTGCCAATTTTTTTGTTTACCCGTCCTCTCTCTGAACATATCCTGACTTCCAAAGAAAGATTGAGGGGGTGCTTGAGCAGTATTTTACAGTATGTGTATATATATATATAATTTTCTTGAATCCCATAGTTTTCTTTATATTGACAAACTTTTTTTTTTTAATGATTATGTGAAGAATATATGAGTAAAAAAAGAAATAAATTAGGGGAACAAACTGAGCTATCATTTAAAGCTCATAAAAGCATTGTATTTTAATTACAGATTGTATGCTTCACATGTCAAATAAAAGCATTGTATTTTAATTACAGATTGTATGCTTCACATGTCAAGATTTTTTAATGTAAATAAGTATTTATTTTATTCTTTCTTTTTCTAGCTGCTGTGAGGAGGATCAGATCTGGAAAAAGTAACTTAAAAAAGGAAAAAGTATCTTATTAACTGGAAAAAGTATTTCTGGAAAAAGTATCTTATTAACTGGGAAAAAGTATTTCTGGAAAAAGTATCTTATTAACTAGGTGGAAAAAAATAAATGAAATTTTTTGAAGTTACTGGTTTTTGTTTGTTACAAAGCAAAGTTTACACACACACACACACACACACAGAAAAAGCTTCAGTTAGTTTTTTTTTTTTTTTACTTAGAAAATGACAGGGTTGCTACAGAACCTGTAATTTTAATGAAAACTTGGAAAGATCAGTTAGTTTCACAGTTTATTGTAAAAACAGGAAAAACTCAGTCAATTGTTTGGGAGACTTTAAAATCATTTAAAGTCTCAAGTTATTGAGTCTTTTAGTTTAAATTTTTAAATTGTTTGTTAATGCTTAATATGAAAAAAAAAAAAAAAGTTAATTATATGTTTCTTTCTAACTGCACTAAGCTAATAAAATTAATATATCCTATTGCCAATTGACTCATAAATGTGTTAGATTCTACTGTTGCATGATGACATTTCATCTATTTTACTTTTAAAAGAACAGATGAAAATATCCTTTTTAAGTATTAAATTGTTCGACTTAAGAACTTTCTCTTTAATTTGTTATTAATAGTAAGTTAAAAAAAAAAAAAAAGACTTTTCCAGCATAGTTCTATCAGAATAAAATATTTAAAAGAGAAAAAAGTGATTTTAAATATTAAAAAACTAATAAAATATAATATTTGTTGATTTTTTTTTTTTTTTTTTTAAAGGTTTACAAACATTTTTCATGAGAATCTGGCTATAGCTCCTTGGATTTTTTGCATTATTTATAAAAAATGTTGTAGTCTTACATTTATTTCAGTTAGATTTAGTATTTACGAGCCTAGTTTCAGTTCACTCTTGCTTATTAAAAATGAGAAAAGTATTTGCATATATATAATGTAACATGATTAAATTGTGGTAAATATTTCATTTCTTAATGCAGTGTTAAAATTTTACATTTTATTAGAACATGTAAAGCTTCTTCCTTTTTCTTTTTTTTTTTTTTATAATAAAGATTTGATGCTTAGATTCTCTACTGTGAGCTACAATCAACACTGGATTTTAACTGAGATTTATGCAAGTGCTATATATTGCATTTGAAAATATTTTTTTATTGTTAATTTATTAAAAGAGCCCTTTCTCTCTTCCCATGTTATCCAATGGGATTTTTGTTGCTTCGTTTCAAAAGGATATCTCATTCAAAAATAAAGTTTTTCGATATCTGTTTTTTTTTTTTTTTTTTTTTTTTTTTTTTTATTAAATATTACTTTTTGAACAGGTCATCATTTAGCTTAGTGAGTAATTTTTCGAAAAAATCAATTTAAATATTTTATTTCAATAAGTAAACTTAGAAGTAAGTTTAGATCTCTAAGTGATTTTTTTTTTCTTTTTTTTAATTACCCACTAAGCTTAAATACAACATGTTCAAAGAGTAATATTCAAGAAACAGAATTCGAAAAATTTAATTTTTTGAATGAGATTTTTATAAAACGGAGCAACAAAAATCCCATTGAATAAAATGAGAAGAAAGAGAGAGGGAATCTGACTGATGTACAGCCTTAAGGGTGGGTATCGCAGATATTGTAATCAGTTTTTATAAATTACTGTGTTTGAAATGTTAATTTTGCACACATATGCATTGAAATGCAGCAAAATTAAATATTTTTATTTTGAAAAGTAAAAAGAATTCCAAAACCTGCTTTTTTACAACCGAATTCATAAAAAAAAAAAAAAAAAATCAATAATATTCTGATAAAAGTAACTTTTGGTGTCATTAACAGATGAAATAAAAATGAATTTAAATAAATATGTCTATTTATTTTATTTTTAAAGCTATACTTTAGATTTTTTAACTGCATACAGGTGAGCCATAATGACGGGCAATTTCGAAGTTCTGCTTTTGATCGATTTTAAATTGAAAAAATTCAAAAACTGCTTTTTTTTTATTTCCAGTACTTTGTCACGTGGGCGAAAAACAAAAGCAATTTTTCCCGACCGGAAGAATAGTCAGTCAGCATGTCTAGCACCTGGCACTGCAGAATCCTTGATAAATGAAAAAACTGCCTGTTGGCAACTAAATTTCATACTTTAGTTCATTTTAAAAAATCTAATTGCTGTAGAGATAAGCCACTTGCACTCTTAGATTAGGAAAAAAATCCCCTTTCATTTTGTGCCAAATTCGTAACAATCGAACTAATATTTCTAATTTATTTTCCACTTTTCCTGATTTTAACTCCATTAAAATATCTATTTTTATGCAATCGCGGTGAATTCTCAGTCATTGAGATCGCCTTTTCATTTGACATGGGTCGACATTTTAATTAATATCTCCGGAACCAATTAAAATTTTTAAATTATTTTTTCACTATGCACTTAGGCAGGCTTCTGAGCACTTGTGTGACAAATATTGTAGTTCTGCGTTCAATAGGGGCTGAACGTTTAGATGCTCAGACAGAGAGACAAACATCTTTTATTATTATAGATTAAATTTTTGCTTTCTGAAAATATTCTCAGTAGTTGAGTGAAACATTGAAAATTTCTATATGTTACAGAAGTGCTTCTCTCATTTTCTGAGCATATTTTTGACAGATACGCCACTAATAGTTCTCCTCATTGAAAATTGACCAGAAATGCAGACTTTGCTCTTCTGAAAACAATTTTATGACTGTAACAAATCCATATATAACTTTAAGATCATAATACTTATGTTCACTGACAGAGAAAAACAAAGCTATTTTATTGGAAAATTTGTTACCACAATGACTTCACATAATGCATTTCATTGAATTCTGTTTTCTCATTCAGAAAATTCACATCCATACAATTAGTACTCTGTTTTGTAAGTTCATTTTTTTTATATTTTGTTTCACAGTTAAAACAAACAGTTAAATTTTCACATTTTTAAATATAAAATATGAAAAATTTATAAATTTTTCAGAAAATTAGTACTAATTTAATGGATGTGAATTTTCTGAATGTGAAAATGGAATTTCAAAAAAATTAAGTGATGAATAATTCTGGTAACAAATTTTCCAGTGGAATAATTTGAGCTTTGGCCATTGCTAGTAACACTGTGGGAAACTTTTGGCCAATTTTTATTAATATTAACCATTTGTGGCTTGATGGTTGGCAACTTTCGGTTAGATTTTATGTATAATGGCTGTTAATGATATGATGGCGGGCCACTTTCAGCTAATTTTCATTGATGTTAACTGTTAACGGCATGATGGAGGGCAACTTTCGGCCAATTTTCATATTTGACAGCCATTAGTGGCTTGATAACGGGTAACTTGCGGCCAATTTTCATATTTGTCAACCATTAATGGCTTGATAACGGGCAACTTACGGTCAATTTTCATGTTTGCCAGCCAGTAGAGGCCTGGTAACGGGTAACTTGTGGCCAATTTTCATAATTGTCAACCATTAGTGGCTTGATAACGGGTAACTTGCGGCCAATTTTCATATTTGTCAACCATTAGTGGCTTGATAACGGGCAACTTGCGGTCAATTTTCATGTTTGCCAGCCAGTAGAGGCCTGGTAACGGGTAACTTGTGGCCAATTTTCATAATTGTCAACCATTAGTGGCTTGATAACGGGTAACTTTCGGCCAATTTTCATGTTTATCAACCATTAGTGGCTTGATAATGGGTAACTTGCGGCCAATTTTCATATTTGTCAACCATTAGTGGCTTGATAACGGATAACTTACGGCCAATTTTCATATTTATCAACCACTAGTGGCTGGTTGGTGGCTATCTTTCAGTTAATTTTCTTTAATATTAATTGTTAATGGCATGATGGTGGGCAACTTTTGGCCAATTTTTCAATTTGTCAACCATTAGTGGCTTGTTGGTGGGCATCTTTCGGCTAATTTTCAGTTATTGTGACCATTAATGACATGATGGTGGGCAAATTCTGGCTAGCTTTCATTTATGTTAAGCATTAATGGCATGATAATGGGCATGTTTTGGCTAATTTTCATTTATGTTAGCCATTAGTGGCATGATGGCGGGCAGCTTACTGTACTTACGGCCAAACTCAATTTGGCCGTATTGAGGCCGGCGTGACACTTTTTTTACGTTGCCGTTACGGCCACCGATAGCGGGCCGCTACAAGTTGCTTATGGCCAAAGGTAACATAGCCACAAGTGGGCCATTACCTCCGTGTTTGTTGGGTAAATGTAATAAAAAACTCTGGGTATAAACAAGGACAACAAATGTAAACAGACTCTAAATGTAAACAAAGCCTAAAAATAAAAACAAAGACTCTAAATGTAAACAAAAGCTAAAAATGTAAACAAAGACTAAAAATGTAAACAAAGGCTCTAAATGTAAACAAACGCGGTATATGTAAACAAAGACTATAAATGTAAACAAAGACAATAAATGGAACTCTAAATGTAAACAAAGAATAAAAATGTAAACAAAGACTACAAATGTAAACAAAGACTACAAATGTAAACAAAGACACAAAATGGGACTCTAAATGTAAACAAAAAATAAAAATGTAAACAAAACTAAAAGTAAACAAATACTACAAAAATAAACGACGACTACAAATGTAAACAAAACTAAATGTAAACAAATACTAGAATTATACACAAAGACTCTAAATGTAACCAAAATCTCTTGGTGTAATCAGGGACTCTAGGTGTAAAACAGGACTACAAATGTAAACAAAGTCTCTAAATATAAACAAAGTCTAAATGTAAACAAAGACTACAAGTGTAAACAAGGACTACAAATGTAAAAAAAACTCTACATGTAAACAATCTCTCTAAATGTAAACAAAGAATAAAAATGTAAACAAAGACTATAAATGTTAAGAAAGTCTACAACTGTAAACAAACACTACAAATGTAAACAAAGACACTAAACGTAAACAAAAACTACAAACGTAAACAGACTTTAAGTGTAAACAGACAACAAATGTAAACAAAGCCTCTAAATATAAACAAAGTATCTAAATGTAAGCAGACTACAAATGTAAACAAAGAGCACAAATGTTAAGTGACTCAAAGTGTAAACAAACTCTCTAAATGTAAACAAAGTCTACAAATGTAAACAGACTCTAAATATAAACAAAGTCTAAAAATAAAAACAAAGACTCTAAATGTAAACAAAGGCTAAAAATGTAAACAAAGACTACAATTGTAAACAAAGGGACTAAATGTAAACACTCTAAATGTAAACAAAGCCTACATATGTAAACAAAAACTACAAATGTAAACAAAGACTACAAATGTAAACAAAGACTCTAAATGGAAACAGACAACAAATGTAAACAAAAACTACAAACGTAAACTACCACTCTAAATGTAAACAAAGACTACAAATGTAAACAAAACTAAAAGTAAACAAATACTACAAATATAAACAACGACTACAAATGTAAACAAAACTAAATGTAAACAAATACTAGAAATATAAACAAAGACTCTAAATGTAACCAAAGATTGCAAACGCAAACAAAGTCTCTAAATGTAAACAAATAATAAAAATGTAAACAAATAATAAAAATGTAAACAAAGACTCTAAATGTAATAAAAAACTCTGGGTATAAACAAGGACTCTAGGTGTAAACAAGGACTACAAATGTAAACAGACTCTAAATGTAAACAAAGCTTAAAACTAAAACCAAAGACTCTAAATGTAAACAAAGGCTAAAAATGTAAACAAAGACTAAAAATGTAAACAAAGACACTAAATGGAACTCTAAATGTAAACAAAGAATAAAAATGTAAACAAAGACTACAAATGTAAACAAAGACACAAAATGGGACTCTAAATGTAAACAAAAAATAAATATGTAAACAAAGACTACAAATGTAAACAAAATTAAAAGTAACAAATACTACAAATATAAACAACGATTACAAATGTAAACAAAACTAAATGTAAACAAATAATAGAAATATAAACAAAGACTCTAAATGTAACCAAAAACTCTTGGTGTAAACAAGGACTCTAGGTGTAAAAAAGGACTACAAATGTAAACAAAGTCTCTAAATATAAACAAAGTCTAAATGTAAACAAAGACTACAACTGTAAACAAGGACTACAAATGTAAACAAAAACTCTACATGTAAACAATCTCTCTAAATGTAAACAAAGAAGAAAAATGTAAACAAAGACTATAAATGTTAAGAAAGTCTACAACTGTAAACAAAGACTACAAATGTAAACAAAGACACTAAACGTAAACAAAAACTACAAACGTAAACAGACTAAATGTAAGCAGACTACAAACGTAAACAAAGAATAAAAATGTAAACAAAGAGCACAAATGTTAAGTGACTCAAACTGTAAACAAACTCTCTCAATGTAAACAAAGTCTACAAATGTAAACAGACTATAAATGAAAACAGACTCTAAATGCAAACAGAATAAAAATGTAAACAAAGACTACATATGTAAACAGACTCTAAATGTAAACAAAGACTGCAAATGTAAACATAGACTTAAATGTAAAAAAGGACTACAAATGTAAACAAAGACTCTATATGTAAACAAAGTCTAAAAATGTAAACAAAGGCTACAAATGTAAACAAAGACTCTAAATGTAAAGAAGGTCTCTAAATTTAAAGAAAGATTACAAATGTAAACAAAGACTACAAATGTAAACAAAGACTACAAATATAAACAAAGACTCTAAATAAAACAGACTACAAATGTAAACAAAAACTACAAACGTAAACTAACACTCTAAATGTAGACATAGACTACAAATGTAAACAAAGACTGCAAACGTAAACAAAGACTCTATATGTAAACAATCTAAATGTATAGAAAGACTACATATGTAAACAAAGAATTTAAATGTAAATAAAGACTACAAATGTAAATAAAGACCTTAAATGTAAACAGACTCTAAATTAAAACAAAGACTAAAAATGTAAACAAATACTGCAAATGTAAACAAAGACTATAAATATAAACAAAGACTCTAAATGGAAACAGACTACAAATGTAAATAAAAACTACAAACGTAAACTAACACTCTAAATGTAAACAAAGACTACAAATATAAACAAAAATTAAAGTAAACAAATACTAAAAATATGAACAACGACTACAAACGTAAACAAAACTAAATGTAAACAAATACTAGAAATAAAAACAAAGACTCTAAATGTAACCAAAGATTGCAAACGTAAACAAAGTCTCTAAATGTAAACAAATAATAAAAATGTAAACAAAGACTCTAAATGTAATAAAAAACTC
The DNA here is from genome assembly GCA_963930645.1 of Salticus scenicus. Classification (NCBI taxonomy): domain Eukaryota; kingdom Metazoa; phylum Arthropoda; class Arachnida; order Araneae; family Salticidae; genus Salticus; species Salticus scenicus. The sequence goes on from CAWVNO010003029.1 coordinate 21,543, forward strand.
TGGGTATAAACAAGGACTACAAATGTAAACAGACTCTAAATGTAAACAAAGCCTAAAAATAAAAACAAAGACTCTAAATGTAAACAAAAGCTAAAAATGTAAACAAAGACTAAAAATGTAAACAAAGGCTCTAAATGTAAACAAACGCGGTATATGTAAACAAAGACTATAAATGTAAACAAAGACAATAAATGGAACTCTAAATGTAAACAAAGAATAAAAATGTAAACAAAGACTACATATGTAAACAAAGACTACAAATGTAAACAAAGACAAAATGGGACTCTAAATGTAAACAAAAAATAAAAATGTAAACAAAACTAAAAGTAAACAAATACTATAAAAATAAACGACGACTACAAATGTAAACAAAACTAAATGTAAACAAAACTAAATGTAAACAAATACTAGAAATATACACAAAGACTCTAAATGTAACCAAAATCTCTTGGTGTAAACAGGGACTCTAGGTGTAAAACAGGACTACAAATGTAAACAAAGTCTCTAAATATAAACAAAGTCTAAATGTAAACAAAGACTACAAGTGTAAACAAGGACTACAAATGTAAAAAAAACTCTACATGTAAACAATCTCTCTAAATGTAAACAAAGAATAAAAATGTAAACAAAGACTATAAATGTTAAGAAAGTCTACAACTGTAAACGAACACTACAAATGTAAACAAAGACACTAAACGTAAACAAAAACTACAAACGTAAACAGACTTTAAGTGTAAACAGACAACAAATGTAAACAAAGCCTCTAAATATAAACAAAGTATCTAAATGTAAGCAGACTACAAATGTAAACAAAGAGCACAAATGTTAAGTGACTCAAAGTGTAAACAAACTCTCTAAATGTAAACAAAGTCTACAAAAATAAACAGACTATAAATGAAAACAGACTCTAAAAGAAAACAGATTAAAAATGTAAACAAAGACTACATATGTAAACAGACTCTAAATATAAACAAAGTCTAAAAATAAAAACAAAGACTCTAAATGTAAACAAAGGCTAAAAATGTAAACAAAGACTACAATTGTAAACAAAGGGACTAAATGTAAACACTCTAAAGTAAACAAAGCCTACATATGTAAACAAAAACTACAAATGTAAACAAAGACTACAAATGTAAACAAAGACTCTAAATGGAAACAGACTACAAATGTAAACAAAAACTACAAACGTAAACTACCACTCTAAATGTAAACAAAGACTACAAATGTAAACAAAACTAAAAGTAAACAAATACTACAAATATAAACAACGACTACAAATGTAAACAAAACTAAATGTAAACAAATACTAGAAATATAAACAAAGACTCTAAATGTAACCAAAGATTGCAAACGCAAACAAAGTCTCTAAATGTAAACAAATAATAAAAATGTAAACAAATAATAAAAATGTAAACAAAGACTCTAAATGTAATAAAAAACTCTGGGTATAAACAAGGACTCTAGGTGTAAACAAGGACTACAAATGTAAACAGACTCTAAATGTAAACAAAGCTTAAAAATAAAACCAAAGACTCTAAATGTAAACAAAGGCTAAAAATGTAAACAAAGACTAAAAATGTAAACAAAGACACTAAATGGAACTCTAAATGTAAACAAAGAATAAAAATGTAAACAAAGACTACAAATGTAAACAAAGACACAAAATGGGACTTTAATGTAAACAAAAAATAAATATGTAAACAAAGACTACAAATGTAAACAAAACTAAAAGTAACAAATACTACAAATATAAACAACGATTACAAATGTAAACAAAACTAAATGTAAACAAATAATAGAAATATAAACAAAGACTCTAAATGTAACCAAAAACTCTTGGTGTAAACAAGGACTCTAGGTGTAAAAAAGGACTACAAATGTAAACAAAGTCTCTAAATATAAACAAAGTCTAAATGTAAACAAAGACTACAACTGTAAACAAGGACTACAAATGTAAACAAAAACTCTACATGTAAACAATCTCTCTAAATGTAAACAAAGAATAAAAATGTAAACAAAGACTATAAATGTTAAGAAAGTCTACAACTGTAAACAAAGACTACAAATGTAAACAAAGACACTAAACGTAAACAAAAACTACAAACGTAAACAGACTAAATGTAAGCAGACTACAAACGTAAACAAAGAATAAAAATGTAAACAAAGAGCACAAATGTTAAGTGACTCAAACTGTAAACAAACTCTCTCAATGTAAACAAAGTCTACAAATGTAAACAGACTATAAATGAAAACAGACTCTAAATGCAAACAGACTAAAAATGTAAACAAAGACTACATATGTAAACAGACTCTAAAATTAAACAAAGACTGCAAATGTAAACATAGACTTAAATGTAAAAAAGGACTACAAATGTAAACAAAGACTCTATATGTAAACAAAGTCTAAAAATGTAAACAAAGTCTAAAAATGTAAACAAAGGCTACAAATGTAAACAAAGACTCTAAATGTAAAGAAGGTCTCTAAATTTAAAGAAAGATTACAAATGTAAACAAAGACTACAAATGTAAACAAAGACTACAAATATAAACAAAGACTCTAAATAAAACAGACTACAAATGTAAACAAAAACTACAAACGTAAACTAACACTCTAAATGTAGACATAGACTACAAATGTAAACAAAGACTGCAAACGTAAACAAAGACTCTAAATGTAAACAATCTAAATGTATAGAAAGACAACATATGTAAACAAAGAATTTAAATGTAAATAAAGACTACAAATGTAAACAAAGACCTTAAATGTAAACAGACTCTAAATTAAAACAAAGACTAAATATGTAAACAAATACTGCAAATGTAAACAAAGACTATAAATATAAACAAAGACTCTAAATGGAAACAGACTACAAATGTAAATAAAAACTACAAACGTAAACTAACACTCTAAATGTAAACAAAGACTACAAATATAAACAAAACTAAAAGTAAACAAATACTAAAAATATGAACAACGACTACAAATGTAAACAAAACTAAATGTAAACAAATACTAGAAATAAAAACAAAGACTCTAAATGTAACCAAAGATTGCAAACGTAAACAAAGTCTCTAAATGTAAACAAATAATAAAAATGTAAACAAAGTCTCTAAATGTAATAAAAAACTCTGGGTATAAACAAGGACTACAAATGTAAACAGACTCTAAATGTAAACAAAGCCTAAAAATAAAAACAAAGACTCTAAATGTAAACAAAGGCTAAAAATGTAAACAAAGACTAAAAATGTAAACATAGGCTCTAAATGTAAACAAACGCGCTATATGTAAACAAAGACACTAAATGGAACTCTAAATGTAAACAAAGAATAAAAATAAAAACAAAGACTCTAAATGTAAACAAAGGCTAAAAATGTAAACAAAGACTAAAAATGTAAACATAGGCTCTAAATGTAAACAAACGCGCTATATGTAAACAAAGACACTAAATGGAACTCTAAATGTAAACAAAGAATAAAAATGTAAACAAAGACACAAAATGGGACTCTAAATGTAAACAAAAAATAAAAATGTAAACAAAACTAAAAGTAAACAAATACTACAAATATAAACAACGACTACAAATGTAAACAAAACTAAATGTAAACAAAACTAAATGTAAACAAAAACTAATATATAAACAAAGACTCTAAATGTAACCAAAATCTCTTGGTGTAAACAAGGACTCTAGGTGTAAAAAAGAACTACAAATGTAATTACATTTGTAGTCTTTGTTTACATTTAGGTCTATGTTTACATTTGCAGTCTTTGTTTACATTTAGAGTCTGTTTACATATGTAGTCTTTGTTTACATTTTTAGTCTGTTTGCATTTAGAGTCTGTTTTCATTTATAGTCTGTTTACATTTGTAGGCTTTGTTTACATTTAGAGAGTTTTTTTACAGTTTGAGTCACTGAACATTTGTGCTCTTTGTTTACATTTGTGGTCTGCTTACATTTAGATACTTTGTTTATATTTAGAGGCTTTGTTTACATCTGTTGTCTGTTTACACTTAGAGTCTGTTTACGTTTGTAGTTTTTGTTTACAGTTGTAGACTTTCTTAACATTTATAGTCTTTGTTTACATTTTTATTCTTTGTTTACATTTAGAGAGATTGTTTACATGTAGATTTTTTTTTACATTTGTAGTCCTTGTTTACACTTGTAGTCTTTGTTTACATTTAGACTTTGTTTATATTTAGAGACTTTGTTTACATTTGTAGTCCTTCTTTACACCTAGAGTCCTTGTTTACACCAAGAGATTTTGGTTACATTTAGAGTCTTTGTTTATATTTCTAGTTTTTGTTTACATTTAGTTTTGTTTACATTTAGTTTTGTTTACATTTGTAGTCGTTGTTTATATTTGTAGTATTTGTTTACTTTTAGTTTTGTTTACATTTTTATTCTTTGTTTACATTTAGAGTTCCATTTAGTGTCTTTGTTTACATATACCGCGTTTGTTTACATTTAGAGCCTTTGTTTACATTTTTAGTCTTTGTTTACATTTTTAGCCTTTGTTTACATTTAGAGTCTTTGGTTTTATTTTTAAGCTTTGTTTACATTTAGAGTCTGTTTACATTTGTAGTCCTTGTTTACACCTAGAGTCCTTGTTTATACCCAGAGTTTTTTATTACATTTAGAGTCTTTGTTTACATTTTTATTATTTGTTTACATTTAGAGACTTTGTTTACGTTTGCAATCTTTGGTTACATTTAGAGTCTTTGTTTTTATTTCTAGTATTTGTTTACATTTAGTTTTGTTTACATTTGTAGTCGTTGTTTATATTTGTAGTATTTGTTTACTTTTAGTTTTGTTTACATTTGTAGTCTTTGTTTACATTTAGAGTGTTAGTTTACGTTTGTAGTTTTTGTTTACATTTGTAGTCTGTTTCCATTTAGAGTCTTTGTTTATATTTATAGTCTTTGTTTACATTTGTAGTCTTTGTTTACATTTGTAATATTTGTTTGCATTTAGAGACTTTGTTTACATTTGTAGTCCTTTTTTACACCTAGAGTCCTTGTTTACACCAAGAGTTTTTGGTTACATTTAGAGTCTTTGTTTATATTTCTATTATTTGTTTACATTTAGTTTTGTTTACATTTGTAATCGTTGTTTATATTTGTAGTATTTGTTACTTTTAGTTTTGTTTACATTTGTAGTCTTTGTTTACATATTTATTTTTTGTTTACATTTAGAGTCCCATTTTGTGTCTTTGTTTACATTTGTAGTCTTTGTTTACATTTTTATTCTTTGTTTACATTTAGAGTTCCATTTAGTGTCTTTGTTTACTCTTTTAGTCTTTGTTTACATTTTTAGCCTTTGTTTACATTTAGAGTCTTTGGTTTTATTTTTAAGCTTTGTTTACATTTAGAGTCTGTTTACATTTGTAGTCCTTGTTTACACCTAGAGTCCTTGTTTATACCCAGAGTTTTTTATTACATTTAGAGTCTTTGTTTACATTTTTATTATTTGTTTACATTTAGAGACTTTGTTTACGTTTGCAATCTTTGGTTACATTTAGAGTCTTTGTTTTTATTTCTAGTATTTGTTTACATTTAGTTTTGTTTACATTTGTAGTCGTTGTTTATATTTGTAGTATTTGTTTACTTTTAGTTTTGTTTACATTTGTAGTCTTTGTTTACATTTAGAGTGTTAGTTTACGTTTGTAGTTTTTGTTTACATTTGTAGTCTGTTTCCATTTAGAATCTTTGTTTACATTTGTAGTCTGTTTACATTTGTAGTTTTTGTTTACATATGTAGGCTTTGTTTACATTTAGAGTGTTTACATTTAGTCCCTTTGTTTACAATTGTAGTCTTTTTTTACATTTTTAGCCTTTGTTTACATTTAGAGTCTTTGTTTTTATTTTTAGACTTTGTTTATATTTAGAGTCTGTTTACATATGTAGTCTTTGTTTACATTTTTAATCTGTTTTCTTTTAGAGTCTGTTTTCATTTATAGTCTGTTTACATTTGTAGACTTTGTTTACATTTAGAGAGTTTGTTTACAGTTTGAGTCACTTAACATTTGTGCTCTTTGTTTACATTTGTAGTCTGCTTACATTTAGATACTTTGTTTATATTTAGAGGCTTTGTTTACATTTGTTGTCTGTTTACACTTAAAGTCTGTTTAGGTTTGTAGTTTTTGTTTACGTTTAGTGTCTTTGTTTACATTTGTAGTGTTTGTTTACAGTTGTAGAATTTCTTAACATTTATAGTCTTTGTTTACATTTTTATTCTTTGTTTACATTTAGAGAGATTGTTTACATGTAGAGTTTTTTTTACATTTGTAGTCCTTGTTTACACTTGTAGTCTTTGTTTACATTTAGACTTTGTTTATATTTAGAGACTTTGTTTACATTTGTAGTCCTTTTTTACACCTAGAGTCCCTGTTTACACCAAGAGATTTTGGTTACATTTAGAGTCTTTGTGTATATTTCTAGTATTTGTTTACATTTAGTTTTGTTTACATTTAGTTTTGTTTACATTTGTAGTCGTTGTTTATATTTGTAGTATTTGTTTACTTTTAGTTTTGTTTACATTTTTATTTTTTGTTTACATTTAGAGTCCCATTTTGTGTCTTTGTTTACATTTGTAGTCTTTGTTTACATTTTTATTCTTTGTTTACATTTAGAGTTCCATTTAGAGTCTTTGTTTACATATAGCGCGTTTGTTTACATTTAGAGCCTTTGTTTACATTTTTAGTCTTTGTTTACATTTTTAGCCTTTGTTTACATTTAGAGTCTTTGTTTTTATTTTTAGGCTTTGTTTACATTTAGAGTCTGTTTACATTTGTAGTCCTTGTTTACACCTAGAGTCCTTGTTTATACCCAGAGTTTTTTTTTACATTTAGAGTCTTTGTTTACATTTTTATTATTTGTTTACATTTAGAGACTTTGTTTACCTTTGCAATCTTTGGTTACATTTAGAGTCTTTGTTTATAGTTCTAGTATTTTTTTACATTTAGTTTTGTTTACATTTGTAGTCGTTGTTTATATTTGTAGTATTTGTTTACTTTTAGTTTTGTTTACATTTGTAGTCTTTGTTTACATTTAGAGTGTTAGTTTACGTTTGTAGTTTTTATTTACATTTGTAGTCTGTTTCCATTTAGAGTCTTTGTTTATATTTATAGTCTTTGTTTACATTTGTAGTCTTTGTTTACATTTGTAATCTTTGTTTGCATTTAGAGACCTTCTTTATATTTAGAGTCTTTGTTTACGTTTGTAGTCTTTGTTTACATTTTTAGTCTTCGTTTTAATTTAGAGTCTGTTAACATTTAAGGTCTTTGTTTACATTTGTAGTCTTTATTTACATTTAAATTCTTTGTTTACATATGTAGTCTTTGTTTACATTTAGAATGTTTACATTTAGTCCCTTTTTTTACATTTGTAGTCTTTGTTTACATTTTTAGCCTTTGTTTACATTTAGAGTCTTTGTTTTCATTTTTAGACTTTGTTTATATTTAGAGTCTGTTTACATTTGTAGTGCTTGTTTATACCCAGAGTTTTTTATTACATTTAGAGTCTTTGTTTACATTTTTATTATTTGTTTACATTTACAGTTTTTGTTTACGTTTGCAGTCTTTGTTTACATTTGTTGTCTTTGTTTACATTTAGAGTGTTAGTTTACGTTTGTAGTTTTTGTATACATTTGTAGTCTGTTTCCATTTAGAGTCTTTGTTTATATTTGTAGTCTTTGTTTACATTTGTAATCTTTGTTTGCATTTAGAGAGTTTTTTTACAGTTTGAGTCACTGAATATTTGTGCTCTTTGTTTACATTTGTGGTCTGCTTACATTTAGATACTTTGTTTATATTTAGAGGCTTTGTTTACATCTGTTGTCTGTTTACACTTAGAGTCTGTTTACGTTTGTAGTTTTTGTTTACAGTTGTAGACTTTCTTAACATTTATAGTCTTTGTTTACATTTTTATTCTTTGTTTACATTTAGAGAGATTGTTTACATGTAGATTTTTTTTTACATTTGTAGTCCTTGTTTACACTTGTAGTCTTTGTTTACATTTAGACTTTGTTTATATTTAGAGACTTTGTTTACATTTGTAGTCCTTCTTTACACCTAGAGTCCTTGTTTACACCAAGAGATTTTGGTTACATTTAGAGTCTTTGTTTATATTTCTAGTTTTTGTTTACATTTAGTTTTGTTTACATTTAGTTTTGTTTACATTTGTAGTCGTTGTTTATATTTGTAGTATTTGTTTACTTTTAGTTTTGTTTACATTTTTATTCTTTGTTTACATTTAGAGTTCCATTTAGTGTCTTTGTTTACATATACCGCGTTTGTTTACATTTAGAGCCTTTGTTTACATTTTTAGTCTTTGTTTACATTTTTAGCCTTTGTTTACATTTAGAGTCTTTGGTTTTATTTTTAAGCTTTGTTTACATTTAGAGTCTGTTTACATTTGTAGTCCTTGTTTACACCTAGAGTCCTTGTTTATACCCAGAGTTTTTTATTACATTTAGAGTCTTTGTTTACATTTTTATTATTTTTTTACATTTAGAGACTTTGTTTACGTTTGCAATCTTTGGTTACATTTAGAGTCTTTGTTTTTATTTCTAGTATTTGTTTACATTTAGTTTTGTTTACATTTGTAGTCGTTGTTTATATTTGTAGTATTTGTTTACTTTTAGTTTTGTTTACATTTGTAGTCTTTGTTTACATTTAGAGTGTTAGTTTACGTTTGTAGTTTTTGTTTACATTTGTAGTCTGTTTCCATTTAGAGTCTTTGTTTATATTTATAGTCTTTGTTTACATTTGTAGTCTTTGTTTACATTTGTAATATTTGTTTGCATTTAGAGACTTTGTTTACATTTGTAGTCCTTTTTTACACCTAGAGTCCTTGTTTACACCAAGAGTTTTTGGTTACATTTAGAGTCTTTGTTTATATTTCTATTATTTGTTTACATTTAGTTTTGTTTACATTTGTAATCGTTGTTTATATTTGTAGTATTTGTTACTTTTAGTTTTGTTTACATTTGTAGTCCTTGTTTACATATTTATTTTTTGTTTACATTTAGAGTCCCATTTTGTGTCTTTGTTTACATTTGTAGTCTTTGTTTACATTTTTATTCTTTGTTTACATTTAGAGTTCCATTTAGTGTCTTTGTTTACATTTTTAGTCTTTGTTTACATTTTTAGCCTTTGTTTACATTTAGAGTCTTTGGTTTTATTTTTAAGCTTTGTTTACATTTAGAGTCTGTTTACATTTGTAGTCCTTGTTTACACCTAGAGTCCTTGTTTATACCCAGAGTTTTTTATTACATTTAGAGTCTTTGTTTACATTTTTATTATTTGTTTACATTTAGAGACTTTGTTTACGTTTGCAATCTTTGGTTACATTTAGAGTCTTTGTTTTTATTTCTAGTATTTGTTTACATTTAGTTTTGTTTACATTTGTAGTCGTTGTTTATATTTGTAGTATTTGTTTACTTTTAGTTTTGTTTACATTTGTAGTCTTTGTTTACATTTAGAGTGTTAGTTTACGTTTGTAGTTTTTGTTTACATTTGTAGTCTGTTTCCATTTAGAATCTTTGTTTACATTTGTAGTCTGTTTACATTTGTAGTTTTTGTTTACATATGTAGGCTTTGTTTACATTTAGAGTGTTTACATTTAGTCCCTTTGTTTACAATTGTAGTCTTTGTTTACATTTTTAGCCTTTGTTTACATTTAGAGTCTTTGTTTTTATTTTTAGACTTTGTTTATATTTAGAGTCTGTTTACATATGTAGTCTTTGTTTACATTTTTAATCTGTTTTCTTTTAGAGTCTGTTTTCATTTATAGTCTGTTTACATTTGTAGACTTTGTTTACATTTAGAGAGTTTGTTTACAGTTTGAGTCACTTAACATTTGTGCTCTTTGTTTACATTTGTAGTCTGCTTACATTTAGATACTTTGTTTATATTTAGAGGCTTTGTTTACATTTGTTGTCTGTTTACACTTAAAGTCTGTTTAGGTTTGTAGTTTTTGTTTACGTTTAGTGTCTTTGTTTACATTTGTAGTGTTTGTTTACAGTTGTAGACTTTCTTAACATTTATAGTCTTTGTTTACATTTTTATTCTTTGTTTACATTTAGAGAGATTGTTTACATGTAGAGTTTTTTTTACATTTGTAGTCCTTGTTTACACTTGTAGTCTTTGTTTACATTTAGACTTTGTTTATATTTAGAGACTTTGTTTACATTTGTAGTCCTTTTTTACACCTAGAGTCCCTGTTTACACCAAGAGATTTTGGTTACATTTAGAGTCTTTGTGTATATTTCTAGTATTTGTTTACATTTAGTTTTGTTTACATTTAGTTTTGTTTACATTTGTAGTCGTTGTTTATATTTGTAGTATTTGTTTACTTTTAGTTTTGTTTACATTTTTATTTTTTGTTTACATTTAGAGTCCCATTTTGTGTCTTTGTTTACATTTGTAGTCTTTGTTTACATTTTTATTCTTTGTTTACATTTAGAGTTCCATTTAGAGTCTTTGTTTACATATAGCGCGTTTGTTTACATTTAGAGCCTTTGTTTACATTTTTAGTCTTTGTTTACATTTTTAGCCTTTGTTTACATTTAGAGTCTTTGTTTTTATTTTTAGGCTTTGTTTACATTTAGAGTCTGTTTACATTTGTAGTCCTTGTTTACACCTAGAGTCCTTGTTTATACCCAGAGTTTTTTATTACATTTAGAGTCTTTGTTTACATTTTTATTATTTGTTTACATTTAGAGACTTTGTTTACGTTTGCAATCTTTGGTTACATTTAGAGTCTTTGTTTATAGTTCTAGTATTTTTTTACATTTAGTTTTGTTTACATTTGTAGTCGTTGTTTATATTTGTAGTATTTGTTTACTTTTAGTTTTGTTTACATTTGTAGTCTTTGTTTACATTTAGAGTGTTAGTTTACGTTTGTAGTTTTTATTTACATTTGTAGTCTGTTTCCATTTAGAGTCTTTGTTTATATTTATAGTCTTTGTTTACATTTGTAGTCTTTGTTTACATTTGTAATCTTTGTTTGCATTTAGAGACCTTCTTTATATTTAGAGTCTTTGTTTACGTTTGTAGTCTTTGTTTACATTTTTAGTCTTCGTTTTAATTTAGAGTCTGTTTACATTTAAGGTCTTTGTTTACATTTGTAGTCCTTTTTTACACCTAGAGTCCTTGTTTACACCAAGAGTTTTTGGTTACATTTAGAGTCTTTGTTTATATTTCTATTATTTGTTTACATTTAGTTTTGTTTACATTTGTAATCGTTGTTTATATTTGTAGTATTTGTTACTTTTAGTTTTGTTTACATTTGTAGTCCTTGTTTACATATTTATTTTTTGTTTACATTTAGAGTCCCATTTTGTGTCTTTGTTTACATTTGTAGTCTTTGTTTACATTTTTATTCTTTGTTTACATTTAGAGTTCCATTTAGTGTCTTTGTTTACATTTTTAGTCTTTGTTTACATTTTTAGCCTTTGTTTACATTTAGAGTCTTTGGTTTTATTTTTAAGCTTTGTTTACATTTAGAGTCTGTTTACATTTGTAGTCCTTGTTTACACCTAGAGTCCTTGTTTATACCCAGAGTTTTTTATTACATTTAGAGTCTTTGTTTACATTTTTATTATTTGTTTACATTTAGAGACTTTGTTTACGTTTGCAATCTTTGGTTACATTTAGAGTCTTTGTTTTTATTTCTAGTATTTGTTTACATTTAGTTTTGTTTACATTTGTAGTCGTTGTTTATATTTGTAGTATTTGTTTACTTTTAGTTTTGTTTACATTTGTAGTCTTTGTTTACATTTAGAGTGTTAGTTTACGTTTGTAGTTTTTGTTTACATTTGTAGTCTGTTTCCATTTAGAATCTTTGTTTACATTTGTAGTCTGTTTACATTTGTAGTTTTTGTTTACATATGTAGGCTTTGTTTACATTTAGAGTGTTTACATTTAGTCCCTTTGTTTACAATTGTAGTCTTTGTTTACATTTTTAGCCTTTGTTTACATTTAGAGTCTTTGTTTTTATTTTTAGACTTTGTTTATATTTAGAGTCTGTTTACATATGTAGTCTTTGTTTACATTTTTAATCTGTTTTCTTTTAGAGTCTGTTTTCATTTATAGTCTGTTTACATTTGTAGACTTTGTTTACATTTAGAGAGTTTGTTTACAGTTTGAGTCACTTAACATTTGTGCTCTTTGTTTACATTTGTAGTCTGCTTACATTTAGATACTTTGTTTATATTTAGAGGCTTTGTTTACATTTGTTGTCTGTTTACACTTAAAGTCTGTTTAGGTTTGTAGTTTTTGTTTACGTTTAGTGTCTTTGTTTACATTTGTAGTGTTTGTTTACAGTTGTAGACTTTCTTAACATTTATAGTCTTTGTTTACATTTTTATTCTTTGTTTACATTTAGAGAGATTGTTTACATGTAGAGTTTTTTTTACATTTGTAGTCCTTGTTTACACTTGTAGTCTTTGTTTACATTTAGACTTTGTTTATATTTAGAGACTTTGTTTACATTTGTAGTCCTTTTTTACACCTAGAGTCCCTGTTTACACCAAGAGATTTTGGTTACATTTAGAGTCTTTGTGTATATTTCTAGTATTTGTTTACATTTAGTTTTGTTTACATTTAGTTTTGTTTACATTTGTAGTCGTTGTTTATATTTGTAGTATTTGTTTACTTTTAGTTTTGTTTACATTTTTATTTTTTGTTTACATTTAGAGTCCCATTTTGTGTCTTTGTTTACATTTGTAGTCTTTGTTTACATTTTTATTCTTTGTTTACATTTAGAGTTCCATTTAGAGTCTTTGTTTACATATAGCGCGTTTGTTTACATTTAGAGCCTTTGTTTACATTTTTAGTCTTTGTTTACATTTTTAGCCTTTGTTTACATTTAGAGTCTTTGTTTTTATTTTTAGGCTTTGTTTAAATTTAGAGTCTGTTTACATTTGTAGTCCTTGTTTACACCTAGAGTCCTTGTTTATACCCAGAGTTTTTTATTACATTTAGAGTCTTTGTTTACATTTTTATTATTTGTTTACATTTAGAGACTTTGTTTACGTTTGCAATCTTTGGTTACATTTAGAGTCTTTGTTTATAGTTCTAGTATTTTTTTACATTTAGTTTTGTTTACATTTGTAGTCGTTGTTTATATTTGTAGTATTTGTTTACTTTTAGTTTTGTTTACATTTGTAGTCTTTGTTTACATTTAGAGTGTTAGTTTACGTTTGTAGTTTTTATTTACATTTGTAGTCTGTTTCCATTTAGAGTCTTTGTTTATATTTATAGTCTTTGTTTACATTTGTAGTCTTTGTTTACATTTGTAATCTTTGTTTGCATTTAGAGACCTTCTTTATATTTAGAGTCTTTGTTTACGTTTGTAGTCTTTGTTTACATTTTTAGTCTTCGTTTTAATTTAGAGTCTGTTTACATTTAAGGTCTTTGTTTACATTTGTAGTCTTTATTTACATTTAAATTCTTTGTTTACATATGTAGTCTTTGTTTACATTTAGAATGTTTACATTTAGTCCCTTTTTTTACATTTGTAGTCTTTGTTTACATTTTTAGCCTTTGTTTACATTTAGAGTCTTTGTTTTCATTTTTAGACTTTGTTTATATTTAGAGTCTGTTTACATTTGTAGTCCTTGTTTATACCCAGAGTTTTTTATTACATTTAGAGTCTTTGTTTACATTTTTATTATTTGTTTACATTTACAGTTTTTGTTTACGTTTGCAGTCTTTGTTTACATTTGTTGTCTTTGTTTACATTTAGAGTGTTAGTTTACGTTTGTAGTTTTTGTATACATTTGTAGTCTGTTTCCATTTAGAGTCTTTGTTTATATTTGTAGTCTTTGTTTACATTTGTAATCTTTGTTTGCATTTAGAGACCTTCTTTATATTTAGAGTCTTTGTTTACGTTTGTAGTCTTTCTTTACATTTTTAGTCTTTGTTTCCATTTAGAGTCTGTTTACATTTAAGGTCTTTGTTTACATTTGCAGTCTTTATTTACATTTAAATTCTTTGTTTACATATGTAGTCTTTGTTTACATTTAGAGTCTTTGTTTACGTTTGCAGTCTTTGTTTACATTTGTAGTCTTTGTCTACATTTAGAGTGTTAGTTTACGTTTGTAGTTTTTGTTTACATTTGTAGTCTGTTTTTATTTAGAGTCTTTGTTTACATTTGGCGTCTTTGTTTACATTTAGAGCCTTTGTAGTGTTTGTTTAAATTTAGAATCTTTGTTTACATGTGTAATCTTTAATTCCATTTAGAGTCTTTTTTTATATTTGTAGACTTTGTTTACATTTGTAGTCTTTGTATACATTTAGAGCTTTTTTCATTTATAATCTTTGTTTACATTTGTAGTCTTTGATTACTTTAAGAGTCTTTGCTTACATACCGAGTCTGTTTAAGTTTGTACTCTTTGTTTACATGCCTTTGTTTATATTTAGAGCCTTTATTTAGTTTTAGAGTCTTTGTTTACATTTAGACTTTTTGTTTACATTTTGAGTCTCTAAACATTTGTGCTCTTTATTTACATTTGTAATCTTTGTTTATATTTGTAGTCTACTTACATTTAGAGTCTGTTTATGTGTGTAGTTTTTGTTTACATTTAGAGTCTTTGTTTACATTTGTAGACTTTGTTTACAGTTAGGTCTATGTTTACATTTGCAGTCTTTGTTTACATTTAGAGTCTGTTTACATATGTAGTCTTTGTTTACATTTTAGTCTGTTTGCATTTAGAGTCTTTGTTTTCATTTATAGTCTGTTTACATTTGTAGACTTTGTTTACATTTAGAGAGTTTGTTTACAGTTTGAGTCCCTTAACATTGGTATTCTTTGTTTACATTTGTATTCTTTCTTTAAATTTAGAGACTTTGTTTACATTTAGAGTCCGTTTACATTTGTAGTCTTTGTTTACATTTAGAGAGATTGTTTACATGTAGAGTTTTTGTTTACTTTTGTAGTCTTTGTTTACACTTGTAGTCTTAGTTTACACTTGTAGTCTTTGTTTACATTTAGACTTTGTTTATATTTAGAGAAGTTGTTTACATTTGTAGTCCTTTTTTACACCTAGAGTCCTTGTTTACACCAAGAGATTTTTGTTACATTTAGAGTCTTTGTTTATATTTCTGGTATTTGTTAACATTTAGTTTTGTTTACATTTGTAGTCGTTGTTTATATTTGCAGTATTTGTTTACTTTTAGTTTTGTTTACATTTGTAGTCTTTGTTTACATTTTTATTTTTTGTTTACATTTAGAGTTTCATTTGGTGTCTTTGTTTACATTTGTAGTCTTTGTTTACATTTTTAGCCTTTGTTTACATTTAGAGTCTTTGTTTTTATATTTAGACTTTGTTTACGTTTAGAGTCTGTTTACATTTGTAGTCCTTGTTTACATCTAGAGTCATTGTTTATACCTAGAGTTTTTATTACATTTAGAGTCTTTGTTTACGTTTGCAGTCTTTGTTTACATTTGTAGTCTTTGTTTATATTTAGAGTGTTAGTTTATGTTTGTAGTTTTTGTTTACATTTGTAGTCTGTTTCCATTTAGAGTTTTTGTTTATAATTGTAGTCT
This sequence comes from Salticus scenicus, assembly GCA_963930645.1. Lineage (NCBI taxonomy): Eukaryota > Metazoa > Arthropoda > Arachnida > Araneae > Salticidae > Salticus > Salticus scenicus. Next base: position 37,093 of record CAWVNO010003029.1, read on the forward strand.
TTTGTTTACATTCGTAGTTTTTATTTCTATTTGTAATCTTTGTTTGCATTTAGAGACCTTCTTTACATTTAGAGTCTTTGTTTACGTTTGTAGTCTTTGTTTACATTTTTAGTGTTTGTTTTCATTTAGAGTCTCTTTACATTTAAGGTCTTTGTTTACATTTGTAGTCTTTGTTTACATTTTTATTCTTCGTTTACATTTAGAGTTCCATTTAGTGTCTTGGTTTACATTTGTAGTCTTTGTTTACATTTTTAGCCTTTGTTTGCATTTAGAGACCTTCTTTATAGTTAGAGTCTTTGCTTACGTTTGTAGTCTTTGTTTACATTTTTAGTCTTTGTTTTAATTTAGAGTCTGTTTACATTTAAGGTCTTTGTTTACATTTGTAGTCTTTATTTACATTTAAATTCTTAGTTTACATATGTAGTCTTTGTATACATTTAGAGTGTTTACATTTAGAGTCTTTGTTTACGTTTGCAGTCTTTGTTTACATTTGTAGTCTTTGTTTACATTTAGAGTGTTAGTTTACGTTTGTAGTTTTTGTTTACATTTGTAGTCTGTTTCCATTTAGAGTCTTTGTTTACATTTGTAGTCTTTGTTTACATTTGTAATCTTTGTTTACATATGTAGGCTTTGTTTACATTTAGAGTGTTTACATTTAGTCCCTTTGTTTACATTTGTAGTCTTTGTTTACATTTTTAGCCTTTGTTTATATTTAGAGTCTTTGTTTTTATTTTTAGACTTTGTTTATATTTAGAGTCTGTTTACATTTGTAGTCCTTGTTTATACCCAGAGTTTTTTATTACATTTAGAGTCTTTGTTTACATTTTTATTTGTTTACATTTAGAGTTTTTGTTTACGTTTGCAGTCTTTGTTTACATTTGTAGTCTTTGTTTACATTTAGAGTGTTAGTTTACGTTTGTAGTATTTGTTTACATTTGAGGTCTGTTAATATTTAGAGTCTTTGTTTATATTTGTAGTCTTTAATTATATTTGTAGTCTTTGTTTACATTTGTAATCTTTCTTTGCATTTAGAGACCTTCTTTACATTTAGAGTCTTTGTTTACATTTGTAGACTTTGTTTACATTTTTAGACTTTGTTTACATTTAGAGTCTTTGTTTACATTTGTAATCTTTCTTTACATTTAGAGTCTGTTTCCATTTGGCGTCTTTGTTTACATTTAGAGCCTTTGTAGTGTTTGTTTAAATTTAGAATCTTTGTTTACATGTGTAATCTTTAATTCCATTTAGAGTCTTTTTTTATATTTGTAGACTTTGTTTACATTTGTAGTCTTTGTATACAGTTAGAGCTTTTTTCATTTATAATCTTTGTTTACATTTGTAGTCTTTGATTACTTTAAGAGTCTTTGCTTACATACCGACTCTGTTTACATTTAGACTTTTTGTTTACATTTTGAGTCTCTAAACATTTGTGCTCTTTATTTACATTTGTAATCTCTGTTTATATTTGTAGTCTACTTACATTTAGATTCTGTTTACATTTGCAGTCTTTGTTTACATTTAGAGTCTGTTTACATTTGTAGACTTTGTTTACATTTAGAGAGTTTGTTTACAGTTTGAGTCACTTAACATTTGTATTCTTTGTTTACATTTGTAGTCATCTTACATTTAGATACTTTGTTTATATTTAGAGGCTTTGTTTACATTTGTTTTCTGTTTACACTTAGAGTCTGTTTACGTTTGTAGTTTTTGTTTACGTTTAGTGACTTTCTTTACATTTGTAGTCTTTGTTTACAGTTGTAGACTTTCTTAACATTTATAGTCTTTGTTTACATTTGTATTCTTTGTTTAAATTTAGAGACTTTGTTTACATTTAGAGACTTTGTTTACATTTAGAGTGTTAATTTACGTTTGTAGTTTTTGTTTACATTTGTAGTCTGTTTTATTTAGAGCCTTTGTTTATATTTGTAGTCTTTGTTTACATTTGTAGTCTTTGTTTACATTTGTAATCTTTCTTTGCATTTAGAGACCTTCTTTACATTTAGAGTCTTTGTTTACATTTGTAGTCTTTGTTTACATTTAGGTCTATGTTTACATTTGCAGTCTTTGTTTACATTTAGAGTCTGTTTACATATGTAGCCTTTGTTTACATTTTTAATCTGTTTTCTTTTTGAGTCTGTTTTCATTTATAGTCTGTTTACATTTGTAGACTTTGTTTACATTTAGAGAGTTTGTTTACAGTTTGATTGACTTAACATTTGTGCTCTTTGTTTACATTTGTAGTCTGCTTACATTTAGATACTTTGTTTATATTTAGAGGCTTTGTTTACATTTGTTGTCTGTTTACACTTAGAGTCTGTTTACGTTTGTAGTTTTTGTTTACGTTTAGTGTCTTTGTTTACATTTGTAGTCTTTGTTTACATTTTTATTCTTTGTTTACATTTAGAGAGATTGTTTACATGTAGAGTTTTTTTACATTTGTAGTCCTTGTTTACACTTGTAGTCTTTGTTTACATTTAGACTTTGTTTATATTTAGAGACTTTGTTTACATTTGTATTCCTTTTTTACACCTAGAGTCCCTGTTTACACCAAGAGATTTTGGTTACATTTAGAGTCTTTGTGTATATTTCTAGTATTTGTTTACATTTAGTTTTGTTTACATTTAGTTTTGTTTACATTTGTAGTCGTTGTTTATATTTGTAGTATTTGTTTACTTTTAGTTTTGTTTACATTTTTATTTTTTGTTTACATTTAGAGTCCCATTTTGTTTCTTTGTTTACATTTGTAGTCTTTGTTTACATTTTTATTCTTTGTTTACATTTAGAGTTCCATTTAGAGTCTTTGTTTACATATAGCGCGTTTGTTTACATTTAGAGCCTTTGTTTACATTTTTAGTCTTTGTTTACATTTTTAGCCTTTGTTTACATTTAGAGTCTTTGTTTTTATTTTTAGGCTTTGTTTACATTTAGAGTCTGTTTACATTTGTAGTCCTTGTTTACACCTAGAGTCCTTGTTTATACCCAGAGTTTTTTATTACATTTAGAGTCTTTGTTTACATTTTTATTATTTGTTTACATTTAGAGACTTTGTTTACGTTTGCAATCTTTGGTTACATTTAGAGTCTTTGTTTATAGTTCTAGTATTTTTTTACATTTAGTTTTGTTTACATTTGTAGTCGTTGTTTATATTTGTAGTATTTGTTTACTTTTAGTTTTGTTTACATTTGTAGTCTTTGTTTACATTTAGAGTGTTAGTTTACGTTTGTAGTTTTTATTTACATTTGTAGTCTGTTTCCATTTAGAGTCTTTGTTTATATTTATAGTCTTTGTTTACATTTGTAGTCTTTGTTTACATTTGTAATCTTTGTTTGCATTTAGAGACCTTCTTTATATTTAGAGTCTTTGTTTACGTTTGTAGTCTTTGTTTACATTTTTAGTCTTTGTTTTAATTTAGAGTCTGTTTACATTTAAGGTCTTTGTTTACATTTGTAGTCTTTATTTACATTTAAATTCTTTGTTTACATATGTAGTCTTTGTTTACATTTAGAATGTTTACATTTAGTCCCTTTTTTTACATTTGTAGTCTTTGTTTACATTTTTAGCCTTTGTTTACATTTAGAGTCTTTGTTTTCATTTTTAGACTTTGTTTATATTTAGAGTCTGTTTACATTTGTAGTCCTTGTTTATACCCAGAGTTTTTTATTACATTTAGAGTCTTTGTTTACATTTTTATTATTTGTTTACATTTACAGTTTTTGTTTACGTTTGCAGTCTTTGTTTACATTTGTTGTCTTTGTTTACATTTAGAGTGTTAGTTTACGTTTGTAGTTTTTGTATACATTTGTAGTCTGTTTCCATTTAGAGTCTTTGTTTATATTTGTAGTCTTTGTTTACATTTGTAATCTTTGTTTGCATTTAGAGACCTTCTTTATATTTAGAGTCTTTGTTTACGTTTGTAGTCTTTCTTTACATTTTTAGTCTTTGTTTCCATTTAGAGTCTGTTTACATTTAAGGTCTTTGTTTACATTTGCAGTCTTTATTTACATTTAAATTCTTTGTTTACATATGTAGTCTTTGTTTACATTTAGAGACTTTGTTTGCGTTTGCAATCTTTGGTTACATTTAGAGTCTTTGTTTATATTTCTAGTATTTGTTTACATTTAGTTTTGTTTACATTTGTAGTCGTTGTTTATATTTGTAGTATTTGTTTACTTTTAGTTTTGTTTACATTTGTAGTCTTTGTCTACATTTAGAGTGTTAGTTTACGTTTGTAGTTTTTGTTTACATTTGTAGTCTGTTTTTATTTAGAGTCTTTGTTTACATTTGGCGTCTTTGTTTACATTTAGAGCCTTTGTAGTGTTTGTTTAAATTTAGAATGTTTGTTTACATGTGTAATCTTTAATTCCATTTAGAGTCTTTTTTTATATTTGTAGACTTTGTTTACATTTGTAGTCTTTGTATACATTTAGAGCTTTTTTCATTTATAATCTTTGTTTACATTTGTAGTCTTTGATTACTTTAAGAGTCTTTGCTTACATACCGAGTCTGTTTAAGTTTGTACTCTTTGTTTACATGCCTTTGTTTATATTTAGAGCCTTTATTTAGTTTTAGAGTCTTTGTTTACATTTAGACTTTTTGTTTACATTTTGAGTCTCTAAACATTTGTGCTCTTTATTTACATTTGTAATCTTTGTTTATATTTGTAGTCTACTTACATTTAGAGTCTGTTTATGTGTGTAGTTTTTGTTTACATTTAGAGTCTTTGTTTACATTTGTAGACTTTGTTTACAGTTAGGTCTATGTTTACATTTGCAGTCTTTGTTTACATTTAGAGTCTGTTTACATATGTAGTCTTTGTTTACATTTTTAGTCTGTTTGCATTTAGAGTCTTTGTTTTCATTTATAGTCTGTTTACATTTGTAGACTTTGTTTACATTTAGAGAGTTTGTTTACAGTTTGAGTCCCTTAACATTTGTATTCTTTGTTTACATTTGTATTCTTTCTTTAAATTTAGAGACTTTGTTTACATTTAGAGTCCGTTTACATTTGTAGTCTTTGTTTACATCTAGAGAGATTGTTTACATGTAGAGTTTTTGTTTACTTTTGTAGTCTTTGTTTACACTTGTAGTCTTTGTTTACACTTGTAGTCTTTGTTTACATTTAGACTTTGTTTATATTTAGAGACGTTGTTTACATTTGTAGTCCTTTTTTACACATAGAGTCCTTGTTTACACCAAGAGATTTTGGTTACATTTAGAATCTTTGTTTATATTTCTAGTATTTGTTAACATTTAGTTTTGTTTACATTTGTAGTCGTTGTTTATATTTGTAGTATTTGTTTACTTTTAGTTTTGTTTACGTTTAGAGTTCCATTTGGTGTCTTTGTTTACATTTGTAGTCTTTGTTTACATTTTTAGCCTTTGTTTACATTTAGAGTTTTTGTTTTTATATTTAGACTTTGTTTACGTTTAGAGTCTGTTTATATTTGTAGTCCTTGTTTACATCTAGAGTCATTGTTTATACCTAGAGTTTTTATTACATTTAGAGTCTTTGTTTACGTTTGCAGTCTTTGTTTACATTTGTAGTCTTTGTTTATATTTAGAGTGTTAGTTTATGTTTGTAGTTTTTGTTTACATTTGTAGTCTGTTTCCATTTAGAGTTTTTGTTTATAATTGTAGTCTTTTGTTTACATTTGTAGTTTTTATTTCCATTTGTAATCTTTGTTTGCACTTAGAGACCTTCTTTACATTTAGAGTCTTTGTTTACGTTTGTAGTCTTTGTTTACATTTTTAGTGTTTGTTTTCATTTAGAGTCTCTTTACATTTAAGGTCTTTGTTTACATTCGTAGTCTTTGTTTACATTTTTATTCTTCGTTTACATTTAGAGTTCCATTTAGTGTCTTGGTTTACATTTGTAGTCTTTGTTTACATTTTTAGCCTTTGTTTGCATTTAGAGACCTTCTTTATAGTTAGAGTCTTTGTTTACGTTTGTAGTCTTTGTTTACATTTGTAGTCTTTGTTTACATTTAGAGTGTTAGTTTTCGTTTGTAGTTTTTGTTTACATTTGTAGTCTGTTTCCATTTAGAGTCTTTGTTTACATATGTAGGCTTTGTTTACATTTAGAGTGTTTACATTTAGTCCCTTTGTTTACATTTGTAGTCTTTGTTTACATTTTTAGCCTTTGTTTATATTTAGAGTCTTTGTTTTTATTTTTAGACTTTGTTTATATTTAGAGTCTGTTTACATTTGTAGTCCTTGTTTACATTTAGAGTGTTAGTTTACGTTTGTAGTATTTGTTTACATTTGAGGTCTGTTAATATTTAGAGTCTTTGTTTATATCTCTAGTCTTTAATTATATTTGTAGTCTTTGTTTACATTTGTAATCTTTCTTTGCATTTAGAGACCTTCTTTACATTTAGAGTCTTTGTTTACATTTGTAGTCTTTGTTTACATTTGTAATCTTTCTTTGCATTTAGAGACCTTCTTTACATTTAGAGTCTTTGTTTACATTTGTAGACTTTGTTTACATTTTTAGACTTTGTTTACATTTAGAGTCTTTGTTTACATTTGTAATCTTTCTTTACATTTAGAGTCTGTTTCCATTTGGCGTCTTTGTTTACATTTAGAGCCTTTGTAGTGTTTGTTTAAATTTAGAATCTTTGTTTACATGTGTAATCTTTAATTCCATTTAGAGTCTTTTTTTATATTTGTAGACTTTGTTTACATTTGTAGTCTTTGTATACAGTTAGAGCTTTTTTCATTTATAATCTTTGTTTACATTTGTAGTCTTTGATTACTTTAAGAGTCTTTGCTTACATACCGACTCTGTTTACATTTAGACTTTTTGTTTACATTTTGAGTCTCTAAACATTTGTGCTCTTTATTTACATTTGTAATCTCTGTTTATATTTGTAGTCTACTTACATTTAGATTCTGTTTACATTTGCAGTCTTTGTTTACATTTAGAGTCTGTTTACATTTGTAGACTTTGTTTACATTTAGAGAGTTTGTTTACAGTTTGAGTCACTTAACATTTGCATTCTTTGTTTACATTTGTAGTCATCTTACATTTAGATACTTTGTTTATATTTAGAGGCTTTGTTTACATTTGTTTTCTGTTTACACTTAGAGTCTGTTTACGTTTGTAGTTTTTGTTTACGTTTAGTGACTTTCTTTACATTTGTAGTCTTTGTTTACAGTTGTAGACTTTCTTAACATTTATAGTCTTTGTTTACATTTGTATTCTTTGTTTAAATTTAGAGACTTTGTTTATATTTAGAGGCTTTGTTTACATTTGTTGTCTGTTTACACTTAGAGTCTGTTTACGTTTGTAGTTTTTGTTTACGTTTAGTGTCTTTGTTTACATTTGTAGTCTTTGTTTACATTTTTATTCTTTGTTTACATTTAGAGAGATTGTTTACATGTAGAGTTTTTTTTTACATTTGTAGTCCTTGTTTACACTTGTAGTCTTTGTTTACATTTAGACTTTGTTTATATTTAGAGACTTTGTTTACATTTGTAGTCCTTTTTTACACCTAGAGTCCTTGTTTACACCAAGAGATTTTGGTTACATTTAGAGTCTTTGTTTATATTTCTAGTATTTGTTTACATTTAGTTTTGTTTACATTTAGTTTTGTTTACATTTGTAGTCGTTGTTTATATTTGTAGTATATGTTTACTTTTAGTTTTGTTTACATTTTTATTTTTTGTTTACATTTAGAGTCCCATTTTGTGTCTTTGTTTACATTTGTAGTCTTTGTTTACATTTTTCTTCTTTGTTTACATTTAGAGTTCCATTTAGTGTCTTTGTTTACATATAGCGCGTTTGTTTACATTTAGAGCCTTTGTTTACATTTAAAATCTTTGTTTTTATTTTTAGGCTTTGTTTACATTTAGAGTCTGTTTACATTTGTAGTCCTTGTTTACACCTAGAGTCCTTGTTTATACCCAGAGTTTTTTATTACATTTAGAGGCTTTGTTTACATTTTTATTATTTGTTTACATTTAGAGACTTTGTTTACGTTTGCAATCTTTGGTTACATTTAGAGTCTTTGTTTATATTTCTTGTATTTGTTAACATTTAGTTTTGTTTACATTTGTAGTCGTTGTTTATATTTGTAGTATTTGTTTACTTTTAGTTTTGTTTACATTTGTAGTCTTTGTTTACATTTTTATTTTTTGTTTACATTTAGAGTTCCATTCGGTGTCTTTGTTTACATTTGTAGTCTTTGTTTACATTTTTAGCATTTGTTTACATTTAGAGTCTTTGTTTTTATATTTAGACTTTGTTTACGTTTAGAGTCTGTTTACATTTGTAGTCCTTGTTTACATCTAGAGTCATTGTTTATACCTAGAGTTTTTATTACATTTAGAGTCTTTGTTTACGTTTGCAGTCTTTGTTTACATTTGTAGTCTTTGTTTATATTTAGAGTGTTAGTTTATGTTTGTAGTTTTTGTTTACATTTGTAGTCTGTTTCCATTTAGAGTTTTTGTTTATAATTGTAGTCTTTTGTTTACATTTGTAGTTTTTATTTCCATTTGTAATCTTTGTTTGCATTTAGAGACCTTCTTTACATTTAGAGTCTTTGTTTACGTTTGTAGTCTTTGTTTACATTTTTAGTGTTTGTTTTCATTTAGAGTCTCTTTACATTTAAGGTCTTTGTTTACATTCGTAGTCTTTGTTTACATTTTTATTCTTCGTTTACATTTAGAGTTCCATTTAGTGTCTTGGTTTACATTTGTAGTCTTTGTTTACATTTTTAGCCTTTGTTTGCATTTAGAGACCTTCTTTATAGTTAGAGTCTTTGTTTACGTTTGTAGTCTTTGTTTACATTTGTAGTCTTTGTTTACATTTAGAGTGTTAGTTTTCGTTTGTAGTTTTTGTTTACATTTGTAGTCTGTTTCCATTTAGAGTCTTTGTTCACATATGTAGGCTTTGTTTACATTTAGAGTGTTTACATTTAGTCCCTTTGTTTACATTTGTAGTCTTTGTTTACATTTTTAGCCTTTGTTTATATTTAGAGTCTTTGTTTTTATTTTTAGAGTTTGTTTATATTTAGAGTCTGTTTACATTTGTAGTCCTTGTTTATACCCAGATTTTTTCATTACATTTAGAGTCTTTGTTTACATTTTTATTTGTTTACATTTAGAGTTTTTGTTTACGTTTGCAGTCTTTGTTTACATTTGTAGTCTTTGTTTACATTTAGAGTGTTAGTTTACGTTTGTAGTATTTGTTTACATTTGAGGTCTGTTAATATTTAGAGTCTTTGTTTATATTTCTAGTCTTTAATTATATTTGTAGTCTTTGTTTACATTTGTAATCTTTCTTTGCATTTAGAGACCTTCTTTACATTTAGAGTCTTTGTTTACATTTGTAGACTTTGTTTACATTTTTAGACTTTGTTTACATTTAGAGTCTTTGTTTACATTTGTAATCTTTCTTTACATTTAGAGTCTGTTTCCATTTGGCGTCTTTGTTTACATTTAGAGCCTTTGTAGTGTTTGTTTAAATTTAGAATCTTTATTTACATGTGTAATCTTTAATTCCATTTAGAGTCTTTTTTTATATTTGTAGACTTTGTTTACATTTGTAGTCTTTGTATACAGTTAGAGCTTTTTTCATTTATAATCTTTGTTTACATTTGTAGTCTTTGATTACTTTAAGAGTCTTTGCTTACATACCGACTCTGTTTACATTTAGACTTTTTGTTTACATTTTGAGTCTCTAAACATTTGTGCTCTTTATTTACATTTGTAATCTCTGTTTATATTTGTAGTCTACTTACATTTAGATTCTGTTTACATTTGCAGTCTTTGTTTACATTTAGAGTCTGTTTACATTTGTAGACTTTGTTTACATTTAGAGAGTTTGTTTACAGTTTGAGTCACTTAACATTTGTATTCTTTGTTTACATTTGTAGTCATCTTACATTTAGATACTTTGTTTATATTTAGAGGCTTTGTTTACATTTGTTTTCTGTTTACACTTAGAGTCTGTTTACGTTTGTAGTTTTTGTTTACGTTTAGTGACTTTCTTTACATTTGTAGTCTTTGTTTACAGTTGTAGACTTTCTTAACATTTATAGTCTTTGTTTACATTTGTATTCTTTGTTTAAATTTAGAGACTTTGTTTATATTTAGAGGCTTTGTTTACATTTGTTGTCTGTTTACACTTAGAGTCTGTTTACGTTTGTAGTTTTTGTTTACGTTTAGTGTCTTTGTTTACATTTGTAGTCTTTGTTTACATTTTTATTCTTTGTTTACATTTAGAGAGATTGTTTACATGTAGAGTTTTTTTTACATTTGTAGTCCTTGTTTACACTTGTAGTCTTTGTTCACATTTAGACTTTGTTTATATTTAGAGACTTTGTTTACATTTGTAGTCCTTTTTTACACATAGAGTCCTTGTTTACACCAAGAGATTTTGGTTACATTTAGAGTCTTTGTTTATATTTCTAGTATTTGTTATATTTAGTTTTGTTTACATTTAGTTTTGTTTACATTTGTAGTCGTTGTTTATATTTGTAGTATATGTTTACTTTTAGTTTTGTTTACATTTTTATTTTTTGTTTACATTTAGAGTCCCATTTTGTGTCTTTGTTTACATTTGTAGTCTTTGTTTACATTTTTCTTCTTTGTTTACATTTAGAGTTCCATTTAGTGTCTTTGTTTACATATAGCGCGTTTGTTTACATTTAGAGCCTTTGTTTTTATTTTTAGGCTTTGTTTACATTTAGAGTCTGTTTACATTTGTAGTCCTTGTTTACACCTAGAGTCCTTGTTTATACCCAGAGTTTTTTATTACATTTAGAGGCTTTGTTTACATTTTTATTATTTGTTTACATTTAGAGACTTTGTTTACGTTTGCAATCTTTGGTTACATTTAGAGTCTTTGTTTATATTTCTTGTATTTGTTTACATTTAGTTTTGTTTACATTTGTAGTCGTTGTTTATATTTGTAGTATTTGTTTACTTTTAGTTTGGTTTACATTTGTAGTCTTTGTTTACATTTAGAGTGTTAGGTTACGTTTGTAGTTTTTGTTTACATTTGTAGTCTTTGTTTACATTTGTAATCTTTGTTTGCATTTAGAGACCTTCTTTATATTTAGAGTCTTTGTTTACGTTTGTAGTCTTTGTTTACATTTTTAGTCTTTGTTTTAATTTAGAGTCTGTTTACATTTAAGGACTTTGTTTACATTTGCAGTCTTTATTTACATTTAAATCCTTGTTTACATATGTAGTCTTTCTATACATTTTAAATTGTTTACATATAGAGTCTTTGTTTACGTTTGCAGTCTTTGTTTACATTTGTAGTCTTTGTCTACATTTAGAGTGTTAGTTTACGTTTATAGTTTTTGTTTACATTTGTAGTCTGTTTTATTTAGAGTCTTTGTTTATATTTGTAGTCTTTGTTTACATTTGTAATCTTTCTTTGAATTTAGAGACCTTCTTTACATTTAGAGTCTTTGTTTACATTTGTAGCCTTTGTTTACATTTTTAGACTTTGTTTACATTTTTAGACTTTGTTTACATATAGAGTCTTTGTTTACATTTGTAGTCTTTGTTTACATTTAGGTCTATGTTTACATTTGCAGTCTTTGTTTATATTTAGAGTCTGTTTACATATGTAGTCTTTGTATACATTTTTAGTCTGTTTGCATTTAGAGTCTGTTTTCATTTATAGTCTGTTTACATTTGTAGACTTTGTTTACATTTAGAGAGTTTGTTTACAGTTTGAGTCACTGAACATTTGTGCTCTTTGTTTACATTTGTAGTCTGCTTACATTTAGATACTTTGTTTATATTTAGAGGCTTTGTTTACATTTGTTGTCTGTTTACACTTAGAGTCTGTTTACGTTTGTAGTTTTTGTTTACGTTTAGTGTCTTTGTTTACATTTGTAGTCTTTGTTTACAGTTGTAGACTTTCTTAACATTTATAGTCTTTGTTTACATTTTTATTCTTTGTTTACATTTAGAGAGATTGTTTACATGTAGAGTTTTTTTTACATTTGTAGTCCTTGTTTACACTTGTAGTCTTTGTTTACATTTAGACTTTGTTTATATTTAGAGACTTTGTTTACATTTGTAGTCCTTTTTTACACCTAGAGTCCCTGTTTACACCAAGAGATTTTGGTTACAATTAGAGTCTTTGTTTATATTTCTAGTATTTGTTTACATTTAGTATTGTTTACATTTAGTTTTGTTTACATTTGTAGTCGTTGTTTATATTTTTAGTAATTGTTTACTTTTAGTTTTGTTTACATTTTTATTTTTTGTTTACATTTTTATTCTTTGTTTACATTTAGAGTCCCATTTTGTGTCTTTGTTTACATTTGTAGTCTTTGTTTACATTTTTATTTGTTTACATTTAGAGTTCCATTTAGAGTCTTTGTTTACATATAGCGCGTTTGTTTACATTTAGAGCCTTTGTTTACATTTTTAGTCTTTGTTTACATTTTTAGCCTTTGTTTACATTTAGAGTCTTTGTTTTTATTTTTAGGCTTTGTTTACATTTAGAGTCTGTTTACATTTGTAGTCCTTGTTTACACCTAGAGTCCTTGTTTATACCCAGAGTTTTTTATTACATTTAGAGTCTTTGTTTACATTTTTATTATTTGTTTACATTTAGAGACTTTGTTTACGTTTGCAATCTTTGGTTACATTTAGAGTCTTTGTTTTTATTTCTAGTATTTGTTTACATTTAGTTTTGTTTACATTTGTAGTCTTTGTTTACATTTAGAGTGTTAGTTTACGTTTGTAGTTTTTGTTTACATTTGTAGTCTGTTTCCATTTAGAGTCTTTGTTTATATTTATAGTCTTTGTTTACATTTGTAGTCTTTGTTTACATTTGTAATATTTGTTTGCATTTAGAGACCTTCTTTATATTTAGAGTCTTTGTATACATTTGTAGTATTTGTTTACATTTTTAGTCTTTGTTTTTATTTAGAGTCTGTTTACATTTAAGGTCTTTGTTTACATTTGTAGTCTTTATTTACATTTAAATTCTTTGTTTACATATGTAGTCTTTCTATACATTTAGATTGTTTACATATAGAGTCTTTGTTTACGTTTGCAGTCTTTGTTTACATTTGTAGTCTATGTCTACATTTAGAGTGTTAGTTTACGTTTGTAGTTCTTGTTTACATTTGTAGTCTATTTTATTTAGAGTCTTTGTTTATATTTGTAGTCTTTGTTTACATTTGTAGTCTTTGTTTACATTTGTAATCTTTCTTTGAATTTAGAGACCTTCTTTACATTTAGAGTCTTTGTTTACATTTGTAGCCTTTGTTTACATTTTTAGATTTTGTTTACATTTTTAGACTTTGTTTACATATAGAGTCTTTGTTTACATTTGTAGTCTTTGTTTACATTTAAGTCTATGTTTACATTTGCAGTCTTTGTTTACATTTAGAGTCTGTTTACATATGTAGTCTTTGTTTACATTTTTAGTCTGTTTGCATTTAGAGTCTGTTTTCATTTATAGTCTGTTTGCATTTGTAGACTTTGTTTACATTGAGAGAGTTTGTTTACAGTTTGAGTCACTTAACATTTGTGCTCTTTGTTTACATTTTTATTCTTTGTTTACATTTGTAGTCTGCTTACATTTAGTCTGTTTACGTTTGTAGTTTTTGTTTACGTTTAGTGTCTTTGTTTACATTTGTAGTCTTTGTTTACAGTTGTAGACTTTCTTAACATTTATAGTCTTTGTTTACATTTTTATTCTTTGTTTACATTTAGAGAGATTGTTTACATGTAGAGTTTTTGTTTACATTTGTAGTCCTTGTTTACACTTGTAGTCTTTGTTTACATTTAGACTTTGTTTATATTTAGAGACTTTGTTTACATTTGTAGTCCTTTTTTACACCTAGAGTACTTGTTTACACCAAGAGTTTTTGGTTACATTTAGAGTCTTTGTTTATATTTCTATTTTTTGTTTACATTTAGTTTTGTTTACATTTGTAATCGTTGTTTATATTTGTAGTATTTGTTACTTTTAGTTTTGTTTACATTTGTAGTCTTTGTTTACATTTTTATTTTTTGTTTACATTTAGAGTCCCATTTTGTGTCTTTGTTTACATTTGTAGCCTTTGTTTACATTTTTATTCTTTGTTTACATTTAGAGTTCCATTTAGTGTCTTTGTTTACATTTTTAGTCTTTGTTTACATTTTTTGCCTTTGTTTACATTTAGAGTCTTTGGTTTTATTTTTAAGCTTTGTTTACATTTAGAGTCTGTTTACATTTGTAGTCCTTGTTTACACCTAGAGTCCTTGTTTATACCCAGAGTTTTTTATTACATTTAGAGTCTTTGTTTACATTTTTATTATTTGTTTACATTTTTATTATTTGTTTACATTTAGAGACTTTGTTTGCGTTTGCAATCTTTGGTTACATTTAGAGTCTTTGTTTATATTTCTAGTATTTGTTTACATTTAGTTTTGTTTACATTTGTAGTCGTTGTTTATATTTGTAGTATTTGTTTACTTTTAGTTTTGTTTACATTTGTAGTCTTTGTTTACATTTAGAGTGTTAGTTTACGTTTGTAGTTTTTGTTTACATTTGTAGTCTGTTTCCATTTAGAGTCTTTGTTTACATTTGTAGTCTTTGTTTACATTTGTAGTTTTTGTTTTCATATGTAGGCTTTGTTTACATTTAGAGTGTTTACATTTAGTCCCTTTGTTTACAATTGTAGTCTTTGTTTACATTTTTAGCCTTTGTTTACATTTAGAGTCTTTGTTTTTATTTTTAGACTTTGTTTATATTTAGAGTCTGTTTACATATGTAGTCTTTGTTTACATTTTTAATCTGTTTTCTTTTAGAGTCTGTTTTCATTTATAGTCTGTTTACATTTGTAGACTTTGTTTACATTTAGAGAGTTTGTTTACAGTTTGAGTCACTGAACATTTGTGCTCTTTGTTTACATTTGTAGTCTGCTTACATTTAGATACTTTGTTTATATTTAGAGGCTTTGTTTACATTTGTTGTCTGTTTACACTTAGAGTCTGTTTACGTTTGTAGTTTTTGTTTACGTTTAGTGTCTTTGTTTACATTTGTAGTCTTTGTTTACAGTTGTAGACTTTCTTAACATTTATAGTCTTTGTTTACATTTTTATTCTTTGTTTACATTTAGAGAGATTGTTTACATGTAGAGTTTTTTTTACATTTGTAGTCCTTGTTTACACTTGTAGTCTTTGTTTACATTTAGACTTTGTTTATATTTAGAGACTTTGTTTACATTTGTAGTCCTTTTTTACACCTAGAGTCCCTGTTTACACCAAGAGATTTTGGTTACAATTAGAGTCTTTGTTTATATTTCTAGTATTTGTTTACATTTAGTATTGTTTACATTTAGTTTTGTTTACATTTGTAGTCGTTGTTTATATTTTTAGTAATTGTTTACTTTTAGTTTTGTTTACATTTTTATTTTTTGTTTACATTTTTATTCTTTGTTTACATTTAGAGTCCCATTTTGTGTCTTTGTTTACATTTGTAGTCTTTGTTTACATTTTTATTTGTTTACATTTAGAGTTCCATTTAGAGTCTTTGTTTACATATAGCGCGTTTGTTTACATTTAGAGCCTTTGTTTACATTTTTAGTCTTTGTTTACATTTTTAGCCTTTGTTTACATTTAGAGTCTTTGTTTTTATTTTTAGGCTTTGTTTACATTTAGAGTCTGTTTACATTTGTAGTCCTTGTTTACACCTAGAGTCCTTGTTTATACCCAGAGTTTTTTATTACATTTAGAGTCTTTGTTTACATTTTTATTATTTGTTTACATTTAGAGACTTTGTTTACGTTTGCAATCTTTGGTTACATTTAGAGTCTTTGTTTTTATTTCTAGTATTTGTTTACATTTAGTTTTGTTTACATTTGTAGTCTTTGTTTACATTTAGAGTGTTAGTTTACGTTTGTAGTTTTTGTTTACATTTGTAGTCTGTTTCCATTTAGAGTCTTTGTTTATATTTATAGTCTTTGTTTACATTTGTAGTCTTTGTTTACATTTGTAATATTTGTTTGCATTTAGAGACCTTCTTTATATTTAGAGTCTTTGTATACATTTGTAGTATTTGTTTACATTTTTAGTCTTTGTTTTTATTTAGAGTCTGTTTACATTTAAGGTCTTTGTTTACATTTGTAGTCTTTATTTACATTTAAATTCTTTGTTTACATATGTAGTCTTTCTATACATTTAGATTGTTTACATATAGAGTCTTTGTTTACGTTTGCAGTCTT
This sequence comes from Salticus scenicus, assembly GCA_963930645.1. Classification (NCBI taxonomy): domain Eukaryota; kingdom Metazoa; phylum Arthropoda; class Arachnida; order Araneae; family Salticidae; genus Salticus; species Salticus scenicus. The sequence goes on from CAWVNO010003029.1 coordinate 53,282, forward strand.
TGTTTACATTTGTAGTCTATGTCTACATTTAGAGTGTTAGTTTACGTTTGTAGTTCTTGTTTACATTTGTAGTCTATTTTATTTAGAGTCTTTGTTTATATTTGTAGTCTTTGTTTACATTTGTAGTCTTTGTTTACATTTGTAATCTTTCTTTGAATTTAGAGACCTTCTTTACATTTAGAGTCTTTGTTTACATTTGTAGCCTTTGTTTACATTTTTAGATTTTGTTTACATTTTTAGACTTTGTTTACATATAGAGTCTTTGTTTACATTTGTAGTCTTTGTTTACATTTAAGTCTATGTTTACATTTGCAGTCTTTGTTTACATTTAGAGTCTGTTTACATATGTAGTCTTTGTTTACATTTTTAGTCTGTTTGCATTTAGAGTCTGTTTTCATTTATAGTCTGTTTGCATTTGTAGACTTTGTTTACATTGAGAGAGTTTGTTTACAGTTTGAGTCACTTAACATTTGTGCTCTTTGTTTACATTTTTATTCTTTGTTTACATTTGTAGTCTGCTTACATTTAGTCTGTTTACGTTTGTAGTTTTTGTTTACGTTTAGTGTCTTTGTTTACATTTGTAGTCTTTGTTTACAGTTGTAGACTTTCTTAACATTTATAGTCTTTGTTTACATTTTTATTCTTTGTTTACATTTAGAGAGATTGTTTACATGTAGAGTTTTTGTTTACATTTGTAGTCCTTGTTTACACTTGTAGTCTTTGTTTACATTTAGACTTTGTTTATATTTAGAGACTTTGTTTACATTTGTAGTCCTTTTTTACACCTAGAGTACTTGTTTACACCAAGAGTTTTTGGTTACATTTAGAGTCTTTGTTTATATTTCTATTTTTTGTTTACATTTAGTTTTGTTTACATTTGTAATCGTTGTTTATATTTGTAGTATTTGTTACTTTTAGTTTTGTTTACATTTGTAGTCTTTGTTTACATTTTTATTTTTTGTTTACATTTAGAGTCCCATTTTGTGTCTTTGTTTACATTTGTAGTCTTTGTTTACATTTTTATTCTTTGTTTACATTTAGAGTTCCATTTAGTGTCTTTGTTTACATTTTTAGTCTTTGTTTACATTTTTTGCCTTTGTTTACATTTAGAGTCTTTGGTTTTATTTTTAAGCTTTGTTTACATTTAGAGTCTGTTTACATTTGTAGTCCTTGTTTACACCTAGAGTCCTTGTTTATACCCAGAGTTTTTTATTACATTTAGAGTCTTTGTTTACATTTTTATTATTTGTTTACATTTTTATTATTTGTTTACATTTAGAGACTTTGTTTGCGTTTGCAATCTTTGGTTACATTTAGAGTCTTTGTTTATATTTCTAGTATTTGTTTACATTTAGTTTTGTTTACATTTGTAGTCGTTGTTTATATTTGTAGTATTTGTTTACTTTTAGTTTTGTTTACATTTGTAGTCTTTGTTTACATTTAGAGTGTTAGTTTACGTTTGTAGTTTTTGTTTACATTTGTAGTCTGTTTCCATTTAGAGTCTTTGTTTACATTTGTAGTCTTTGTTTACATTTGTAGTTTTTGTTTTCATATGTAGGCTTTGTTTACATTTAGAGTGTTTACATTTAGTCCCTTTGTTTACAATTGTAGTCTTTGTTTACATTTTTAGCCTTTGTTTACATTTAGAGTCTTTGTTTTTATTTTTAGACTTTGTTTATATTTAGAGTCTGTTTACATATGTAGTCTTTGTTTACATTTTTAATCTGTTTTCTTTTAGAGTCTGTTTTCATTTATAGTCTGTTTACATTTGTAGACTTTGTTTACATTTAGAGAGTTTGTTTACAGTTTGAGTCACTTAACATTTGTGCTCTTTGTTTACATTTGTAGTCTGCTTACATTTAGATACTTTGTTTATATTTAGAGGCTTTGTTTACATTTGTTGTCTGTTTACACTTACAGTCTGTTTAGGTTTGTAGTTTTTGTTTACGTTTAGTGTCTTTGTTTACATTTGTAGTGTTTGTTTACAGTTGTAGACTTTCTTAACATTTATAGTCTTTGTTTACATTTTTATTCTTTGTTTACATTTAGAGAGATTGTTTACATGTAGAGTTTTTTTTACATTTGTAGTCCTTGTTTACACTTGTAGTCTTTGTTTACATTTAGACTTTGTTTATATTTAGAGACTTTGTTTACATTTGTAGTCCTTTTTCACACCTAGAGTCCCTGTTTACACCAAGAGATTTTGTTTTACTTTTAGTTTTGTTTACATTTTTATTTTTTGTTTATATTTAGAGTCCCATTTTATGTCTTTGTTTACATTTGTAGTCTTTGTTTACATTTTTATTCTTTGTTTACATTTAGAGTTCCATTTAGAGTCTTTGTTTACATATAGCGCGTTTGTTTACATTTAGAGCCTTTGTTTACATTTTTAGTCTTTGTTTACATTTTTAGCCTTTGCTTACATTTAGAGACTTTGTTTTTATTTTTAGGCTTTGTTTACATTTAGAGTCTGTTTACATTTGTAGTCCTTGTTTACACCTAGAGTCCTTGTTTATACCGAGAGTTTTTTATTACATTTAGAGTCTTTGTTTACATTTTTATTATTTGTTTACATTTAGAGACTTTGTTTACGTTTGCAATCTTTGGTTACATTTAGAGTCTTTGTTTATAGTTCTAGTATTTTTTTACATTTAGTTTTGTTTACATTTGTAGTCGTTGTTTATATTTGTAGTATTTGTTTACTTTTAGTTTTGTTTACATTTGTAGTCTTTGTTTACATTTAGAGTGTTAGTTTACGTTTGTAGTTTTTATTTACATTTGTAGTCTGTTTCCATTTAGAGTCTTTGTTTATATTTATAGTCTTTGTTTACATTTGTAGTCTTTGTTTACATTTGTAATCTTTGTTTGCATTTAGAGACCTTCTTTATATTTAGAGTCTTTGTTTACGTTTGTAGTCTTTGTTTACATTTTTAGTCTTTGTTTTAATTTAGAGTCTGTTTACATTTAAGGTCTTTGTTTACATTTGTAGTCTTTATTTACTTTTAAATTCTTTGTTTACATATGTAGTCTTTCTATACATTTAGATTGTTTACATATAGAGTCTTTGTTTACGTTTGCAGTCTTTGTTTACATTTGTAGTCTTTGTCTACATTTAGAGTGTTAGTTTACGTTTATACTTTTTGTTTACATTTGTAGTCTGTTTTATTTAGAGTCTTTTTTTATATTTGTAGTCTTTGTTTACATTTGTAATCTTTCTTTGAATTTAGAGACCTTCTTTACATTTAGAGTCTTTGTTTACATTTGTAGCCTTTGTTTACATTTTTAGACTTTGTTTACATTTTTAGACTTTGTTTACATATAGAGTCTTTGTTTACATTTGTAGTCTTTGTTTACATTTAGGTCTATGTTTACATTTGCAGTCTTTGTTTACATTTAGAGTCTGTTTACATATGTAGTCTTTGTTTACATTTTTAGTCTGTTTGCATTTAGAGTCTGTTTTCATTTATAGTCTGTTTACATTTGTAGACTTTGTTTACATTTAGAGAGTTTGTTTACAGTTTGAGTCACTGAACATTTGTGCTTTTTGTTTACATTTGTAGTCTGCTTACATTTAGATACTTTGTTTATATTTAGAGGCTTTGTTTACATTTGTTGTCTGTTTACACTTAGAGTCTGTTTACGTTTGTAGTTTTTGTTTACGTTTAGTGTCTTTGTTTACATTTGTAGTCTTTGTTTACATTTTTATTCTTTGTTTACATTTAGAGAGATTGTTTACATGTAGAGTTTTTTTTTACATTTGTAGTCCTTGTTTACACTTGTAGTCTTTGTTTACATTTAGACTTTGTTTATATTTAGAGACTTTGTTTACATTTGTAGTCCTTTTTTACACCTAGAGTCCTTGTTTACACCAAGAGATTTTGGTTACATTTAGAGTCTTTGTTTATATTTCTAGTATTTGTTTACATTTAGTTTTGTTTACATTTAGTTTTGTTTACATTTGTAGTCGTTGTTTATATTTGTAGTATATGTTTACTTTTAGTTTTGTTTACATTTTTATTTTTTGTTTACATTTAGAGTCCCATTTTGTGTCTTTGTTTACATTTGTAGTCTTTGTTTACATTTTTCTTCTTTGTTTACATTTAGAGTTCCATTTAGTGTCTTTGTTTACATATAGCGCGTTTGTTTACATTTAGAGCCTTTGTTTACATTTAGAGTCTTTGTTTTTATTTTTAGGCTTTGTTTACATTTAGAGTCTGTTTACATTTGTAGTCCTTGTTTACACCTAGAGTCCTTGTTTATACCCAGAGTTTTTTATTACATTTAGAGGCTTTGTTTACATTTTTATTATTTGTTTACATTTAGAGACTTTGTTTACGTTTGCAATCTTTGGTTACATTTAGAGTCTTTGTTTATATTTCTTGTATTTGTTAACATTTAGTTTTGTTTACATTTGTAGTCGTTGTTTATATTTGTAGTATTTGTTTACTTTTAGTTTTGTTTACATTTGTAGTCTTTGTTTACATTTTTATTTTTTGTTTACATTTAGAGTTCCATTTGGTGTCTTTGTTTACATTTGTAGTCTTTGTTTACATTTTTAGCCTTTGTTTACATTTAGAGTCTTTGTTTTTATATTTAGACTTTGTTTACGTTTAGAGTCTGTTTACATTTGTAGTCCTTGTTTACATCTAGAATCATTGTTTATACCTAGAGTTTTTATTACATTTAGAGTCTTTGTTTACGTTTGCAGTCTTTGTTTACATTTGTAGTCTTTGTTTATATTTAGAGTGTTAGTTTATGTTTGTAGTTTTTGTTTACATTTGTAGTCTGTTTCCATTTAGAGTTTTTGTTTATAATTGTAGTCTTTTGTTTACATTTGTAGTTTTTATTTCCATTTGTAATCTTTGTTTGCATTTAGAGACCTTCTTTACATTTAGAGTCTTTGTTTACGTTTGTAGTCTTTGTTTACATTTTTAGTGTTTGTTTTCATTTAGAGTCTCTTTACATTTAAGGTCTTTGTTTACATTCGTAGTCTTTGTTTACATTTTTATTCTTCGTTTACATTTAGAGTTCCATTTAGTGTCTTGGTTTACATTTGTAGTCTTTCTTTACATTTTTAGCCTTTGTTTGCATTTAGAGACCTTCTTTATAGTTAGAGTCTTTGTTTACGTTTGTAGTCTTTGTTTACATTTGTAGTCTTTGTTTACATTTAGAGTGTTAGTTTTCGTTTGTAGTTTTTGTTTACATTTGTAGTCTGTTTCCATTTAGAGTCTTTGTTCACATATGTAGGCTTTGTTTACATTTAGAGTGTTTACATTTAGTCCCTTTGTTTACATTTGTAGTCTTTGTTTACATTTTTAGCCTTTGTTTATATTTAGAGTCTTTGTTTTTATTTTTAGAGTTTGTTTATATTTAGAGTCTGTTTACATTTGTAGTCCTTGTTTATACCCAGAGTTTTTTATTACATTTAGAGTCTTTGTTTACATTTTTATTTGTTTACATTTAGAGTTTTTGTTTACGTTTGCAGTCTTTGTTTACATTTGTAGTCTTTGTTTACATTTAGAGTGTTAGTTTACGTTTGTAGTATTTGTTTACATTTGAGGTCTGTTAATATTTAGAGTCTTTGTTTATATTTCTAGTCTTTAATTATATTTGTAGTCTTTGTTTACATTTGTAATCTTTCTTTGCATTTAGAGACCTTCTTTACATTTAGAGTCTTTGTTTACATTTGTAGACTTTGTTTACATTTTTAGACTTTGTTTACATTTAGAGTCTTTGTTTACATTTGTAATCTTTCTTTACATTTAGAGTCTGTTTCCATTTGGCGTCTTTGTTTACATTTAGAGCCTTTGTAGTGTTTGTTTAAATTTAGAATCTTTATTTACATGTGTAATCTTTAATTCCATTTAGAGTCTTTTTTTATATTTGTAGACTTTGTTTACATTTGTAGTCTTTGTATACAGTTAGAGCTTTTTTCATTTATAATCTTTGTTTACATTTGTAGTCTTTGATTACTTTAAGAGTCTTTGCTTACATACCGACTCTGTTTACATTTAGACTTTTTGTTTACATTTTGAGTCTCTAAACATTTGTGCTCTTTATTTACATTTGTAATCTCTGTTTATATTTGTTGTCTACTTACATTTAGATTCTGTTTACATTTGCAGTCTTTGTTTACATTTAGAGTCTGTTTACATTTGTAGACTTTGTTTACATTTAGAGAGTTTGTTTACAGTTTGAGTCACTTAACATTTGTATTCTTTGTTTACATTTGTAGTCATCTTACATTTAGATACTTTGTTTATATTTAGAGGCTTTGTTTACATTTGTTTTCTGTTTACACTTAGAGTCTGTTTACGTTTGTAGTTTTTGTTTACGTTTAGTGACTTTCTTTACATTTGTAGTCTTTGTTTACAGTTGTAGACTTTCTTAACATTTATAGTCTTTGTTTACATTTGTATTCTTTGTTTAAATTTAGAGACTTTGTTTATATTTAGAGGCTTTGTTTACATTTGTTGTCTGTTTACACTTAGAGTCTGTTTACGTTTGTAGTTTTTGTTTACGTTTAGTGTCTTTGTTTACATTTGTAGTCTTTGTTTACATTTTTATTCTTTGTTTACATTTAGAGAGATTGTTTACATGTAGAGTTTTTTTTACATTTGTAGTCCTTGTTTACACTTGTAGTCTTTGTTCACATTTAGACTTTGTTTATATTTAGAGACTTTGTTTACATTTGAAGTCCTTTTTTACACCTAGAGTCCTTGTTTACACCAAGAGATTTTGGTTACATTTAGAGTCTTTGTTTATATTTCTAGTATTTGTTATATTTAGTTTTGTTTACATTTAGTTTTGTTTACATTTGTAGTCGTTGTTTATATTTGTAGTATATGTTTACTTTTAGTTTTGTTTACATTTTTATTTTTTGTTTACATTTAGAGTCCCATTTTGTGTCTTTGTTTACATTTGTAGTCTTTGTTTACATTTTTCTTCTTTGTTTACATTTAGAGTTCCATTTAGTGTCTTTGTTTACATATAGCGCGTTTGTTTACATTTAGAGCCTTTGTTTTTATTTTTAGGCTTTGTTTACATTTAGAGTCTGTTTACATTTGTAGTCCTTGTTTACACCTAGAGTCCTTGTTTATACCCAGAGTTTTTTATTACATTTAGAGGCTTTGTTTACATTTTTATTATTTGTTTACATTTAGAGACTTTGTTTACGTTTGCAATCTTTGGTTACATTTAGAGTCTTTGTTTATATTTCTTGTATTTGTTTACATTTAGTTTTGTTTACATTTGTAGTCGTTGTTTATATTTGTAGTATTTGTTTACTTTTAGTTTTGTTTACATTTGTAGTCTTTGTTTACATTTAGAGTGTTAGGTTACGTTTGTAGTTTTTGTTTACATTTGTAGTCTTTGTTTACATTTGTAATCTTTGTTTGCATTTAGAGACCTTCTTTATATTTAGAGTCTTTGTTTACGTTTGTAGTCTTTGTTTACATTTTTAGTCTTTGTTTTAATTTAGAGTCTGTTTACATTTAAGGACTTTGTTTACATTTGCAGTCTTTATTTACATTTAAATCCTTGTTTACATATGTAGTCTTTCTATACATTTAGATTGTTTACATATAGAGTCTTTGTTTACGTTTGCAGTCTTTGTTTACATTTGTAGTCTTTGTCTACATTTAGAGTGTTAGTTTACGTTTATAGTTTTTGTTTACATTTGTAGTCTGTTTTATTTAGAGTCCTTGTTTATATTTGTAGTCTTTGTTTACATTTGTAATCTTTCTTTGAATTTAGAGACCTTCTTTACATTTAGAGTCTTTGTTTACATTTGTAGCCTTTGTTTACATTTTTAGACTTTGTTTACATTTTTAGACTTTGTTTACATATAGAGTCTTTGTTTACATTTGTAGTCTTTGTTTACATTTAGGTCTATGTTTACATTTGCAGTCTTTGTTTATATTTAGAGTCTGTTTACATATGTAGTCTTTGTATACATTTTTAGTCTGTTTGCATTTAGAGTCTGTTTTCATTTATAGTCTGTTTACATTTGTAGACTTTGTTTACATTTAGAGAGTTTGTTTACAGTTTGAGTCACTGAACATTTGTGCTCTTTGTTTACATTTGTAGTCTGCTTACATTTAGATACTTTGTTTATATTTAGAGGCTTTGTTTACATTTGTTGTCTGTTTACACTTAGAGTCTGTTTACGTTTGTAGTTTTTGTTTACGTTTAGTGTCTTTGTTTACATTTGTAGTCTTTGTTTACAGTTGTAGACTTTCTTAACATTTATAGTCTTTGTTTACATTTTTATTCTTTGTTTACATTTAGAGAGATTGTTTACATGTAGAGTTTTTTTTACATTTGTAGTCCTTGTTTACACTTGTAGTCTTTGTTTACATTTAGACTTTGTTTATATTTAGAGACTTTGTTTACATTTGTAGTCCTTTTTTACACCTAGAGTCCCTGTTTACACCAAGAGATTTTGGTTACAATTAGAGTCTTTGTTTATATTTCTAGTATTTGTTTACATTTAGTATTGTTTACATTTAGTTTTGTTTACATTTGTAGTCGTTGTTTATATTTTTAGTAATTGTTTACTTTTAGTTTTGTTTACATTTTTATTTTTTGTTTACATTTTTATTCTTTGTTTACATTTAGAGTCCCATTTTGTGTCTTTGTTTACATTTGTAGTCTTTGTTTACATTTTTATTTGTTTACATTTAGAGTTCCATTTAGAGTCTTTGTTTACATATAGCGCGTTTGTTTACATTTAGAGCCTTTGTTTACATTTTTAGTCTTTGTTTACATTTTTAGCCTTTGTTTACATTTAGAGTCTTTGTTTTTATTTTTAGGCTTTGTTTACATTTAGAGTCTGTTTACATTTGTAGTCCTTGTTTACACCTAGAGTCCTTGTTTATACCCAGAGTTTTTTATTACATTTAGAGTCTTTGTTTACATTTTTACTATTTGTTTACATTTAGAGACTTTGTTTACGTTTGCAATCTTTGGTTACATTTAGAGTCTTTGTTTTTATTTCTAGTATTTGTTTACATTTAGTTTTGTTTACATTTGTAGTCTTTGTTTACATTTAGAGTGTTAGTTTACGTTTGTAGTTTTTGTTTACATTTGTAGTCTGTTTCCATTTAGAGTCTTTGTTTATATTTATAGTCTTTGTTTACATTTGTAGTCTTTGTTTACATTTGTAATATTTGTTTGCATTTAGAGACCTTCTTTATATTTAGAGTCTTTGTATACATTTGTAGTATTTGTTTACATTTTTAGTCTTTGTTTTTATTTAGAGTCTGTTTACATTTAAGGTCTTTGTTTACATTTGTAGTCTTTATTTACATTTAAATTCTTTGTTTACATATGTAGTCTTTCTATACATTTAGGTTGTTTACATATAGAGTCTTTGTTTACGTTTGCAGTCTTTGTTTACATTTGTAGTCTATGTCTACATTTAGAGTGTTAGTTTACGTTTGTAGTTTTTGTTTACATTTGTAATCTTTGTTTGCATTTAGAGACCTTCTTTATATTTAGAGTCTTTGTTTACGTTTGTAGTCTTTGTTTACATTTTTAGTCTTTGTTTTAATTTAGAGTCTGTTTACATTTAAGGACTTTGTTTACATTTGCAGTCTTTATTTACATTTAAATCCTTGTTTACATATGTAGTCTTTCTATACATTTAGATTGTTTACATATAGAGTCTTTGTTTACGTTTGCAGTCTTTGTTTACATTTGTAGTCTTTGTCTACATTTAGAGTGTTAGTTTACGTTTATAGTTTTTGTTTACATTTGTAGTCTGTTTTATTTAGAGTCTTTGTTTATATTTGTAGTCTTTGTTTACATTTGTAATCTTTCTTTGAATTTAGAGACCTTCTTTACATTTAGAGTCTTTGTTTACATTTGTAGCCTTTGTTTACATTTTTAGACTTTGTTTACATTTTTAGACTTTGTTTACATATAGAGTCTTTGTTTACATTTGTAGTCTTTGTTTACATTTAGGTCTATGTTTACATTTGCAGTCTTTGTTTATATTTAGAGTCTGTTTACATATGTAGTCTTTGTATACATTTTTAGTCTGTTTGCATTTAGAGTCTGTTTTCATTTATAGTCTGTTTACATTTGTAGACTTTGTTTACATTTAGAGAGTTTGTTTACAGTTTGAGTCACTGAACATTTGTGCTCTTTGTTTACATTTGTAGTCTGCTTACATTTAGATACTTTGTTTATATTTAGAGGCTTTGTTTACATTTGTTGTCTGTTTACACTTAGAGTCTGTTTACGTTTGTAGTTTTTGTTTACGTTTAGTGTCTTTGTTTACATTTGTAGTCTTTGTTTACAGTTGTAGACTTTCTTAACATTTATAGTCTTTGTTTACATTTTTATTCTTTGTTTACATTTAGAGAGATTGTTTACATGTAGAGTTTTTTTTACATTTGTAGTCCTTGTTTACACTTGTAGTCTTTGTTTACATTTAGACTTTGTTTATATTTAGAGACTTTGTTTACATTTGTAGTCCTTTTTTACACCTAGAGTCCCTGTTTACACCAAGAGATTTTGGTTACAATTAGAGTCTTTGTTTATATTTCTAGTATTTGTTTACATTTAGTATTGTTTACATTTAGTTTTGTTTACATTTGTAGTCGTTGTTTATATTTTTAGTAATTGTTTACTTTTAGTTTTGTTTACATTTTTATTTTTTGTTTACATTTTTATTCTTTGTTTACATTTAGAGTCCCATTTTGTGTCTTTGTTTACATTTGTAGTCTTTGTTTACATTTTTATTTGTTTACATTTAGAGTTCCATTTAGAGTCTTTGTTTACATATAGCGCGTTTGTTTACATTTAGAGCCTTTGTTTACATTTTTAGTCTTTGTTTACATTTTTAGCCTTTGTTTACATTTAGAGTCTTTGTTTTTATTTTTAGGCTTTGTTTACATTTAGAGTCTGTTTACATTTGTAGTCCTTGTTTACACCTAGAGTCCTTGTTTATACCCAGAGTTTTTTATTACATTTAGAGTCTTTGTTTACATTTTTATTATTTGTTTACATTTAGAGACTTTGTTTACGTTTGCAATCTTTGGTTACATTTAGAGTCTTTGTTTTTATTTCTAGTATTTGTTTACATTTAGTTTTGTTTACATTTGTAGTCTTTGTTTACATTTAGAGTGTTAGTTTACGTTTGTAGTTTTTGTTTACATTTGTAGTCTGTTTCCATTTAGAGTCTTTGTTTATATTTATAGTCTTTGTTTACATTTGTAGTCTTTGTTTACATTTGTAATATTTGTTTGCATTTAGAGACCTTCTTTATATTTAGAGTCTTTGTATACATTTGTAGTATTTGTTTACATTTTTAGTCTTTGTTTTTATTTAGAGTCTGTTTACATTTAAGGTCTTTGTTTACATTTGTAGTCTTTATTTACATTTAAATTCTTTGTTTACATATGTAGTCTTTCTATACATTTAGGTTGTTTACATATAGAGTCTTTGTTTACGTTTGCAGTCTTTGTTTACATTTGTAGTCTATGTCTACATTTAGAGTGTTAGTTTACGTTTGTAGTTTTTGTTTACATTTGTAGTCTATTTTATTTAGAGTCTTTGTTTATATTTGTAGTCTTTGTTTACATTTGTAGTCTTTGTTTACATTTGTAATCTTTCTTTGAATTTAGAGACCTTCTTTACATTTAGAGTCTTTGTTTACATTTGTAGCCTTTGTTTACATTTTTAGATTTTGTTTACATTTTTAGACTTTGTTTACATATAGAGTCTTTGTTTACATTTGTAGTCTTTGTTTACATTTAAGTCTATGTTTACATTTGCAGTCTTTGTTTACATTTAGAGTCTGTTTACATATGTAGTCTTTGTTTACATTTTTAGTCTGTTTGCATTTAGAGTCTGTTTTCATTTATAGTCTGTTTGCATTTGTAGACTTTGTTTACATTGAGAGAGTTTGTTTACAGTTTGAGTCACTTAACATTTGTGCTCTTTGTTTACATTTTTATTCTTTGTTTACATTTGTAGTCTGCTTACATTTAGTCTGTTTACGTTTGTAGTTTTTGTTTACGTTTAGTGTCTTTGTTTACATTTGTAGTCTTTGTTTACAGTTGTAGACTTTCTTAACATTTATAGTCTTTGTTTACATTTTTATTCTTTGTTTACATTTAGAGAGATTGTTTACATGTAGAGTTTTTGTTTACATTTGTAGTCCTTGTTTACACTTGTAGTCTTTGTTTACATTTAGACTTTGTTTATATTTAGAGACTTTGTTTACATTTGTAGTCCTTTTTTACACTTAGAGTACTTGTTTACACCAAGAGTTTTTGGTTACATTTAGAGTCTTTGTTTATATTTCTATTTTTTGTTTACATTTAGTTTTGTTTACATTTGTAATCGTTGTTTATATTTGTAGTATTTGTTACTTTTAGTTTTGTTTACATTTGTAGTCTTTGTTTACATTTTTATTTTTTGTTTACATTTAGAGTCCCATTTTGTGTCTTTGTTTACATTTGTAGTCTTTGTTTACATTTTTATTCTTTGTTTACATTTAGAGTTCCATTTAGTGTCTTTGTTTACATTTTTAGTCTTTGTTTACATTTTTTGCCTTTGTTTACATTTAGAGTCTTTGGTTTTATTTTTAAGCTTTGTTTACATTTAGAGTCTGTTTACATTTGTAGTCCTTGTTTACACCTAGAGTCCTTGTTTATACCCAGAGTTTTTTATTACATTTAGAGTCTTTGTTTACATTTTTATTATTTGTTTACATTTTTATTATTTGTTTACATTTTTATTATTTGTTTACATTTAGAGACTTTGTTTGCGTTTGCAATCTTTGGTTACATTTAGAGTCTTTGTTTATATTTCTAGTATTTGTTTACATTTAGTTTTGTTTACATTTGTAGTCGTTGTTTATATTTGTAGTATTTGTTTACTTTTAGTTTTGTTTACATTTGTAGTCTTTGTTTACATTTAGAGTGTTAGTTTACGTTTGTAGTTTTTGTTTACATTTGTAGTCTGTTTCCATTTAGAGTCTTTGTTTACATTTGTAGTCTTTGTTTACATTTGTAGTTTTTGTTTTCATATGTAGGCTTTGTTTACATTTAGAGTGTTTACATTTAGTCCCTTTGTTTACAATTGTAGTCTTTGTTTACATTTTTAGCCTTTGTTTACATTTAGAGTCTTTGTTTTTATTTTTAGACTTTGTTTATATTTAGAGTCTGTTTACATATGTAGTCTTTGTTTACATTTTTAATCTGTTTTCTTTTAGAGTCTGTTTTCATTTATAGTCTGTTTACATTTGTAGACTTTGTTTACATTTAGAGAGTTTGTTTACAGTTTGAGTCACTTAACATTTGTGCTCTTTGTTTACATTTGTAGTCTGCTTACATTTAGATACTTTGTTTATATTTAGAGGCTTTGTTTACATTTGTTGTCTGTTTACACTTACAGTCTGTTTACGTTTGTAGTTTTTGTTTACGTTTAGTGTCTTTGTTTACATTTGTAGTGTTTGTTTACAGTTGTAGACTTTCTTAACATTTATAGTCTTTGTTTACATTTTTATTCTTTGTTTACATTTAGAGAGATTGTTTACATGTAGAGTTTTTTTTACATTTGTAGTCCTTGTTTACACTTGTAGTCTTTGTTTACATTTAGACTTTGTTTATATTTAGAGACTTTGTTTACATTTGTAGTCCTTTTTCACACCTAGAGTCCCTGTTTACACCAAGAGATTTTGTTTTACTTTTAGTTTTGTTTACATTTTTATTTTTTGTTTATATTTAGAGTCCCATTTTGTGTCTTTGTTTACATTTGTAGTCTTTGTTTACATTTTTATTCTTTGTTTACATTTAGAGTTCCATTTAGAGTCTTTGTTTACATATAGCGCGTTTGTTTACATTTAGAGCCTTTGTTTACATTTTTAGTCTTTGTTTACATTTTTAGCCTTTGCTTACATTTAGAGACTTTGTTTTTATTTTTAGGCTTTGTTTACATTTAGAGTCTGTTTACATTTGTAGTCCTTGTTTACACCTAGAGTCCTTGTTTATACCCAGAGTTTTTTATTACATTTAGAGTCTTTGTTTACATTTTTATTATTTGTTTACATTTAGAGACTTTGTTTACGTTTGCAATCTTTGGTTACATTTAGAGTCTTTGTTTATAGTTCTAGTATTTTTTTACATTTAGTTTTGTTTACATTTGTAGTCGTTGTTTATATTTGTAGTATTTGTTTACTTTTAGTTTTGTTTACATTTGTAGTCTTTGTTTACATTTAGAGTGTTAGTTTACGTTTGTAGTTTTTATATACATTTGTAGTCTGTTTCCATTTAGAGTCTTTGTTTATATTTATAGTCTTTGTTTACATTTGTAGTCTTTGTTTACATTTGTAATCTTTGTTTGCATTTAGAGACCTTCTTTATATTTAGAGTCTTTGTTTACGTTTGTAGTCTTTGTTTACATTTTTAGTCTTTGTTTTAATTTAGAGTCTGTTTACATTTAAGGTCTTTGTTTACATTTGTAGTCTTTATTTACTTTTAAATTCTTTGTTTACATATGTAGTCTTTCTATACATTTAGATTGTTTACATATAGAGTCTTTGTTTACGTTTGCAGTCTTTGTTTACATTTGTAGTCTTTGTCTACATTTAGAGTGTTAGTTTACGTTTATACTTTTTGTTTACATTTGTAGTCTGTTTTATTTAGAGTCTTTTTTTATATTTGTAGTCTTTGTTTACATTTGTAATCTTTCTTTGAATTTAGAGACCTTCTTTACATTTAGAGTCTTTGTTTACATTTGTAGCCTTTGTTTACATTTTTAGACTTTGTTTACATTTTTAGACTTTGTTTACATATAGAGTCTTTGTTTACATTTGTAGTCTTTGTTTACATTTAGGTCTATGTTTACATTTGCAGTCTTTGTTTACATTTAGAGTCTGTTTACATATGTAGTCTTTGTTTACATTTTTAGTCTGTTTGCATTTAGAGTCTGTTTTCATTTATAGTCTGTTTACATTTGTAGACTTTGTTTACATTTAGAGAGTTTGTTTACAGTTTGAGTCACTGAACATTTGTGCTTTTTGTTTACATTTGTAGTCTGCTTACATTTAGATACTTTGTTTATATTTAGAGGCTTTGTTTACATCTGTTGTCTGTTTACACTTCGAGTCTGTTTACGTTTGTAGTTTTTGTTTACAGTTGTAGACTTTCTTAACATTTATAGTCTTTGTTTACATTTTTATTCTTTGTTTACATTTAGAGAGATTGTTTACATGTAGAGTTTTTTTTTACATTTGTAGTCCTTGTTTACACTTGTAGTCTTTGTTTACATTTAGACTTTGTTTATATTTAGAGACTTTGTATTTAAATGTAAATAAAGACTGCAAATGTAAACAAAGACCTTAAATGTAAACAGACTCTAAATGGAAACAAAGACTAAAAATGTAAAGAAAGACTACAAACGTAAACAAAGACTCTAAATGTAAAGAAGGTCTCTAAATGCAAACAAAGATTACAAAGGTAAACAAAGACTACAAATATAAACAAAGACTCTAAATGGAAACAGACTACAAATGTATACAAAAACTACAAACGTAAACTAACACTCTAAATGTAAACAAAGACAACAAATGTAAACAAAGACTGCAAACGTAAACAAAAACTGTAAATGTAAACAAATAATAAAAATGTAAACAAAGACTCTAAATGTAATAAAAAACTCTGGGTATAAACAAGGACTACAAATGTAAACAGACTCTAAATATAAACAAAGTCTAAAAATGAAAACAAAGACTCTAAATGTAAACAAAGGCTAAAAATGTAAACAAAGACTACAAATGTAAAAAAGGGACTAAATGTAAACATTCTAAATGTAAACAATGACTACATATGTAAACAAAGAATTTAAATGTAAATAAAGACTACAAATGTAAACAAAGACCTTAAATGTAAACAGACTCCAAATGAAAACAAAGACTAAAAATGTAAACAAAGACTACAAACGTAAACAAAGACTACAAATGTAAACAAAGACTACAAATATAAACAAAGACTCTAAATGGAAACAGACTACAAATGTAAACAAAAACTACAAATGTAAACTAACACTCTAAATGTAAACAAAGACTGCAAACGTAAACAAAGACTCTAAATGTAAACAAATAATAAAAATGTAAACAAAGACTCTAAATGTAATAAAAAACTCTGGGTATAAACAAGGACTCTAGGTGTAAACAAGGACTACAAATATAAACAGATTCTAAACGTAAACAAAGTCTAAAAATAAAAACAAAGACTCTAAATGTATACAAAAGATAAAAATGTAAACAAAGACTACAAATGTAAACAAAGGCTCTAAATGTAAACAAACATGCTATATGTAAACAAAGACTGCAAATGTAAACAAAGACACCAAATGGAGCTCTAAATGTAAACAAAAAATAAAAATGTAAACAAAGACTACAAATGTAAACAAAACTAAAAGTAAACAAATGCAACAAATATAAACAACGACTACAAATGTAAACAAAACTAAATGTAAACAAATACTAGAAATATAAACAAAGACTCTAAATGTAACCAAAGACTCTTGGTGTAAACAAGGACTCTAGGTGTAAAAAAGGACTACAAATGTAAACAAAGTCTCTAAATATAAACAAAGTCAAAATGTAAACAAAGACTACAAGTGTAAACAAAGACTACAAATGTAAACAAAAACTCAACATGTAAATAATCTCTCTAAATGTAAACAAAGACTACAAATATAAACGGACTCTAAATGTAAACAAAGTCTCTAAATTTAAGCAAAGAATACAAATGTAAACAAAGACTATAAATGTTAAGAAAGTCTACAAATGTAAACAAAGTCTACAAATGTAAACAGACTATAAATGAAAACAGACTCTAAATGCAAACAGACTAAAAATGTAAACAAAGACTGCAAACGTTAAGAAAGACTCTAAATGTAAACACTCTGAATGTAAACAAAGACTACATATGTAAACAATGAATTTAAATGTAAATAATGACTACAAATGTAAACAAAGACCTTAAATGTAAAAAGACTTTAAATGTAAACAAAGAATACAAACGAAAAGAAAGACTCTAAATATAAAGAAGGTCTCTAAATGCAAACAAAGATTACAAATGTAAACAAAGACTACAAATGTAAACAAAGACTACAAGTATAAACAAAGACTCTAAATGGAAACAAAGACTACAAATGTAAACAAAGACTGCAAACGTAAACAAAAACTCTAAATGTAAACAAATAATAAAAATGTAAACAAAGACTCTAAATGTAATAAAAAACTCTGGGTATAAACAACGACTACAAATGTAAACGACTCTAAATATAAACAGACTCTAAATGTAAACAAAGGCTAAAAATGTAAACAAAGACTAAAAATGTAAACAAAGGCTCTAAATGTAAACAAACGCGCTATATGTAAGCAAAGACTACAAATGTAAACAAAGACACTAAATGGGACTCTAAATGTAAACAAAAAATAAAAATGTAATCAAAGACTACAAATGTAAACAAAACTAAAAGTAAACAAATACTACAAATATAAACAACGACTACAAATGTAAACAAAACTAAATGTAAACAAATACTAGAAATATAAACAAAGACTCTAAATGTAACCAAAAACTGTTGGTGTAAACAAGGACTCTAGGCGTAAAAAAGGACTACAAATGTAAACAAAGTCTCTAAATATAAACAAACTCTAAATGTAAACAAAGACTACAAATGTAAACAAAAAATCTACATGTAAACAAAAAATCTACATGTAAACAATCTCTCTAAATGTGAACAAAGGCTACAAATATAAACGGATTCTAAATGTAAAAAAAGAATACAAATGTAAACAAAGACTATAACTGTTAAGAAAGTCTACAACTGTAAACAAAGACTACAAATGTAAACAAAGACACTAAACGTAAACAAAAACTACAAACGTAAACAGACTCTAAGTGTAAACAGACAACAAATGTAAACAAAGCCTCTAAATATAAACAAAATATCTAAATGTAAGCAGACTACAAATGTAAACAAAGAATACAAATGTAAACAAAGAGCACAAATGTTAAGTGACTCAAACTGTAAACAAACTCTTTAAATGTAAACAAAGTCTACAAATGTAAACAGATTATAAATGAAAACAGACTCTAAATGCAAACAGATTAAAAATGTAAACAAAGACTACATATGTAAACAAACTCTAAATGTAAACAAAGACTGCAAATGTAAACATAGCCCTAAATGTAAACATAGACTACAAATGTAAACAAAGACTCTATATGTAAACAAAGTCTAAAAATGTAAACAAAGTCTGAAAATGTAAACAAAGGCTACAAATGTAAACAAAGACTCTAAATGTAAAGAAGGTCTCTAAGTGCAAAGAAAGATTACAAATGTAAACAAAGACTACAAATGTAAACACAGACTACAAATATAAACAAAGACTCTAAATAAAACAGTCTACAAATGTAAACAAAAACTACAAACGTAAACTAACACTCTAAATGTAGACAAAGACTACAAATGTAAGCAAAGACTGCAAACGTAAACAAAGACTCTAAATGTAAACACTCTAAATGTATACAAAGACTACATATGTAAACAAAGAATTTAAATGTAAATAAAGACTACAAATGTAAACAAAGACCTTAAATGTAAACAGACTGTAAATTAAAACAAAGACTAAAAATGTAAACAAAGACTACAAACGTAAACAAAGACTCTAAATATAAAGAAGGTCTCTAAATGCAAACAAAGATTACAAATGTAAACAAAGACTACAAATGTAAACAAAAACTATAAATATAAACAAAGACTCTAAATGGAAACAGACTACAAATGTAAACAAAAACTACAAACGTATACTAACACTCTAAATGTAAACAAAGACTACAAATGTAAACTAAACTAAAAGTAAACAAATGCTACAAATATAAACAACGACTACAAATGTAAACAAAAGTAAATGTAAACAAATACTAGAAATATAAATAAAGACTCTAAATGTAACCAAAGATTGTAAACGTAAACAAAGTCTCTAAATGTAAACAAATAATAAAAATGTAAACAAAGACTCTAAATGTAATAAAAAATCTGGGTATAAACAAGGACTCTAGGTGTAAACAAGGACTACAAATGTAAACAGACTCTAAATGTAAACAAAGCCTAAAAATAAAAACAAAGACTCTAAATGTAAACAAAGGCTAAAAATGTAAACAAAGACTATAAATGTAAACAAAACTAAAAGTAAACAAATACAACAAATATAAACAACGACTACAAATGTAAACAAAACTAAATGTAAGCAAATACTAGAAATATAAACAAAGACTCTAAATGTAACCAAAAACTCTTGGTGTAAACAAGGACTCTAGGTGTAAAAAAGGACTACAAATGTAAACAAAGTCTCTAAATATAAACAAAGTCAAAATGTAAACAAAGACTACAAGTGTAAACAAAGACTACAAATGTAAACAAAAACTCAACATGTAAATAATCTCTCTAAATGTAAACAAAGACTACAAATATAAACGGACTCTAAATGTAAACAAAGTCTCTAAATTTAAGCAAAGAATACAAATGTAAACAAAGACTATAAATGTTAAGAAAGTCTACAAATGTAAACAAAGTCTACAAATGTAAACAGACTATAAATGAAAACAGACTCTAAATGCAAACAGACTAAAAATGTAAACAAAGACTGCAAACGTTAAGAAAGACTCTAAATGTAAACACTCTGAATGTAAACAAAGACTACATATGTAAACAATGAATTTAAATGTAAATAATGACTACAAATGTAAACAAAGACCTTAAATGTAAAAAGACTTTAAATGTAAACAAAGAATACAAACGAAAAGAAAGACTCTAAATATAAAGAAGGTCTCTAAATGCAAACAAAGATTACAAATGTAAACAAAGACTACAAATGTAAACAAAGACTACAAGTATAAACAAAGACTCTAAATGGAAACAAAGACTACAAATGTAAACAAAGACTGCAAACGTAAACAAAAACTCTAAATGTAAACAAATAATAAAAATGTAAACAAAGACTCTAAATGTAATAAAAAACTCTGGGTATAAACAACGACTACAAATGTAAACGACTCTAAATATAAACAGACTCTAAATGTAAACAAAGGCTAAAAATGTAAACAAAGACTAAAAATGTAAACAAAGGCTCTAAATGTAAACAAACGCGCTATATGTAAGCAAAGACTACAAATGTAAACAAAGACACTAAATGGGACTCTAAATGTAAACAAAAAATAAAAATGTAATCAAAGACTACAAATGTAAACAAAACTAAAAGTAAACAAATACTACAAATATAAACAACGACTACAAATGTAAACAAAACTAAATGTAAACAAATACTAGAAATATAAACAAAGACTCTAAATGTAACCAAAAACTGTTGGTGTAAACAAGGACTCTAGGCGTAAAAAAGGACTACAAATGTAAACAAAGTCTCTAAATATAAACAAACTCTAAATGTAAACAAAGACTACAAATGTAAACAAAAAATCTACATGTAAACAAAAAATCTACATGTAAACAATCTCTCTAAATGTGAACAAAGGCTACAAATATAAACGGATTCTAAATGTAAAAAAAGAATACAAATGTAAACAAAGACTATAACTGTTAAGAAAGTCTACAACTGTAAACAAAGACTACAAATGTAAACAAAGACACTAAACGTAAACAAAAACTACAAACGTAAACAGACTCTAAGTGTAAACAGACAACAAATGTAAACAAAGCCTCTAAATATAAACAAAATATCTAAATGTAAGCAGACTACAAATGTAAACAAAGAATACAAATGTAAACAAAGAGCACAAATGTTAAGTGACTCAAACTGTAAACAAACTCTTTAAATGTAAACAAAGTCTACAAATGTAAACAGATTATAAATGAAAACAGACTCTAAATGCAAACAGATTAAAAATGTAAACAAAGACTACATATGTAAACAAACTCTAAATGTAAACAAAGACTGCAAATGTAAACATAGCCCTAAATGTAAACATAGACTACAAATGTAAACAAAGACTCTATATGTAAACAAAGTCTAAAAATGTAAACAAAGTCTGAAAATGTAAACAAAGGCTACAAATGTAAACAAAGACTCTAAATGTAAAGAAGGTCTCTAAGTGCAAAGAAAGATTACAAATGTAAACAAAGACTACAAATGTAAACACAGACTACAAATATAAACAAAGACTCTAAATAAAACAGTCTACAAATGTAAACAAAAACTACAAACGTAAACTAACACTCTAAATGTAGACAAAGACTACAAATGTAAGCAAAGACTGCAAACGTAAACAAAGACTCTAAATGTAAACACTCTAAATGTATACAAAGACTACATATGTAAACAAAGAATTTAAATGTAAATAAAGACTACAAATGTAAACAAAGACCTTAAATGTAAACAGACTGTAAATTAAAACAAAGACTAAAAATGTAAACAAAGACTACAAACGTAAACAAAGACTCTAAATATAAAGAAGGTCTCTAAATGCAAACAAAGATTACAAATGTAAACAAAGACTACAAATGTAAACAAAAACTATAAATATAAACAAAGACTCTAAATGGAAACAGACTACAAATGTAAACAAAAACTACAAACGTATACTAACACTCTAAATGTAAACAAAGACTACAAATGTAAACTAAACTAAAAGTAAACAAATGCTACAAATATAAACAACGACTACAAATGTAAACAAAAGTAAATGTAAACAAATACTAGAAATATAAATAAAGACTCTAAATGTAACCAAAGATTGTAAACGTAAACAAAGTCTCTAAATGTAAACAAATAATAAAAATGTAAACAAAGACTCTAAATGTAATAAAAAATCTGGGTATAAACAAGGACTCTAGGTGTAAACAAGGACTACAAATGTAAACAGACTCTAAATGTAAACAAAGCCTAAAAATAAAAACAAAGACTCTAAATGTAAACAAAGGCTAAAAATGTAAACAAAGACTATAAATGTAAACAAAACTAAAAGTAAACAAATACAACAAATATAAACAACGACTACAAATGTAAACAAAACTAAATGTAAGCAAATACTAGAAATATAAACAAAGACTCTAAATGTAACCAAAAACTCTTGGTGTAAACAAGGACTCTAGGTGTAAAAAAGGACTACAAATGTAAACAAAGTCTCTAAATATAAACAGACTAAATGTAAACAAACACTACAAGTGTAAACAAAGACTACAAATGTAAACAAAACTCTCCATGTAAACAATCTCTCTAAATAAGAACAAAGACTACAAATAAAAACGGATTCTAAATGTAAACAAAGAATACAAATGTAAACAAAGACTATAAATGTTAAGAAAGTCTACAAATGTAAACAAAGCCTCTAAATATAAGCAAAGTATCTAAATGTAAGCAGACTACAAATGTAAACAAAGAATACAAATGTAAACAAAGAGCACAAATGTTAAGTGACTCAAAGTGTAAACAAACTCTCTAAATGTAAACAAACTCTACAAATGTAAACAGACTATAAATGAAAACAGACTCTAAAAGAAAACAGATTAAAAATGTAAACAAAGACTACATATGTAAACAGACTCTAAATGTAAACAAAGACTGCAAATGTAAACATAGACCTAAATGTAAACAAAGACTACAAATGTAAACAAAGACTCTAAATGTAAAGAAGGTCTCTAAATGCAAAGAAAGATTACAAATGTAAACAAAGACTACAAATGTGAACAAAGACTACAAATATAAACAAAGACTCTAAATAAAACAGACTACAAATGTGAACAAAAACTACAAACGTAAACTAACACTCTAAATGTAGACAAAGACTACAAATGTAAACAAAGACTGCAAACGTAAACAAAGACTCTAAATGTAAACACTCTAAATGTATACAAAGACTACATATGTAAACAAAGAATTTAGAAGTAAATAAAGACTACAAATGTAAACAAAGACCTTAAATGTAAACAGACTAAATTAAAACAAAGAGTAAAAATGTAAACAAAGACTACAAACGTAAACAAAGACTCTAAATATAAAGAAGGTCTCTAAATGCAAACAAAGATTACAAATTTAAACAAAGACTACAAATGTAAACAAAGACTACAAATATAAACAAAGACTCTGAATAGAAACAGACTACAAATGCAAACAAAAACTACAAACGTAAACTAACGCTCTAAATGTAAACAAAGACGACAAATGTAAACAAAGGCTAAAAATGTAAACAAAGACACTAAATGGAACTCTAAATGTAAACGAAGAATAAAAATGTAAACAAAGACTTCAAATGTAAACAAAGACCTTAAATGTAAACAGACACTATAATGAAAACAAACACTAAAAATGTAAACAAAGACTACAAACGTAAACAAAGACTCTAAATGTAAAGAAGGTCTCTAAATGCAAACAAAGATTACAAATGGAAACAAAAATTACAAATGTAAACAAAAACTACAAACATAAACTAACACTCTAAATGTAAACAAAGACTACAAATGTAAACAAAGACTGCAAACGTAAACAAAGACTCTAAATGTAATAAAAACTCTAGGTATAAACAATGACTCTAGATGTAAACAAGGACTACAAATGTAAACAGACTCTAAACGTAAACAAAGTCTAAAAATAAAAACAAAGACTCTAAATGTAAACAAAAACTATAAACGTAAACTAACACTCTAAATGTAGACAAAGACTACAAATGTAAACAAAGACTGCAAACGTAAACAAAGACTCTATATGTAAACAATCTAAATGTATAGAAAGACTACATATGTAAACAAGGATTTAAATGTAAATAAAGACTGCAAATGTAAACAAAGACCTTAAATGTAAACAGACTCTAAAATAAAACAAAGACTAAAAATGTAAACAAAGACTTCAAACGTAAACAAAGACTCTAAATATAAAGAAGGTCTCTAAATGCAAACAAAGATTACAAATGTAAACTAAGACTACAAATGTAAACAAAAACTACAAACGTAACCTAACACTCTAAATGTAAACAAAGACTACAAATGTAAACAAAACTAAAAGTAAACAAATACTACAAATATAAACAACGACTACAAATGTAAACAAAACTAAATGTAAGCAAACACTAGAAATATAAACAAAGACTCTAAATGTAACCAAAGATTGCAAACATAAACAAAGTCTCTAAATGTAAACAAATAATAAAAATGTAAACAAAGACTCTAAATGTAATAAAAAACTCTGGGTATAAACAAGGACTCTAGGTGTAAACAAGGACTACAAATGTAAACAGACTCTAAATGTAAACAAAGCCTAAAAATAAAAACAAAGACTCTAAATGTAAACAAAGGCTCTAAATGTAAACAAACGCGCTATATGTAAACAAAGACACTAAATGGAACTCTAAATGTAAACAAAGAATAAAAATATAAACAAAGACTACAAATGTAAACAAAGACACAAAATGGGACTCTAAATGTAAACAAAAAATAAATATGTAAACAAAGACTACAAATGTAAACAAAACTAAAAGTAACAAATACTACAAATATAAACAACGATTACAAATGTAAACAAAACTAAATGTAAACAAATAATAGAAATATAAACAAAGACTCTAAATGTAACCAAAAATTCTTGGTGTAAACAAGGACTCTAGGTGTAAAAAAGGACTACAAATGTAAACAAAGTCTCTAAATATAAACAAAGTCTAAATGTAAACAAAGACTACAAGTGTAAACAAGGACTACAAATGTAAACAAAAACTCTACATGTAAACAAAGAATAAAAATGTAAACAAAGACTATAAATGTTAAGAAAGTCTACAACTGTAAACAAAGACTACAAATGTAAACAAAGACACTAAACGTAAACAAAAACTACAAACGTAAACAGACTAAATGTAAGCAGACTACAAATGTAAACAAAGAGCACAAATGTTAAGTGACTCAAACTGTAAACAAACTCTCTCAATGTAAACAAAGTCTACAAGTGTAAACAGACTATAAATGAAAACAGACTCTAAATGCAAACAGACTAAAAATGTAAACAAAGACTACATATGTAAACAGACTCTAAATGTAAACAAAGACTGCAAATGTAAACATAGACTTAAATGTAAACAAAGACTACAAATGTAAACAAAGACTGCAAACGTAAACAAAAACTCTAAATGTGAACAAATAATAAAAATGTAAACAAAGACTCTAAATGTAATAAAAAACTCTGGGTATAAACAAGGACAACAAATGTAAACAAAGACTACAAATGTAAACAAAGACTACAAATATAAACAAAGACTCTAAATAGAAACAGACTACAAATGTAAACAAAAACTACAAACGTAAACTAACACTCTAAATGTAAACAAAGATTACAAATGTAAACAAAGACTGCAAACGTAAACAAAAACTCTAAATGTAAACAAATAATAAAAATGTAAACAGACTCTAAATGTAATAAAAACTCTGGGTATAAACAAGGACTACAAATGTAAACAGACTCTAAATATAAACAAAGTTTAAAAATTAAAACAAAGACTCTAAATGTAAACAAAGGCTAAAAATGTAAACAAAGACTACAAATGTAAAAAAAGGGACTAAATGTAAACATTCTAAATGTAAACAAAGACTACATATGTAAACAAAGAATTTAAATGTAAATAAAGACTACAAATGTAAACAAAGACCATAAATGTAAACAGACTCTAAATTAAAACAAAGACTAAAAATGTAAACAAAGACTACAAACGTAAACAAAGACTCTAAATATAAAGAAGGTCTCTAAATGCAAACAAAGATTACAAATGTAAACAAAGACTACAAATGTAAACAAAGACTATAAATATAAACAAAGACTCCAAATGGAAACAGACTAAAAATGTAAATAAAAACTACAAACGTAAACTAACACTCTAAATGTAAACAAAGACTACAAATGTAAACAAAACTAAAAGTAAACAAATATTACAAATATAAACAACGACTACAAATGTAAACGAAACTAAATGTAAAAAAGTACTAGAAGTATAAACAAAGACTCTAAATGTAACCAAAGATTGCAAACGTAAACAAAGTCTCTAAATGTAAACAAATAATAAAAATGTAAACAAAGACTCTAAATGTAATAAAAAACTCTGGGTATAAACAAGGACTCTAGGTGTAAACAAGGACTACAAATGTAAACAGACTCTAAATGTAAACAAAGCCTAAAAATAAAAACAAAGACTCTAAATGTAAACAAAGGCTAAAAATGTAAACAAAGACTAAAAATGTAAACAAAGGCTCTAAATGTAAACAAACGCGCTATATGTAAACAAAGACTATAAATGTAAACAAAGACACTAAATGGAACTCTAAATGTAAACAAAGAATAAAAATGTAAACAAAGACTAAGTCACTAAATGTAAACAAAAACTACAAACGTAAACAGACTCTAAGTGTAAACAGAAAACAAATGTAAACAAAGCCTCTAAATATAAACAAAGTATCTAAATGTAAGATGACTACAAATATAAACAAAGAATACAAATGTAAAGTGACTCAAACTGTAAACAAACTCTCTAAATGTAAACAAAGTCCACAAATGTAAACAGACTAAAAATGTAAACAAAGACTACATATGTAAAAAGACTCTAAATGTAAACAAAGACTGCAAATGTAAACAGACTCTAAATGTAAGTAGACTACAAATATAAACAGAGATTACAAATGTAAATAAAGAGCACAAATGTTTAGACTCAAAATGTAAACAAAAAGTCTAAATGTAAACAGAGTCGGTATGTAAGCAAAGACTCTTAAAGTAATCAAAGACTACAAATGTAAACAAAGATTATAAATGAAAAAAGCTCTAACTGTATACAAAGACTACAAATGTAAACAAAGTCTACAAATATAAAAAAAGACTCTAAATGGAATTAAAGATTACACATGTAAACAAAGATTCTCAATTTAAACAAACACTACAAAGGCTCTAAATGTAAACAAAGACGCCAAATGGAAACAGACTCTAAATGTAAAGAAAGATTACAAATGTAAACAAAGACTCTAAATGTAAACAAAGTCTAAAAATGTAAACAAAGTCTACATATGTAAACAAAAACTACAAACGTAAACTAACACTCTAAATGTAAACAAAGACTACAAATGTAAACAGAACTAAAAGTAAACAAATACTACAAATATAAACAACGACTACAAACGTAAACAAAACTAAATGTAAACAAATACTAGAAATATAAACAAAGACTCTAAATGTAGCCAAAGATTGCAAACGTAAACAAAGTCTCTAAATGTAAACAAATAATAAAAATTCAAACAAATAATAAAAATGTAAACAAATAATAAAAATGTAAACAAAGACTCTAAATGTAATAAAAAACTCTGGGTATAAACAAGGACTCTAGGTGTAAACAAGGACTACAAATGTAAACAGACTCTAAATGTAAACAAAGCTTAAAAATAGAACCAAAGACTCTAAATGTAAACAAAGGCTAAAAATGTAAACAAAGACTAAAAATGTAAACAAAGGCTCTAAATGTAAACAAACGCGCTATATGTAAACAAAGAATAAAAATGTAAACAAAGACTACAAATGTAAACAAAGACACAAAATGGGACTCTAAATGTAAACAAAAAATAAATATGTAAACAAAGACTACAAATGTAAACAAAACTAAAAGTAACAAATACTACAAATATAAACAACGATTACAAATGTAAACAAAACTAAATGTAAACAAATAATAGAAATATAAACAAAGACTCTAAATGTAACCAAAAATTCTTGGTGTAAACAAGGACTCTAGGTGTAAAAAAGGACTACAAATGTAAACAAAGTCTCTAAATATAAATAAAGTCTAAATGTAAACAAAGACTACAAGTGTAAACAAGGACTACAAATGTAAACAAAAACTCTACATGTAAACAAAGAATAAAAATGTAAACAAAGACTATAAATGTTAAGAAAGTCTACAACTGTAAACAAAGACTACAAATGTAAACAAAGACACTAAACGTAAACAAAAACTACAAACGTAAACAGACTAAATGTAAGCAGACTACAAATGTAAACAAAGAGCACAAATGTTAAGTGACTCAAACTGTAAACAAACTCTCTCAATGTAAACAAAGTCTACAAGTGTAAACAGACTATAAATGAAAACAGACTCTAAATGCAAACAGACTAAAAATGTAAACAAAGACTACATATGTAAACAGACTCTAAATGTAAACAAAGACTGCAAATGTAAACATAGACTTAAATGTAAACAAAGACTACAAATGTAAACAAAGACTGCAAACGTAAACAAAATCTCTAAATGTGAACAAATAATAAAAATGTAAACAAAGACTCTAAATGTAATAAAAAACTCTGGGTATAAACAAGGACTACAAATGTAAACAAAGACTACAAATGTAAACAAAGACTACAAATATAAACAAAGACTCTAAATAGAAACAGACTACAAATGTAAACAAAAACTACAAACGTAAACTAACACTCTAAATGTAAACAAAGATTACAAATGTAAACAAAGACTGCAAACGTAAACAAAAACTCTAAATGTAAACAAATAATAAAAATGTAAACAGTTTCTAAATGTAATAAAAACTCTGGGTATAAACAAGGACTACAAATGTAAACAGACTCTAAATATAAACAAAGTTTAAAAATTAAAACAAAGACTCTAAATGTAAACAAAGGCTAAAAATGTAAACAAAGACTACAAATGTAAAAAAAGGGACTAAATGTAAACATTCTAAATGTAAACAAAGACTACATATGTAAACAAAGAATTTAAATGTAAATAAAGACTACAAATGTAAACAAAGACCATAAATGTAAACAGACTCTAAATTAAAACAAAGACTAAAAATGTAAACAAAGACTACAAACGTAAACAAAGACTCTAAATATAAAGAAGGTCTCTAAATGCAAACAAAGATTACAAATGTAAACAAAGACTACAAATGTAAACAAAGACTATAAATATAAACAAAGACTCTAAATGGAAACAGACTAAAAATGTAAATAAAAACTACAAACGTAAACTAACACTCTAAATGTAAACAAAGACTACAAATGTAAACAAAACTAAAAGTAAACAAATACTACAAATATAAACAACGACTACAAATGTAAACGAAACTAAATGTAAAAAAATACTAGAAGTATAAACAAAGACTCTAAATGTAACCAAAGATTGCAAACGTAAACAAAGTCTCTAAATGTAAACAAATAATAAAAATGTAAACAAAGACTCTAAATGTAATAAAAAACTCTGGGTATAAACAAGGACTCTAGGTGTAAACAAGGACTACAAATGTAAACAGACTCTAAATGTAAACAAAGCCTAAAAATAAAAACAAAGACTCTAAATGTAAACAAAGGCTAGAAATGTAAACAAAGACTAAAAATGTAAACAAAGGCTCTAAATGTAAACAAACGCGCTATATGTAAACAAAGACTATAAATGTAAACAAAGACACTAAATGGAACTCTAAATGTAAACAAAGAATAAAAATGTAAACAAAGACTAAGTCACTAAATGTAAACAAAAACTACAAACGTAAACAGACTCTAAGTGTAAACAGAAAACAAATGTAAACAAAGCCTCTAAATATAAACAAAGTATCTAAATGTAAGATGACTACAAATATAAACAAAGAATACAAATGTAAAGTGACTCAAACTGTAAACAAACTCTCTAAATGTAAACAAAGTCTACAAATGTAAACAGACTAAAAATGTAAACAAAGACTACATATGTAAAAAGACTCTAAATGTAAACAAAGACTGCAAATGTAAACAGACTCTAAATGTAAGTAGACTACAAATATAAACAGAG
Source organism: Salticus scenicus (assembly GCA_963930645.1). Taxonomy (NCBI): domain Eukaryota; kingdom Metazoa; phylum Arthropoda; class Arachnida; order Araneae; family Salticidae; genus Salticus; species Salticus scenicus. The sequence goes on from CAWVNO010003029.1 coordinate 83,116, forward strand.
ATTACAAATGTAAATAAAGAGCACAAATGTTTAGACTCAAAATGTAAACAAAAAGTCTAAATGTAAACAGAGTCGGTATGTAAGCAAAGACTCTTAAAGTAATCAAAGACTACAAATGTAAACAAAGATTATAAATGAAAAAAGCTCTAACTGTATACAAAGACTACAAATGTAAACAAAGTCTACAAATATAAAAAAAGACTCTAAATGGAATTAAAGATTACACATGTAAACAAAGATTCTAAATTTAAACAAACACTACAAAGGCTCTAAATGTAAACAAAGACGCCAAATGGAAACAGACTCTAAATGTAAAGAAAGATTACAAATGTAAACAAAGACTCTAAATGTAAACAAAGTCTAAAAATGTAAACAAAGTCTACATATGTAAACAAAAACTACAAACGTAAACTAACACTCTAAATGTAAACAAAGACTACAAATGTAAAAAAAACTAAAAGTAAACAAATACTACAAATATAAACAACGACTACAAATGTAAACAAAACTAAATGTAAACAAATACTAGAAATATAAACAAAGACTCTAAATGTAGCCAAAGATTGCAAACGTAAACAAAGTCTCTAAATGTAAACAAATAATAAAAAATAAAAATGTAAACAAATAATAAAAATGTAAACAAAGACTCTAAATGTAATAAAAAACTCTGGGTATAAACAAGGACTCTAGGTGTAAACAAGGACTACAAATGTAAACAGACTCTAAATGTAAACAAAGCTTAAAAATAGAACCAAAGACTCTAAATGTAAACAAAGGCTAAAAATGTAAACAAAGACTAAAAATGTAAACAAAGGCTCTAAATGTAAACAAACGCGCTATATGTAAACAAAGACTACAAATGTAAACAAAGACACTAAATGGAACTCTAAATGTAAACAAAGAATAAAAATGTAAACAAAGACTACAAATGTAAACAAAGACACAAAATGGGACTCTAAATGTAAATAAAAATAAAAATGTAAACAAAGACTACAAATGTAAACAAAACTAAAAGTAACAAATACTACAAATATAAACAACGATTACAAATGTAAACAAAACTAAATGTAAACAAATAATAGAAATATAAACAAAGACTCTAAATGTAACCAAAAACTCTTGGTGTAAACAAGGACTCTAGGTGTAAAAAAAGGCTACAAATGTAAACAAAGTATCTAAATATAAACAAAGTCTAAATGTAAACAAAGACTATGTTAGATCAAAGAATTAAACTATATAAGAACATTCTGAATACTTAAATAGTGGACTGTAATAAAAACTTGACAAACTAGAGGTGATTTAAACATCACTACTACATTTATTTAAAACTTTAAAAATGGGAGTAAAGAAAGATGCCAGCCTCCCTTGAGCGGAGTTACAAACTAACTGAGCTCCGAACGAAGGAGCGAACTTTTCAGAGTGCGCAGGCGCAACATACCGCCCGGCGTTGAAATGCAAATTTCAAAGAGTTACACAAATTTATACATGAGACATAACCATAGAAACATATGTTGGAAATACAAACTGAATTATAGATTAATCACATTGAAAATAAAAAACAATAATTAACACAATTTTAACTTATACATGAAACAATCTATATGCAAGGTAAGTAAATAAAACCAAAGGAAAACTTATATAGCAATATTAAGAAAATTCAGTATTATTTCTTTCTCAATTTTTAATAGTTTTTTTTTTTAGAATATATTTATTTAATATATTTTTTATAATATACCATTTTTCATATCAAAACAAGAATAAAACAAATGTCCATAATATAAACTGCCATTCTTTTCAATAGAATATAAGCAGTAAAATGAAATTAATATATTGTATAATCATTAATTGGCAAAATAGCTAATTTAGAAATAGCTCTTTTCAATATTCCATTTTTTGTTCGAATATCTACTACTCTCACAATATTATCCCTTCCAATATAGGTTTTAGTAATGCGGCCTAGTAACCATTTTAGAGGGGGCAAATTATCCTCTTTTATGACGACCATATCGCCTACCTTTACGTTTTGTTTTTCAAAGTACCACTTAGTCCTTTGCTGTAGATTATTTAAGTAATTGTTAGACCAAAATTTCCAAAATGTTTGAGTTAGTTTACAAGTTTGTTGCCACAAATTTAATTTATTGGTTTGAATGTTGGTCAGTGAGGGTTCGGGGATGGCCGTTAACGATCGACCGATAAGAAAATGACCAGGGGTCAAAATTTCCAAATCCTCTATGTCTGCCGAGAGAGGGGTTAATGGACGCGAATTCAACATTTATTCAATTTGAATCATGATGGTTTGAAAGGCTTCGTATGTCAGTTTAGCATCACCTATAATACGCTTGTAATAATACTTAAAAGATTTAATCCCGGCTTCCCATAAGCCACCAAAATTTGGTGCCCTGGGAGGAATAAATTTCCATTCTATTTTCTCATTTAAGGAGAAATTTGCCAAATTTTCATCTTGTTGGGTAATTAATTTAAAAAATTCCTTTAAGTCTTTATTAGCTCGAACAAGATTACTCCCATTGTCTGAAAAGATTTTAGCACATTTACCTCGTCTGCCGATAAAACGTTTCAAGGCAGCAATTAGTGACTCTGAAGTTAAGTCAGAGACGATTTCTAGGTGTATTGCCTAACTTATAAATTTTAATGGGAGCCCCCTTTCTTTGATGCTTATTTTTTATAAAAAATGGGCCACACAGATCTATACCCGTACTATTGAATGCGAAAACAGGATTTATCCTCTCTTTAGGCAGATCACCCATTTTTTGAGAGCATAACTTAGGGTTAGCCCTAAAACATTGGACACAATTATGGACAATTTTACGACATGCATTTCGACCATTTAAGGGCCAATATTCTTGCCTAATGTTATAAAGTAATGTCTGAGGACCTGAATGGTGAAGTTTTTCATGAAAATGTTTAATAATTATCTCACTGAACTTACCCTTTGGCAATATTATTGGATGTTTTTTCTTATAGTTCAAATCTGCGTTATGCAACCTACCTCCAATTCTTAATAAACCATCTGGATCTAAGAACGGTGCCAGGGGACGAAGCCTGCTGCTAAGAGAAATACAGTTATTAATTTTTAGACTTGTTATATCATTCCTAAATTCTCCCTCCTGTAAGGTCTTTAGTATAAAATTTAGTGCACCCTTCTTTTCTTCTGGACCTAGGTATCCAGATTTTCTTTCCCCTGGATGTCTTAGGTTGTTGATAAATCTGAAAATAAACGCTAAAACATGCACAATTTTAGTAAAACTATTACTAATGGTTAAAATGTCATCAACAAAATTGAAAGGTTGGGTAGTTACATAAAGGGAAAATTTAAGTTCAGAATCATTAAGACGTTTTTTAGCTTCAGAAAAATATTCGTCGCTAGAGTCAGTAATGTCATTATTCGAAAATTGTATAGGCTCATGATGAAGAAAATCTGGTCCATTGAACCAGAACTCAGAAAGTTGATGAGGAGGGCTTCCTCGTGAAACAAGATCAGCTGGATTGTCGGTTGATTTAACATGCCTCCAACAAAAATTCTTCGTGAGTTCCTGAATTCGAGATATTCGATTAGACACAAATACCTTGAGCACGTGGGGTGATGAGTTGATCCATGATAAAACGATTGTTGAATCGCTGTAAAGATATACAGAGCTTAATTGTATATTTAATGATGTGATTACTTTTGATATCAGTTTAGATAACAATTCAGCCGCACAAAGTTCTAGGCGAGGTATAGTCAATACTTTAAGAGGAGAAACTCGGGACTTACTACACAGTAAGCTCACATGTACATCGTTTGAACTAGTGATCACACGTAAATAAACCACTGCGCCATATGCCTCTTGTGACGCGTCCGAAAAGCCGTGGAGCTGCAGTTCACGACAATTAGAGTTTGAGAACACGAAACGTGGGATCGTAATATCTTTAAGCTCGTTTAGAGCATTTCGGAATTTTATCCATGTGTTTTTTTCTTGTGCTGGAAGTTCCTGATCCCAATCAATTTTCAAAAGCCACAATTTTTGAAGGAATATTTTAGCCTGTACTATCACTGGTCCTACTAGACCCAATGGGTCAAAGAGTCTAGCGATCTCTTTCAGAACACCACGTTTGGTGATTGTATTAGAATAATCTGATGATACCGTGAAACTGAAATTATCATCTTTGGGATTCCATTTTAGCCCTAGTGTTTTCACCGAAGTTTTATCATTTTTTTCGAAGTGATAGTCTTGCTCACTGTAAGGGACTTGTTCTAATAATTCTCTGGCATTTGAAACCCATTTATGCAACTCTAGTCCACCAGCCGTTAACATTAACACCAACTGTTTCTGGAGTTCCAGAGCAGACGACACTTCATCAGTTCCCGTTAGAATGTCGTCAACGTAAAAATCCTTAAGTGTGGCGGCAGAAGCTAACGGATAATTAGCCCCTTCATCACTAGCGATTTGTTTTAGTACACGAGTGGCCAAGTAAGGAGCACATTTTGTGCCGTATGTTACAGTTAATAATTTATAAATTTTAGGCTTTTCCTTAGGGGTTTTATTCCAAAGAATACATTGCCAATTACATTGTTCAGGATTAACCCATATCTGTCTATACATTTTTTTAACATCCGCAGTGAAAACTATTTTGTGCGTACGAAAACGTAATAAAATGGCACACAAATCTTCTTGTACTACACCTCCATTTAATAAACAATCATTTAATGATAACCCATTGGTAGTGGGTGAACTGGCGTTGAATACCACCCTTAATTTTGTAGTGGTGCTATCAGGCTTAAGTACAGCGTGATGTGGAAGAAAATATTTAACAGTGTTTATTTCATTATCATTTAATTCTCGCATGTGGCCTAACTGTTCATATTCATTCAAAAAATTTACATACAATTCAGAAATATTGGGATTTCTATTTAATTGTCTGTATAAATTATTTAACTTTTGCTTGGACGAATGGAAAGAATCTCCCAATTCAGAATTATTTTTCATTGGTAAGTTCACTATGTACTTCCCGTTATCATCTCTGCGATATGTTTTCACGAACTGCTTTTCACACTCTATCTCTTCCTTATTTCTCAAACTAGGTGAATCTAGTATATTTTCAATCTCCCAAAATCTTTTCATAATATTTTCTAAATTGGAGTTATCTGACTGGGAAATCATAGCACAATACAATGGATGTGGAGTGCCTTGAACAGCTCCACTAAGCACATATCCAAACACAGTATCCTGTAAAATTGCACCCGTTTCAGGAATTTTGATTTTATTGGTTAACATTAATTCAAAAAATATTTCGGCCCCAATCAGTAAATCAACATTGTTGTTATTTTTGAAAAGTGTTTGATCGGCCAGTTTTATTCCCTTTGGAATATTTAATTTTAATGTATTAGAATAGTTTATTGGTAACGCATCAATAATTTTTGGAACAATCAAAAATTCCAGATTAGCTGAAAACGAATTATTCTCATTTTTTATCAGTGCTTGTGTTTTTGTTTTTATATTTATCGGAATTCCTGACAACGCCGAAAGAGGAATGTTTATTTTTTCTTTTTTCAGTCCTAACTTATTTACAAATTTTGCTGTTGCAATATTAGACTGTGAAGCGCTATCAAGAATTGCAGTAGCTGGGTGATAAAACCCGTATTGATCTAACACAAATACTGTGGCAGTCGCTAATATAACTCTTTTATTTTCAGAAACAAAACATGTAATCGGCGCCGACTCTTTGTTTTCAGTCGATGCACCTGCTTCAAGCAGACGATCGCTATTATCATAGCTTGATGGGGGGGTTGCACTCTCTTTTGATAACGGAAGTAATAAATCTTTGTCTTTATGAAGTAATGAGTGATGTCTGGAGCCACATTCACTGCATGCATACTTAGAATTGCATTTAGCTATTTTATGGAATCCGAAGCAATTTAAACAAAGATTATTCTTTCGAATAAATTCATATCGTTTTTCTGTTGTGAAATTAAGAAATATATCGCATTTATATAGCGTGTGAGAATTATTTTTACATAACATACACAAGTTAGAATTATTTCCTTGGGTTTTTACAACTAAACTTCTGGGATAACCAGACTTATCAGTAGTATATTTTGAGGACTTAAGCGGTAAATTTCGATTTAAACTGTCTAAAACTGAACACTGTTTTTCTAGGAATTCTAGAAACTGATCAAAGTCAGGAACGTCGTTGTTCCTTAATGTAAGTTCGTAATTTTTGCGAGTTTCTCGATCCAACTTTTGCAAAACAATGTTTAATAACATAATATTAGAAAGATTATCGCGTTCATATTTCAATACTTTTAACGCTCTTAAATTCTTTAAAATACAATCCAATAATTTTCGTAATTCTTTACCAGATTCATGAGTTATTTTTTCATAATTAATAATTGTTTTGATATGAGCCTCTATTATAGCTCTTTTATTTTCAAACCGTTGTTCTAATGTTTTTAGTAGAGAATCGTAAGTATCATCAGTGGTTTCTACTGTTTTTGCTTCGCCTTTCAACGCAGCGCGTAAATAAAAAAGTTTTTGATTTGCAGTTAATAAAGGATTATCATTCATTAAATTTAGAAACTGCGTTTTAAAACTGTTCCATTCTTCAAATTTTCCTGAAAATACAGGTAACGGTATTTGGGGTAAATGCATAGTATGATTTGGAACAATGTTTCTTTCCGCTCCTAACGAGCTATTATTTGAGTTTATATTATTCATATTGTCACTACAGTTAATTAGTAAGGTATTGAATCTTACCTCTAATTCTTGAAATTGAGAATCTAGCTCACTTAACTCTTCTTCTATTGTAGGAAACTCATCATCCTTTGCCACTTGATAGTATTCCACTTTTAAATCTTCAAATCTATTTTGAAGTTTTTCTAAAATTGATATTCTCGAAGTTATTTCACCTTTTGTGGTTAATTCGTCATTAGGAATGTTGAGTAACTTTGTGAATTGGGATTTGATATTCCCTTTTTTTTCTATTTAATGCGGTTAAAGCCATTTTTGTTTTCTTTATGAAAACGAAATATGCTGGTTACGCTGTGGTCGCACGGACCAAAAATGTTAGATCAAAGAATTAAACTATATAAGAACATTCTGAATACTTAAATAGTGGACTGTAATAAAAACTTGACAAACTAGAGGTGATTTAAACATCACTACTACATTTATTTAAAACTTTAAAAATGGGAGTAAAGAAAGATGCCAGCCTCCCTTGAGCGGAGTTACAAACTAACTGAGCTCCGAACGAAGGAGCGAACTTTTCAGAGTGCGCAGGCGCAACAGACTAAAAGTGTAAACAAGGACTACAAATGTAAACAAAAACTCTACATGTAAACAATCTCTCTAAATGTAAACAAAGACTACAAATATAAACGGACTATAAATGTCAACAAAGTCTCTAAATTTAAACAAAGAATATAAATGTAAACAAAGACTATAAATGTTAGGAAAGTCTACAACTGTATACAAAGACTACAAATGTAAACAAAGACACTAAACGTAAACAAAAACTACAAACGTAAACAGACTAAGTGTAAACAGACAACAAATGTAAACAAAGCCTCTAAATATAAACAAAGTATCTAAATGTAAGCAGACTACAAATGTAAACAAAGAATACAAATGTAAACAAAGAGCACAAATGTTAAGTGACTCAAACTGTAAACAAACTCTCTAAATGTAAACAAAGTCTACAAATGTAAACAGACTATAAATGAAAACAGACTCTAAATGCAAACAGACTAAAAATGTAAACAAAGACTACATATGTAAACAGACTCTAAATGTAAACAAAGACTGCAAATGTAAACATAGACTTAAATGTAAACAAAGGCTACAAATGTAAACAAAGACTCTATATGTTAACAAAGTCTAAAAATGTAAACAGTCTAAAAATGTAAACAAAGGCTACAAATGTAAACAAAGACTCTAAATGTAAAGAAGGTCTCTAAATTCAAAGAAAGATTACAAATGTAAACAAAGACTACAAATGTAAACAAAGACTACAAATATAAACAAAGACTCTAAATAAAACAGACTACAAATGTAAACAAAAACTACAAACGTAAGCTAACACTCTAAATGTAGACAAAGACTACAAACGTAAACAAAGACTCTAAATATAAAGGTCTCTAAATGCAAACAAAGATTACAAATGTAAACAAAGACTACAAATGTAAACAAAGACTATAAATATAAACAAAGACTCTAAATGGAAACAGACTACAAATGTAAACAAAAACTACAAACGTAAACTAACACTCTAAATGTAAACAAAGACTACAAATGTAAACAAAACTACAAGTAAACAAATACTACAAATATAAACAACGACTACAAATGTAAACAAAACTAAATGTAAACAAATACTAGAAATAAACACAAAGACTCTAAATGTAACCAAAGATTGCAAATGTAAACAAAGTCTCTAAATGTAAACAAATAATAAAAATGTAAACAAAGACTCTAAATGTAATAAAAAACTCTGGGTATAAACAAGGACTCTAGGTGTAAACAAGGACTACAAATGTAAACAGACTCTAAATGTAAACAAAGCCTTAAAATAAAAACAAAGACTCTAAATGTAAACAAAGGCTAAAAATGTAAACAAAGACTAAAAATGTAAACAAAGGCTCTAAATGTAAACAAACGCGCTATATGTAAACAAAGACACTAAATGGAACTCTAAATGTAAACAAAGAATAAAAATGTAAACAAAGACTACAAATGTAAACAAAGAGCACAAATGTTAAGTGACTTAAACTGTAAACAAACTCTCTAAATGTAAACAAAGACTACATATGTAAACAGACTCTAAATGTAAACAAAGACTGCAAATGTAAACATAGACCTAAATGTAAACAAAGACTACAAATGTAAACAAAGACTCTATATGTAAACAAAGTCTAAAAATGTAAACAAAGGCTACAAATGTAAACAAAGACTCTAAATGTAAAGAAGGTCTCTAAATTCAAAGAAAGATTACAAATGTAAACAAAGACTACAAATGTAAACAAAGACTACAAATGTAAACAAAAACTACAAACGTAAACTAACACTCTAAATGTAGACAAAGACTACAAATGTAAACAAAGACTGAAAACGTAAACAAAGACTCTATATGTAAACATTCTAAATGTATAGAAAGACTACATATGTAAACAAAGAATTTAAATGTAAATAAAGACTACAAATGTAAACAAAGACCTTAAATGTAAACAGACTCTAAATTAAAACAAAGACTAAAAATGTAAACAAAGACAACAAACGTAAACAAAGACTCTAAATATAAAAAAGGTCTCTAAATGCAAACAAAGATTACAAATTTAAACAAAGACTGCAAATGTAAACAAAGCCTAAAAATAAAAACAAAGACTCTAAATGTAACTAAAATCTCTTGGTGTAAACAAGGACTCTAGGTGTAAAAAAGGACTACAAATGTAAACAAAGTCTCTAAATATAAACAAAGTCTAAATGTAAACAAAGACTACAAGTGTAAACAAGGACTACAAATGTAAAAAAAACTCTACATGTAAACAATCTCTCTAAATGTAAACAAAGAATAAAAATGTAAACAAAGACTATAAATGTTAAGAAAGTCTACAACTGTAAACTAAGACTACAAATGTAAACAAACACACTAAACGTAAACAAAAACTACAAACTTAAACAGACTCTAAGTGTAAACAGACAACAAATGTAAACAAAGCCTATAAATATAAACAAAATATCTAAATGTAAGCAGACTACAAATGTAAACAAAGAGCACAAATGTTAAGTGACTTAAACTGTAAACAAACTCTCTAAATGTAAACAAAGACTACATATGTAAACAGACTCTAAATGTAAACAAAGACTGCAAATGTAAACATAGACCTAAATGTAAACAAAGACTACAAATGTAAACAAAGACTCTATATGTAAACAAAGTCTAAAAATGTAAACAAAGGCTACAAATGTAAACAAAGACTCTAAATGTAAAGAAGGTCTCTAAATGCAAAGAAAGATTACAAATGTAAACAAAGGCTACAAATGTAAGCAAAGACTACAAATATAAACAAAGACTCTAAATAAAACAGACTACAAATGTAAACAAAAACTACAAACGTAAACTAAAACTCAAAATGTAGACAAAGACTACAAATGTAAACAAAGACTGCAAACGTAAACAAAGACTCTAAATGTAAACACTCTAAATGTATACAAAGACTACATATGTAAACAAAGAATTTAAATGTAAATAAAGAATACAAATGTAAACAAAGACCTTAAATGTAAACAGAATCTAAATTAAAACAAAGACTAAAAATGTAAACAAAGACTACAAACGTAAACAAAGACTACAAACGTAAACAAAGACTCTAAATATAAAGAAGGTCTCTAAATGCAAACAAAGATTACAAATGTAAACAAAGACTACAAATGTAAACAAAGACTCTAAATAGAAACAGACTACAAATGTAAACAAAAACTACAAACGTAAACTAACACTCTAAATGTAAACAAAGACTACAAATGTAAACAAAGACTGCAAACGTAAATAAAAACTCTAAATGTGAACAAATAATAAAAATGTAAACAAAGACTCTAAATGTAATAAAAAACTCTGGGTATAAACAAGGACTACAAATGTTAACAAAGACTACAAATGTAAACAAAGACTACAAATATAAACAAAGACTCTAAATAGAAACAGACTACAAATGTAAACAAAAACTACAAACGTAAACTAACACTCTAAATGTAAACAAAGACTACAAATGTAAACAGACACAAAATGGGACTCTAAATGTAAACAAAAAATAAAAATGTAAACAAAACTAAAAGTAAACAAATACTACAAATATAAACAACGACTACAAATGTAAACAAAACTAAATGTAAACAAAACTAAATGTAAACAAAACTAAATGTAAACAAATACTAGAAATATAAACAAAGACTCTAAATGTAACCAAAATCTCTTGGTGTAAACAAGGACTCTAGGTGTAAAAAAGGACTACAAATGTAAACAAAGTCTCTAAATATAAACAAAGTCTAAATGTAAACAAAGACTACAAGTGTAAACAAGGACTACAAATGGAAAAAAAACTCTACATGTAAACAATCTCTCTAAATGTAAACAAAGAATAAAAATGTAAACAAAGACTATAAATGTTAAGAAAGTCTACAACTGTAAACAAAGACTACAAATGTAAACAAAGACACTAAACGTAAACAAAAACTACAAACGTAAACAGACTCTAAGTGTAAACAGACAACAAATGTAAACAAAGCCTCTAAATATAAACAAAGTATCTAAATGTAAGCAGACTACAAATGTAAACAAAGAGCACAAATGTTAAGTGACTCAAACTGTAAACAAACTCTCTAAATATAAACAAAGTCTACAAATGTAAACAGACTATAAATGAAAACAGACTCTAAAAGAAAACAGATTAAAAATGTAAACAAAGACTACATATGTAAACAGACTCTAAATATAAACAAAGTCTAAAAATAAAAACAAAGACTCTAAATGTAAACAAAGGCTAAAAATGTAAACAAAGACTACAATTGTAAACAAAGGGACTAAATGTAAACACTCTAAATGTAAACAAAGCCTACATATGTAAACAAAAACTACAAATGTAAACAAAGACTACAAATGTAAACAAAGACTCTAAATGGAAACAGACTACAAATGTAAACAAAAACTACAAACGTAAACTAACACTCTAAATGTAAACAAAGACTACAAATATAAACAAAACTAAAAGTAAACAAATACTACAAATATAAACAACGACTACAAATGTAAACAAAACTAAATGTAAACAAATACTAGAAATATAAACAAAGACTCTAAATGTAACCAAAGATTGCAAACGCAAACAAAGTCTCTAAATGTAAACAAATAATAAAAATGTAAACAAATAATAAAAATGTAAACAAAGACTCTAAATGTAATAAAAAACTCTGGGTATAAACAAGGACTCTAGGTGTAAACAAGGACTACAAATGTAAACAGACTCTAAATGTAAACAAAGCTTAAAAATAAAACCAAAGACTCTAAATGTAAACAAAGGCTAAAAATGTAAACAAAGACTAAAAATGTAAACAAAGACACTAAATGGAACTCTAAATGTAAACAAAGAATAAAAATGTAAACAAAGACTAAAAATGTAAACATAGGCTCTAAATGTAAACAAACGTGCTATATGTAAACAAAGACTTAAAATGGAACTCTAAATGTAAACAAAAAATAAAAATGTAAACAAAGACTACAAATGTAAACAAAGACTACAAATATAAACAAAGACTCTAAATAAAACAGACTACAAATGTAAACAAAAACTACAAACGTAAACTAATACTCTAAATGTAGACAAAGACTACAAATGTAAACAAAGACTGCAAACGTAAACAAAGACTCTATATGTAAACAATCTAAATGTATAGAAAGACTACATATGTAAACAAAGAATTTAAATGTAAATGAAGACTACAAATGTAAACAAAGACCTTAAATGTAAACAGACTCTAAATTAAAACAAAGACTAAAAATGTAAACAAAGACTACAAACGTAAAAAAAGACTCTAAATATAAACAAAGTCTAAAAATAAAAACAAAGACTCTAAATGTAAACAAAGGCTACAAACGTAAACTAACACTCTAAATGTAAACAAAGACTACAAATGTAAACAAAACTAAAAGTAAACAAATACTACAAATATAAACAACGACTACAAATGTAAACAAAACTAAATGTAAAGAAATACTAGAAATATAAACAGACTCTAAATGTAACCAAAGATTGCAAACGTAAACAAAGTCTCTAAATGTAAACAAATAATAAAAATGTAAACAAATAATAAAAATGTAAACAAAGACTCTAAATGTAATAAAAAACTCTGGGTATAAACAAGGACTCTAGGTGTAAACAAGGACTACAAATGTAAACAGACTCTAAATGTAAACAAAGCTTAAAAATAAAACCAAAGACTCTAAATGTAAACAAAGGCTAAAAATGTAAACAAAGACTAAAAATGTAAACAAAGACACTAAATGGAACTCTAGATGTAAACAAAGAATAAAAATGTAAACAAAGACTACAAATGTAAACAAAGACACAAAATGGGACTCTAAATGTAAACAAAAAATAAAAATGTAAACAAAGACTACAAATGTAAACAAAACTAAAAGTAACAAATACTACAAATATAAACAACGATTACAAATGTAAACAAAACTAAATGTAAACAAATAATAGAAATATAAACAAAGACTCTAAATGTAACCAAAAACTCTTGGTGTAAACAAGGACTCAAGGTGTAAAAAAGGACTACAAATGTAAACAAAGTCTCTAAATATAAACAAAGTCTAAATGTAAACAAAGACTACAAGTGTAAACAAGGACTACAAATGTAAAAAAAACTCTACATGTAAACAATCTCTCTAAATGTAAACAAAGAATAAAAATGTAAACAAAGACTATAAATGTTAAGAAAGTCTACAACTGTAAACTAAGACTACAAATGTAAACAAACACACTAAACTTAAACAAAAACTACAAACTTAAACAGACTCTAAGTGTAAACAGACAACAAATGTAAACAAAGCCTATAAATATAAACAAAGTATCTAAATGTAAGCAGACTACAAATGTAAACAAAGAGCACAAATGTTAAGTGACTCAAACTGTAAACAAACTCTCTAAATGTAAACAAAGTCTACAAATGTAAACAGACTATAAATGAAAACAGACTCTAAAAGAAAACAGATTAAAAATGTAAACAAAGACTACATGTGTAAACAGACTCTAAACGTAAACAAAGACTGCAAATATAAACATAGACCTAAATGTAAACAAAGACTACAAATGTAAACAAAGACTCTAAATGTAAAGAAGGTCTCTAAATGCAAAGAAAGATTACAAATGTAAACAAAGGCTACAAATGTAAACAAAGACAACAAATATAAACAAAGACTCTAAATAAAACAGACTACAAATGTAAACAAAAACTACAAACGTAAACTAAAACTCAAAATGTAGACAAAGTCTACAAATGTAAACAAAGACTGCAAACGTAAACAAAGACTCTAAATGTAAACACTCTAAATGTATACAAAGACTACATATGTAAACAAAGAATTTAAATGTAAATAAAGAATACAAATGTAAACAAAGACCTTAAATGTAAACAGAATCTAAATTAAAACAAAGACTAAAAATGTAAACAAAGACTACAAACGTAAACAAAGACTCTAAATATAAAGAAGGTCTCTAAATGCAAACAAAGATTACAAATGTAAACAAAGACTACAAATGTAAACAAAGACTCTAAATAGAAACAGACTACAAATGTAGACAAAAACTACAAACGTAAACTAACACTCTAAATGTAAACAAAGACTACAAATGTAAACAAAGACTGCAAACGTAAATAAAAACTCTAAATGTGAACAAATAATAAAAATGTAAACAAAGACTCTAAATGTAATAAAAAACTCTGGGTATAAACAAGGACTACAAATGTTAACAAAGACTACAAATGTAAACAAAGACTACAAATATAAACAAAGACTCTAAATAGAAACACACTACAAATGTAAACAAAAACTACAAACGTAAACTAACACTCTAAATGTAAACAAAGACTACAAATGTAAACAGACACAAAATGGGACTCTAAATGTAAACAAAAAATAAAAATGTAAACAAAACTAAAAGTAAACAAATACTACAAATATAAACAACGACTACAAATGTAAACAAAACTAAATGTAAACAAAACTAAATGTAAACAAAACTAAATGTAAACAAATACTAGAAATATAAACAAAGACTCTAAATGTAACCAAAATCTCTTGGTGTAAACAAGGACTCTAGGTGTAAAAAAGGACTACAAATGTAAACAAAGTCTCTAAATATAAACAAAGTCTAAATGTAAACAAAGACTACAAGTGTAAACAAGGACTACAAATGTAAAAAAAACTCTACATGTAAACAATCTCTCTAAATGTAAACAAAGAATAAAAATGTAAACAAAGACTATAAATGTTAAGAAAGTCTACAACTGTAAACAAAGACTACAAATGTAAACAAAGACACTAAACGTAAACAAAATCTACAAACGTAAACAGACTCTAAGTGTAAACAGACAACAAATGTAAACAAAGCCTCTAAATATAAACAAAGTATCTAAATGTAAGCAGACTACAAATGAAAACAAAGAGCACAAATGTTAAGTGACTCAAACTGTAAACAAACTCTCTAAATATAAACAAAGTCTACAAATGTAAACAGACTATAAATGAAAACAGACTCTAAAAGAAAACAGATTAAAAATGTAAACAAAGACTACATATGTAAACAGACTCTAAATATAAACAAAGTCTAAAAATAAAAACAAAGACTCTAAATGTAAACAAAGGCTAAAAATGTAAACAAAGACTACAATTGTAAACAAAGGGACTAAATGTAAACACTCTAAATGTAAACAAAGCCTACATATGTAAACAAAAACTACAAATGTAAACAAAGACTACAAATGTAAACAAAGACTCTAAATGGAAACAGACTACAAATGTAAACAAAAACTACAAACGTAAACTAACACTCTAAATGTAAACAAAGACTAAAATATAAACAAAACTAAAAGTAAACAAATACTACAAATATAAACAACGACTACAAATGTAAACAAAACTAAATGTAAACAAATACTAGAAATATAAACAAAGACTCTAAATGTAACCAAAGATTGCAAACGCAAACAAAGTCTCTAAATGTAAACAAATAATAAAAATGTAAACAAATAATAAAAATGTAAACAAAGACTCTAAATGTAATAAAAAACTCTGGGTATAAACAAGGACTCTAGGTGTAAACAAGGACTACAAATGTAAACAGACTCTAAATGTAAACAAAGCTTAAAAATAAAACCAAAGACTCTAAATGTAAACAAAGGCTAAAAATGTAAACAAAGACTAAAAATGTAAACAAAGACACTAAATGGAACTCTAAATGTAAACAAAGAATAAAAATGTAAACAAAGACTAAAAATGTAAACAAAGGCTCTAAATGTAAACAAACGTGCTATATGTAAACAAAGACTTAAAATGGAACTCTAAATGTAAACAAAGAATAAAAATGTAAACAAAGACTACAAATGTAAACAAAGACTACAAATATAAACAAAGACTCTAAATAAAACAGACTACAAATGTAAACAAAAACTACAAACGTAAACTAATACTCTAAATGTAGACAAAGACTACAAATGTAAACAAAGACTGCAAACGTAAACAAAGACTCTATATGTAAACAATCTAAATGTATAGAAAGACTACATATGTAAACAAAGAATTTAAATGTAAATGAAGACTACAAATGTAAACAAAGACCTTAAATGTAAACAGACTCTAAATTAAAACAAAGACTAAAAATGTAAACAAAGACTACAAACGTAAAAAAAGACTCTAAATATAAACAAAGTCTAAAAATAAAAACAAAGACTCTAAATGTAAACAAAGGCTACAAACGTAAACTAACACTCTAAATGTAAACAAAGACTACAAATGTAAACAAAACTAAAAGTAAACAAATACTACAAATATAAACAACGACTACAAATGTAAACAAAACTAAATGTAAACAAATACTAGAAATATAAACAGACTCTAAATGTAACCAAAGATTGCAAACGTAAACAAAGTCTCTAAATGTAAACAAATAATAAAAATGTAAACAAATAATAAAAATGTAAACAAAGACTCTAAATGTAATAAAAAACTCTGGGTATAAACAAGGACTCTAGGTGTAAACAAGGACTACAAATGTAAACAGACTCTAAATGTAAACAAAGCTTAAAAATAAAACCAAAGACTCTAAATGTAAACAAAGGCTAAAAATGTAAACAAAGACTAAAAATGTAAACAAAGACACTAAATGGAACTCTAGATGTAAACAAAGAATAAAAATGTAAACAAAGACTACAAATGTAAACAAAGACACAAAATGGGACTCTAAATGTAAACAAAAAATAAAAATGTAAACAAAGACTACAAATGTAAACAAAACTAAAAGTAACAAATACTACAAATATAAACAACGATTACAAATGTAAACAAAACTAAATGTAAACAAATAATAGAAATATAAACAAAGACTCTAAATGTAACCAAAAACTCTTGGTGTAAACAAGGACTCAAGGTGTAAAAAAGGACTACAAATGTAAACAAAGTCTCTAAATATAAACAAAGTCTAAATGTAAACAAAGACTACAAGTGTAAACAAAGACTACAAGTGTAAACAAAGACTACAAAAGTAAACAAAAACTCTACATGTAAACAATCACTCTAAATGTAAACAAAGAATAAAAATGTAAACAAAGACTATAAATGTTAAGAAAGTCTACAACTGTAAACAAAGACTACAAATGTAAACAAAGACACTAAACGTAAACAAAAACTACAAACGTAAACAGACTAAATGTAAGCAGACTACAAATGTAAACAAAGAATACAAATGTAAACAAAGAGCACAAATGTTAAGTGACTCAAACTGTAAACAAACTCTCTAAATGTAATCAAAGTCTACAAATGTAAACAGACTATAAATGAAAACAGACTCTAAATGCAAACAGACTAAAAATGTAAACAAAGACTACATATGTAAACAGACTCTAAATGTAAACAAAGACTGCAAATGTAAACATAGACTTAAATGTAAACAAAGACTACAAATGTAAACAAAGACTCTATATGTAAACAAAGTCTAAAAATGAAAACAAAGTCTAAAAATGTAAACAAAGGCTACAAATGTAAACAAAGACTCTAAATGTAAAGAAGGTCTCTAAATTCAAAGAAAGATTACAAATGTAAACAAAGACTACAAATGTAAACAAAGACTACAAATATAAACAAAGACTCTAAATAAAACAGACTACAAATGTAAACAAAAACTACAAACGTAAACTAACACTCTAAATGTAGACAAAGACTACAAATGTAAACAAAGACTGCAAACGTAAACAAAGACTCTATATGTAAACAATCTAAATGTATAGATAGACTACATATGTAAACAAAGAATTTAAATGTAAATAAAGACTACAAATGTAAACAAAGACCTTAAATGTAAACAGACTAAATTAAAACAAAGACTCTAAATATAAAGAAGGTCTCTAAATGCAAACAAAGATTACAAATGTAAACAAAGACTACAAATGTAAACAAAGACTATAAATGGAAAAAGACTACAAATGTAAACAAAAACTACAAACGTAAACTAACACTCTAAATGTAAACAAAGACTACAAATGTAAACAAAACTAAAAGTAAACAAATACTACAAATATAAACAACGACTACAAATGTAAACAAAACTAAATGTAAACAAATACTAGAAATATAAACAAAGACTCTAAATGTAACTAAAGATTGCAAACGTAAACAAAGTCTCTAAATGTAAACAAATAATAAAAATGTAAACAAATAATAAAAATGTAAACAAAGACTCTAAATGTAATAAAAAACTCTGGGTATAAACAAGGACTCTAGGTGTAAACAAGGACTACAAATGCAAACAGACTCTAAATGTAAACAAAGCCTAAAAATAAAACCAAAGACTCTAAATGTAAACAAAGGCTAAAATGTAAACAAAGACTAAAAATGTAAACAAAGGTTCTAAATGTAAACAAACGCGCTATATGTAAACAAAGACTGTAAATGTAAACAAAGACACTAAATGGAACTCTAAATGTAAACAAAGAATAAAAATGTAAACAAAGACTACAAATGTAAACAAAGACACAAAACGTAAACAAAAACTACAAACGTAAACAGACTCTAAGTGTAAACAGACGACAAATGTAAAGAAAGCCTCTAAATATAAACAAAGTATCTAAATGTAAGCAGACTACAAATGTAAACAAAGAGCACAAATGTTAAGTGACTTAAACTGTAAACAAACTCTCTAAATGTAAACAAAGACTACATATGTAAACAGACTCTAAATGTAAACAAAGACTGCAAATGTAAACATAGACCTAAATGTAAACAAAGACTACAAATGTAAACAAAGACTCTATATGTAAACAAAGTCTAAAAGTGTAAACAAAGGCTACAAATGTAAACAAAGACTACAAATATAAACAAAGACTCTAAATAAAACAGACTACAAATGTAAACAAAAACTACAAACGTAAACTAACACTCTAAATGTAGACAAAGACTACAAATGTAAACAAAGACTGAAAACGTAAACAAAGACTCTATATGTAAACAATCTAAATGTATAGAAAGACTACATATGTAAACAAAGAATTTAAATGTAAATAAAGACTACAAATGTAAACAAAGACCTTAAATGTAAACAGACTCTAAATTAAAACAAAGACTAAAAATGTAAACAAAGACAACAAACGTAAACAAAGACTCTAAATATAAAAAAGGTCTCTAAATGCAAACAAAGATTACAAATTTAAACAAAGACTGCAAATGTAAACAAAGACTATAAATATAAACAAAGACTCTAAATGGAAACAGACTACAAATGTAAATAAAAACTACAAACGTAAACTAACACTCTAAATGTAAACAAAGACTACAAATATAAACAAAACTAAAAGTAAACAAATACTAAAAATATGAACAACGACTACAAATGTAAACAAAACTAAATGTAAACAAATACTAGAAATAAAAACAAAGACTCTAAATGTAACCAAAGATTGCAAACGTAAACAAAGTCTCTAAATGTAAACAAATAATAAAAATGTAAACAAAGACTCTAAATGTAATAAAAAACTCTGGGTATAAACAAGGACTACAAATGTAAACAGACTCTAAATGTAAACAAAGCCTAAAAATAAAAACAAAGACTCTAAATGTAAACAAAGGCTAAAAATGTAAACAAAGACTAAAAATGTAAACATAGGCTCTAAATGTAAACAAACGCGCTATATGTAAACAAAGACACTAAATGGAACTCTAAATGTAAACAAAGAATAAAAATGTAAACAAAGACTACAAATGTAAACAAAGACACAAAATGGGACTCTAAATGTAAACAAAAAATAAAAATGTAAACAAAACTAAAAGTAAACAAATACTACAAATATAAACAAGGACTACAAATGTAAACAGACTCTAAATGTAAACAAAGCCTAAAAATAAAAACAAAGACTCTAAATGTAAACAGACTACAAGTGTAAACAAGGACTACAAATGTAAAAAAAACTCTAAATGTAAACAAAGAATAAAAATGTAAACAAAGACTATAAATGTTAAGAAAGTCTACAACTGTAAACAAAGACTACAAATGTAAACAAAGACACTAAACGTAAACAAAAACTACAAACGTAAACAGACTCCAAGTGTAAACAGACAACAAATGTAAACAAAGCCTCTAAATATAAACAAAGTATCTAAATGTAAGCAGACTACAAATGTAAACAAAGAGCACAAATGTTAAGTGACTCAAACTGTAAACAAACTCTCTAAATGTAAACAAAGTCTACAAATGTAAACAGACTATAAATGAAAACAGTCTATAAAAGAAAACAGATTAAAAATGTAAACAAAGACTACATATGTAAACAGACTCTAAACGTAAACAAAGACTGCAAATATAAACATAGACCTAAATGTAAACAAAGACTACAAATGTAAACAAAGACTCTAAATGTAAAGAAGGTCTCTAAATGCAAAGAAAGATTACAAATGTAAACAAAGACTACAAATGTAAACAAAGACTACAAATATAAACAAAGACTCTAAATAAAACAGACTACAAATGTAAACAAAAACTACAAACGTAAACTAAAACTCTAAATGTAGACAAAGACTACAAATGTATACAAAGACTGCAAACGTAAACAAAGACCTTAAATGTAAACAGAATCTAAATTAAAACAAAGACTAAAAATGTAAACAAAGAATACAAACGTAAACAAAGACTCTAAATATAAAGAAGGTCTCTAAATGCAAACAAAGATTACAAATGTAAACAAAGACTACAAATGTAAACAAAGACTCTAAATAGAAACAGACTACAAATGTAAACAAAAACTACAAACGTAAACTAACACTCTAAATGTAAACAAAGACTACAAATGTAAACAAAGACTGCAAACGTAAACAAAAACTCTAAATGTGAACAAATAATAAAAATGTAAACAAAGACTCTAAATGTAATAAAAAACTCTGGGTATAAACAAGGACTACAAATGTAAACAAAGACTACAAATGTAAACAAAGACTACAAATATAAACAAAGACTCTAAATAGAAACAGACTACAAATGTAAAAAAAAACTACAAACGTAAACTAACACTCTAAATGTAAACAAAGATTACAAATGTAAACAAAGACTGCAAACGTAAACAAAAACTCTAAATGTAAACAAATAATAAAAATGTAAACAGACTCTAAATGTAATAAAAACTCTGGGTATAAACAAGGACTACAAATGTAAACAGACTCTAAATATAAACAAAGTCTAAAAATTAAAACAAAGACTCTAAATGTAAACAAAGGCTAAAAATGTAAACAAAGACTACAAATGTAAAAAAAGGGACTAAATGTAAACATTCTAAATGTAAAAAAAGACTACATATGTAAACAAAGAATTTAAATGTAAATAAAGACTACAAATGTAAATAAAGACCTTAAATGTAAACAGACTCTAAATTAAAACAAAGACTAAAAATGTAAACAAAGACTACAAACGTAAACAAAGACTCTAAATATAAAGAAGGTCTCTAAATGCAAACAAAGATTACAAATGTAAACAAAGACTACAAATGTAAACAAAGACTATAAATATAAACAAAGACTCTAAATGGAAACAGACTACAAATGTAAATAAAAACTACAAACGTAAACTAACACTCTAAATGTAAACAAAGACTACAAATGTAAACAAAACTAAAAGTAAACAAATACTACAAATATAAACAACGACTACAAATGTAAACAAAACTAAATGTAAAAAAATACTAGAACTATAAACAAAGACTCTAAATGTAACCAAAGATTGCAAACGTAAACAAAGTCTCTAAATGTAAACAAATAATAAAAATGTAAACAAAGACTCTAAATGTAAACAAAGCCTAAAAATAAAAACAAAGTCTCTAAATGTAAACAAAGGCTAAAAATGTAAACAAAGACTAAAAATGTAAACAAAGGCTCTAAATGTAAACAAACGCGCTATATGTAAACAAAGACTCTAAATGGAACTCTAAATGTAAACAAAGAATAAAAATGTAAAGAAAGACTACAAATGAAAACAAAGACACAAAATGGGACTCTAAATGTAAACAAAAAATAAAAATGTAAACAAAACTAAAAGTAAACAAATACTACAAATATAAACGACGACTACAAATGTAAACAAAACTATATGTAAACAAAACTAAATGTAAACAAATACTAGAAATATACACAAAGACTCTAAATGTAACCAAAATCTCTTGGTGTAAACAGGGACTCTAGGTGTAAAAAAGGACTACAAATGTAAACAAAGTCTCTAAATATAAACAAAGTATCTAAATGTAAGCAGACTACAAATGTAAACAAAGAGCACAAATGTTAAGTGACTCAAACTATAAACAAACTCTCTAAATGTAAACAAAGTCTACAAATGTAAACAGACTATAAATGAAAACAGACTCTAAAAGAAAACAGACTCTAAAAGAAAACAGATTAAAAATGTAAACAAAGACTACATATGTAAACAGACTCTAAATATAAACAAAGTCTAAAAATAAAAACAAAGACTCTAAATGTAAACAAAGGCTAAAAATGTAAACAAAGACTACAATTGTAAACAAAGGGACTAAATGTAAACACTCTAAATGTAAACAAAACCTACATATGTAAACAAAAACTACAAATGTAAACAAAAACTACAAATGTAAACAAAGACTCTAAATGGAAACAGACTACAAATGTAAACAAAAACTACAAACGTAAACTAACACTCTAAATGTAAACAAAGACTACAAATGTAAACAAAACTAAAAGTAAACAAATACTACAAATATAAACAACGACTACAAATGTAAACAAAACTAAATGTAAACAAATACTAGAAATATAAACAAAGACTCTAAATGTAACCAAAGATTGCAAACGCAAACAAAGTCTCTAAATGTAAACAAATAATAAAAATGTAAACAAATAATAAAAATGTAAACAAAGACTCTAAATGTAATAAAAAACTCTGGGTATAAACAAGGACTCTAGGTGTAAACAAGGACTACAAATGTAAACAGACTCTAAATGTAAACAAAGCTTAAAAATAAAACCAAAGACTCTAAATGTAAACAAAGTCTAAAAATAAAAACAAAGACTAAAAATGTAAACAAAGACACTAAATGGAACTCTAAATGTAAACAAAGAATAAAAATGTAAACAAAGACTACAAATGTAAACAAAGACACAAAATGGAACTCTAAATGTAAACAAAAAATAAATATGTAAACAAAGACTACAAATGTAAACAAAACTAAAAGTAACAAATACTACAAATATAAACAACGATTACAAATGTAAACAAAACTAAATGTAAACAAATAATAGAACTACAAATGTAAACAGACTCTAAATGTAAACAAAGCTTAAAAATAAAACCAAAGACTCTAAATGTAAACAAAGGCTAAAAATGTAAACAAAGACTAAAAATGTAAACAAAGACACTAAATGGAACTCTAAATGTAAACAAAGAATAAAAATGTAAACAAAGACTAAAAATGTAAACAAAGGCTCTAAATGTAAACAAACGTGCTATATGTAAACAAAGACTTAAAATGGAACTCTAAATGTAAACAAAGAATAAAAATGTAAACAAAGACTACAAATGTAAACAAAGACTACAAATATAAACAAAGACTCTAAATAAAACAGACTACAAATGTAAACAAAAACTACAAACGTAAACTAATACTCTAAATGTAGACAAAGACTACAAATGTAAACAAAGACTGCAAACGTAAACAAAGACTCTATATGTAAACAATCTAAATGTATAGAAAGACTACATATGTAAACAAAGAATTTAAATGTAAATGAAGACTACAAATGTAAACAAAGACCTTAAATGTAAACAGACTCTAAATTAAAACAAAGACTAAAAATGTAAACAAAGACTACAAACGTAAAAAAAGACTCTAAATATAAACAAAGTCTAAAAATAAAAACAAAGACTCTAAATGTAAACAAAGACACTAAATGGAACTCTAAATGTAAACAAAGAATAAAAATGTAAACAAAGACTACAAATGTAAACAAAGACACAAAATGGGACTCTAAATGTAAACAAAAAATAAATATGTAAACAAAGACTACAAATGTAAACAAAACTAAAAGTAACAAATACTACAAATATAAACAACGATTACAAATGTAAACAAAACTAAATGTAAACAAATAATAGAAATATAAACAAAGACTCTAAATGTAACCAAAAACTCTTGGTGTAAACAAGGACTCTAGGTGTAAAAAAGGACTACAAATGTAAACAAAGTCTCTAAATATAAACAAAGTCTAAATGTAAACAAAGACTACAACTGTAAACAAGGACTACAAATGTAAACAAAAACTCTACATGTAAACAATCTCTCTAAATGTAAACAAAGAATAAAAATGTAAACAAAGACTATAAATGTTAAGAAAGTCTACAACTGTAAACAAAGACTACAAATGTAAACAAAGACACTAAACGTAAACAAAAACTACAAACGTAAACAGACTAAATGTAAGCAGACTACAAACGTAAACAAAGAATAAAAATGTAAACAAAGAGCACAAATGTTAAGTGACTCAAACTGTAAACAAACTCTCTCAATGTAAACAAAGTCTACAAATGTAAACAGACTATAAATGAAAACAGACTCTAAATGCAAACAGACTAAAAATGTAAACAAAGACTACATATGTAAACAGACTCTAAATGTAAACAAAGACTGCAAATGTAAACAAAGTCTAAAAATGTAAACAAAGGCTACAAATGTAAACAAAGACTCTAAATGTAAAGAAGGTCTCTAAATTTAAAGAAAGATTACAAATGTAAACAAAGACTACAAATGTAAACAAAGACTACAAATATAAACAAAGACTCTAAATAAAACAGACTACAACTGTAAACAAAAACTACAAACGTAAACTAACACTCTAAATGTAGACATAGACTACAAATGTAAACAAAGACTGCAAACGTAAACAAAGACTCTATATGTAAACAATCTAAATGTATAGAAAGACTACATATGTAAACAAAGAATTTAAATGTAAATAAAGACTACAAATGTAAACAAAGACCTTAAATGTAAACAGACTCTAAATTAAAACAAAGACTAAAAATGTAAACAAATACTACAAATGTATACAAAGACTCTAAATATAAAGAAGGTCTCTAAATGCAAACAAATATTACAAATGTAAACAAAGACTACAAATGTAAACAAAGACTCTAAATGTAAACAAAGACTCTAAATGGAAACAAAACTAAAAGTAAACAAATACTACAAATATAAACAACGACTACAAATGTAAACAAAACTAAATGTAAACAAATACTAGAAATAAAAACAAAGACTCTAAATGTAACCAAAGATTGCAAACGTAAACAAAGTCTCTAAATGTAAACAAATAATAAAAATGTAAACAAAGACTCTAAATGTAATAAAAAACTCTGGGTATAAACAAGGACTACAAATGTAAACAGACTCTAAATGTAAACAAAGCCTAAAAATAAAAACAAAGACTCTAAATGTAAACAAAGGCTAAAAATGTAAACAAAGACTAAAAATGTAAACATAGGCTCTAAATGTAAACAAACGCGCTATATGTAAACGAAGACACTAAATGGAACTCTAAATGTAAACAAAGAATAAAAATAAAAACAAAGACTCTAAATGTAAACAAAGGCTAAAAATGTAAACAAAGACTAAAAATGTAAACATAGGCTCTAAATGTAAACAAACGCGCTATATGTAAACAAAGACACTAAATGGAACTCTAAATGTAAACAAAGAATAAAAATGTAAACAAAGACTACAAATGTAAACAAAGACACAAAATGGGACTCTAAATGTAAAAAAAAATAAAAATGTAAACAAAACTAAAAGTAAACAAATACTACAAATATAAACAACGACTACAAATGTAAACAAAACTAAATGTAAACAAAACTAAATGTAAACAAAAACTAAAATATAAACAAAGACTCTAAATGTAACCAAAATCTCTTGGTGTAAACAAGGACTCTAGGTGTAAAAAAGAACTACAAATGTAATTACATTTGTAGTCTTTGTTTACATTTAGGTCTATGTTTACATTTGCAGTCTTTGTTTACATTTAGAGTCTGTTTACATATGTAGTCTTTGTTTACATTTTTAGTCTGTTTGCATTTAGAGTCTGTTTTCATTTATAGTCTGTTTACATTTGTAGGCTTTGTTTACATTTAGAGAGTTTTTTTACAGTTTGAGTCACTGAACATTTGTGCTCTTTGTTTACATTTGTGGTCTGCTTACATTTAGATACTTTGTTTATATTTAGAGGCTTTGTTTACATCTGTTGTCTGTTTACACTTAAAGTCTGTTTACGTTTGTAGTTTTTGTTTACAGTTGTAGACTTTCTTAACATTTATAGTCTTTGTTTACATTTTTATTCTTTGTTTACATTTAGAGAGATTGTTTACATGTAGAGTTTTTTTTACATTTGTAGTCCTTGTTTACACTTGTAGTCTTTGTTTACATTTAGACTTTGTTTATATTTAGAGACTTTGTTTACATTTGTAGTCCTTTTTTACACCTAGAGTCCTTGTTTACACCAAGAGATTTTGGTTACATTTAGAGTCTTTGTTTATATTTCTAGTTTTTGTTTACAGTTAGTTTTGTTTACATTTAGTTTTGTTTACATTTGTAGTCGTTGTTTATATTTGTAGTATTTGTTTACTTTTAGTTTTGTTTACATTTTTATTCTTTGTTTACATTTAGAGATCCATTTAGTGTCTTTGTTTACATATAGCGCGTTTGTTTACATTTAGAGCCTTTGTTTACATTTTTAGTCTTTGTTTACATTTTTAGCCTTTGTTTACATTTAGAGTCTTTGGTTTTATTTTTAAGCTTTGTTTACATTTAGAGTCTGTTTACATTTGTAGTCCTTGTTTACACCTAGAGTCCTTGTTTATACCCAGAGTTTTTTATTACACTTAGAGTCTTTGTTTACATTTTTATTATTTGTTTACATTTAGAGACTTTGTTTACGTTTGCAATCTTTGGTTACATTTAGAGTCTTTGTTTTTATTTCTCGTATTTGTTTACATTTAGTTTTGTTTACATTTGTAGTCGTTGTTTATATTTGTAGTATTTGTTTACTTTTAGTTTTGTTTACATTTGTAGTCTTTGTTTACATTTAGAGTGATAGTTTACGTTTGTAGTTTTTGTTTACATTTGTAGTCTGTTTCCATTTAGAGTCTTTGTTTATATTTATAGTCTTTGTTTACATTTGTAGTCTTTGTTTACATTTGTAATATTTGTTTGCATTTAGAGACTTTGTTTACATTTGTAGTCCTTTTTTACACCTAGAGTCCTTGTTTACACCAAGAGTTTTTGGTTACATTTAGAGTCTTTGTTTATATTTCTATTATTTGTTTACATTTAGTTTTGTTTACATTTGTAATCGTTGTTTATATTTGTAGTATTTGTTACTTTTAGTTTTGTTTACATTTGTAGTCTTTGTTTACATATTTATTTTTTGTTTACATTTAGAGTCCCATTTTGTGTCTTTGTTTACATTTGTAGTCTTTGTTTACATTTTTATTCTTTGTTTACATTTAGAGTTCCATTTAGTGTCTTTGTTTACATTTTTAGTCTTTGTTTACATTTTTAGCCTTTGTTTACATTTAGAGTCTTTGGTTTTATTTTTAAGCTTTGTTTACATTTAGAGTCTGTTTACATTTGTAGTCCTTGTTTACACCTAGAGTCCTTGTTTATACCCAGAGTTTTTATTACATTTAGAGTCTTTGTTTACATTTTTATTATTTGTTTACATTTAGAGACTTTGTTTACGTTTGCAATCTTTGGTTAAATTTAGAGTCTTTGTTTTTATTTCTAGTATTTGTTTACATTTAGTTTTGTTTACATTTGTAGTCGTTGTTTATATTTGTAGTATTTGTTTACTTTTAGTTTTGTTTACATTTGTAGTCTTTGTTTACATTTAGAGTGTTAGTTTACGTTTGTAGTTTTTG
This sequence comes from Salticus scenicus, assembly GCA_963930645.1. Taxonomy (NCBI): domain Eukaryota; kingdom Metazoa; phylum Arthropoda; class Arachnida; order Araneae; family Salticidae; genus Salticus; species Salticus scenicus. The sequence continues at coordinate 111,356 of CAWVNO010003029.1, forward strand.
TTTACATTTGTAGTCTGTTTCCATTTAGAATCTTTGTTTACATTTGTAGTCTGTTTACATTTGTAGTTTTTGTTTACATATGTAGGCTTTGTTTACATTTAGAGTGTTTACATTTAGTCCCTTTGTTTACAATTGTAGTCTTTGTTTACATTTTTAGCCTTTGTTTACATTTAGAGTCTTTGTTTTTATTTTTAGACTTTGTTTATATTTAGAGTCTGTTTACATATGTAGTCTTTGTTTACATTTTTAATCTGTTTTATTTTAGAGTCTGTTTTCATTTATAGTCTGTTTACATTTGTAGACTTTGTTTACATTTAGAGAGTTTGTTTACAGTTTGAGTCACTTAACATTTGTGCTCTTTGTTTACATTTGTAGTCTGCTTACATTTAGATACTTTGTTTATATTTAGAGGCTTTGTTTACATTTGTTGTCTGTTTACACTTAAAGTCTGTTTAGGTTTGTAGTTTTTGTTTACGTTTAGTGTCTTTGTTTACATTTGTAGTGTTTGTTTACAGTTGTAGACTTTCTTAACATTTATAGTCTTTGTTTACATTTTTATTCTTTGTTTACATTTAGAGAGATTGTTTACATGTAGAGTTTTTTTTACATTTGTAGTCCTTGTTTACACTTGTAGTCTTTGTTTACATTTAGACTTTGTTTATATTTAGAGACTTTGTTTACATTTGTAGTCCTTTTTTACACCTAGAGTCCCTGTTTACACCAAGAGATTTTGGTGACATTTAGAGTCTTTGTGTATATTTCTAGTATTTGTTTACATTTAGTTTTGTTTACATTTAGTTTTGTTTACATTTGTAGTCGTTGTTTATATTTGTAGTATTTGTTTACTTTTAGTTTTGTTTACATTTTTATTTTTTGTTTACATTTAGAGTCCCATTTTGTGTCTTTGTTTACATTTGTAGTCTGTGTTTACATTTTTATTCTTTGTTTACATTTAGAGTTCCATTTAGAGTCTTTGTTTACATATAGCGCGTTTGTTTACATTTAGAGCCTTTGTTTACATTTTTAGTCTTTGTTTACATTTTTAGCCTTTGTTTACATTTAGAGTCTTTGTTTTTATTTTTAGGCTTTGTTTACATTTAGAGTCTGTTTACATTTGTAGTCCTTGTTTACACCTAGAGTCCTTGTTTATACCCAGAGTTTTTTATTACATTTAGAGTCTTTATTTACATTTTTATTATTTGTTTACATTTAGAGACTTTGTTTACGTTTGCATTCTTTGGTTACATTTAGAGTCTTTGTTTATAGTTCTAGTATTTTTTTACATTTAGTTTTGTTTACATTTGTAGTCGTTGTTTATATTTGTAGTATTTGTTTACTTTTAGTTTTGTTTACATTTGTAGTCTTTGTTTACATTTAGAGTGATAGTTTACGTTTGTAGTTTTTGTTTACATTTGTAGTCTGTTTCCATTTAGAGTCTTTGTTTATATTTATAGTCTTTGTTTACATTTGTAGTCTTTGTTTACATTTGTAATATTTGTTTGCATTTAGAGACTTTGTTTACATTTGTAGTCCTTTTTTACACCTAGAGTCCTTGTTTACACCAAGAGTTTTTGGTTACATTTAGAGTCTTTATTTATATTCCTATTATTTGTTTACATTTAGTTTTGTTTACATTTGTAATCGTTGTTTATATTTGTAGTATTTGTTACTTTTAGTTTTGTTTACATTTGTAGTCTTTGTTTACATATTTATTTTTTGTTTACATTTAGAGTCCCATTTTGTGTCTTTGTTTACATTTGTAGTCTTTGTTTATATTTTTATTCTTTGTTTACATTTAGAGTTCCATTTAGTGTCTTTGTTTACATTTTTAGTCTTTGTTTACATTTTTAGCCTTTGTTTACATTTAGAGTCTTTGGTTTTATTTTTAAGCTTTGTTTACATTTAGAGTCTGTTTACATTTGTAGTCCTTGTTTACACCTAGAGTCCTTGTTTATACCCAGAGTTTTTATTACATTTAGAGTCTTTGTTTACATTTTTATTATTTGTTTACATTTAGAGACTTTGTTTACGTTTGCAATCTTTGGTTAAATTTAGAGTCTTTGTTTTTATTTCTAGTATTTGTTTACATTTAGTTTTGTTTACATTTGTAGTCGTTGTTTATATTTGTAGTATTTGTTTACTTTAAGTTTTGTTTACATTTGTAGTCTTTGTTTACATTTAGAGTGTTAGTTTACGTTTGTAGTTTTTGTTTACATTTGTAGTCTGTTTCCATTTAGAATCTTTGTTTACATTTGTAGTCTGTTTACATTTGTAGTTTTTGTTTACATATGTAGGCTTTGTTTACATTTAGAGTGTTTACATTTAGTCCCTTTGTTTACAATTGTAGTCTTTGTTTACATTTTTAGCCTTTGTTTACATTTAGAGTCTTTGTTTTTATTTTTAGACTTTGTTTGTATTTAGAGTCTGTTTACATATGTAGTCTTTGTTTACATTTTTAATCTGTTTTCTTTTAGAGTCTGTTTTCATTTATAGTCTGTTTACATTTGTAGACTTTGTTTACATTTAGAGAGTTTGTTTACAGTTTGAGTCACTTAACATTTGTGCTCTTTGTTTACATTTGTAGTCTGCTTACATTTAGATACTTTGTTTATATTTAGAGGCTTTGTTTACATTTGTTGTCTGTTTACACTTAAAGTCTGTTTAGGTTTGTAGTTTTTGTTTACGTTTAGTGTCTTTGTTTACATTTGTAGTGTTTGTTTACAGTTGTAGACTTTCTTAACATTTATAGTCTTTGTTTACATTTTTATTCTTTGTTTACATTTAGAGAGATTGTTTACATGTAGAGTTTTTTTTACATTTGTAGTCCTTGTTTACACTTGTAGTCTTTGTTTACATTTAGACTTTGTTTATATTTAGAGACTTTGTTTACATTTGTAGTCCTTTTTTACACCTAGAGTCCCTGTTTACACCAAGAGATTTTGGTGACATTTAGAGTCTTTGTGTATATTTCTAGTATTTGTTTACATTTAGTTTTGTTTACATTTGAAGTCGTTGTTTATATTTGTAGTATTTGTTTACTTTTAGTTTTGTTTACATTTTTATTTTTTGTTTACATTTAGAGTCCCATTTTGTGTCTTTGTTTACATTTGTAGTCTTTGTTTACATTTTTATTCTTTGTTTACATTTAGAGTTCCATTTAGAGTTTTTGTTTACATATAGCGCGTTTGTTTACATTTAGAGCCTACATATGTAAACAGACTCTAAATGTAAACAAAGACTGCAAATGTAAACATAGACCTAAATGTAAACAAAGACTACAAATGTAAACAAAGACTCTATATGTAAACAAAGTCTAAAAATGTAAACAAAGGCTACAAATGTAAACAAAGACTCTAAATGTAAAGAAGGTCTCTAAATTCAAAGAAAGATTACAAATGTAAACAAAGACTACAAATGTAAACAAAGACTACAAATGTAAACAAAAACTACAAACGTAAACTAACACTCTAAATGTAGACAAAGACTACAAATGTAAACAAAGACTGAAAGCGTAAACAAAGACTCTATATGTAAACAATCTAAATGTATAGAAAGACTACATATGTAAACAAAGAATTTAAATGTAAATAAAGACTACAAATGTAAACAAAGACCTTAAATGTAAACAGACTCTAAATTAAAACAAAGACTAAAAATGTAAACAAAGACAACAAACGTAAACAAAGACTCTAAATATAAAAAAGGTCTCTAAATGCAAACAAAGATTACAAATTTAAACAAAGACTGCAAATGTAAACAAAGCCTAAAAATAAAAACAAAGACTCTAAATGTAACCAAAATCTCTTGGTGTAAACAAGGACTCTAGGTGTAAAAAAGGACTACAAATGTAAACAAAGTCTCTAAATATAAACAAAGTCTAAATGTAAACAAAGACTACAAGTGTAAACAAGGACTACAAATGTAAAAAAAACTCTACATGTAAACAATCTCTCTAAATGTAAACAAAGAATAAAAATGTAAACAAAGACTATAAATGTTAAGAAAGTCTACAACTGTAAACTAAGACTACAAATGTAAACAAACACACTAAACGTAAACAAAAACTACAAACTTAAACAGACTCTAAGTGTAAACAGACAACAAATGTAAACAAAGCCTATAAATATAAACAAAATATCTAAATGTAAGCAGACTACAAATGTAAACAAAGAGCACAAATGTTAAGTGACTTAAACTGTAAACAAACTCTCTAAATGTAAACAAAGACTACATATGTAAACAGACTCTAAATGTAAACAAAGACTGCAAATGTAAACATAGACCTAAATGTAAACAAAGACTACAAATGTAAACAAAGACTCTATATGTAAACAAAGTCTAAAAATGTAAACAAAGGCTACAAATGTAAACAAAGACTCTAAATGTAAAGAAGGTCTCTAAATGCAAAGAAAGATTACAAATGTAAACAAAGGCTACAAATGTAAGCAAAGACTACAAATATAAACAAAGACTCTAAATAAAACAGACTACAAATGTAAACAAAAACTACAAACGTAAACTAAAACTCAAAATGTAGACAAAGACTACAAATGTAAACAAAGACTGCAAACGTAAACAAAGACTCTAAATGTAAACACTCTAAATGTATACAAAGACTACATATGTAAACAAAGAATTTAAATGTAAATAAAGAATACAAATGTAAACAAAGACCTTAAATGTAAACAGAATCTAAATTAAAACAAAGACTAAAAATGTAAACAAAGACTACAAACGTAAACAAAGACTACAAACGTAAACAAAGACTCTAAATATAAAGAAGGTCTCTAAATGCAAACAAAGATTACAAATGTAAACAAAGACTACAAATGTAAACAAAGACTCTAAATAGAAACAGACTACAAATGTAAACAAAAACTACAAACGTAAACTAACACTCTAAATGTAAACAAAGACTACAAATGTAAACAAAGACTGCAAACGTAAATAAAAACTCTAAATGTGAACAAATAATAAAAATGTAAACAAAGACTCTAAATGTAATAAAAAACTCTGGGTATAAACAAGGACTACAAATGTTAACAAAGACTACAAATGTAAACAAAGACTACAAATATAAACAAAGACTCTAAATAGAAACAGACTACAAATGTAAACAAAAACTACAAACGTAAACTAACACTCTAAATGTAAACAAAGACTACAAATGTAAACAGACACAAAATGGGGCTCTAAATGTAAACAAAAAATAAAAATGTAAACAAAACTAAAAGTAAACAAATACTACAAATATAAACAACGACTACAAATGTAAACAAAACTAAATGTAAACAAAACTAAATGTAAACAAAACTAAATGTAAACAAATACTAGAAATATAAACAAAGACTCTAAATGTAACCAAAATCTCTTGGTGTAAACAAGGACTCTAGGTGTAAAAAAGGACTACAAATGTAAACAAAGTCTCTAAATATAAACAAAGTCTAAATGTAAACAAAGACTACAAGTGTAAACAAGGACTACAAATGGAAAAAAAACTCTACATGTAAACAATCTCTCTAAATGTAAACAAAGAATAAAAATGTAAACAAAGACTATAAATGTTAAGAAAGTCTACAACTGTAAACAAAGACTACAAATGTAAACAAAGACACTAAACGTAAACAAAAACTACAAACGTAAACAGACTCTAAGTGTAAACAGACAACAAATGTAAACAAAGCCTCTAAATATAAACAAAGTATCTAAATGTAAGCAGACTACAAATGTAAACAAAGAGCACAAATGTTAAGTGACTCAAACTGTAAACAAACTCTCTAAATATAAACAAAGTCTACAAATGTAAACAGACTATAAATGAAAACAGACTCTAAAAGAAAACAGATTAAAAATGTAAACAAAGACTACATATGTAAACAGACTCTAAATATAAACAAAGTCTAAAAATAAAAACAAAGACTCTAAATGTAAACAAAGGCTAAAAATGTAAACAAAGACTACAATTGTAAACAAAGGGACTAAATGTAAACACTCTAAATGTAAACAAAGCCTACATATGTAAACAAAAACTACAAATGTAAACAAAGACTACAAATGTAAACAAAGACTCTAAATGGAAACAGACTACAAATGTAAACAAAAACTACAAACGTAAACTAACACTCTAAATGTAAACAAAGACTACAAATATAAACAAAACTAAAAGTAAACAAATACTACAAATATAAACAACGACTACAAATGTAAACAAAACTAAATGTAAACAAATACTAGAAATATAAACAAAGACTCTAAATGTAACCAAAGATTGCAAACGCAAACAAAGTCTCTAAATGTAAACAAATAATAAAAATGTAAACAAATAATAAAAATGTAAACAAAGACTCTAAATGTAATAAAAAACTCTGGGTATAAACAAGGACTCTAGGTGTAAACAAGGACTACAAATGTAAACAGACTCTAAATGTAAACAAAGCTTAAAAATAAAACCAAAGACTCTAAATGTAAACAAAGGCTAAAAATGTAAACAAAGACTAAAAATGTAAACAAAGACGCTAAATGGAACTCTAAATGTAAACAAAGAATAAAAATGTAAACAAAGACTAAAAATGTAAACAAAGGCTCTAAATGTAAACAAACGTGCTATATGTAAACAAAGACTTAAAATGGAACTCTAAATGTAAACAAAAAATAAAAATGTAAACAAAGACTACAAATGTAAACAAAGACTACAAATATAAACAAAGACTCTAAATAAAACAGACTACAAATGTAAACAAAAACTACAAACGTAAACTAATACTCTAAATGTAGACAAAGACTACAAATGTAAACAAAGACTGCAAACGTAAACAAAGACTCTATATGTAAACAATCTAAATGTATAGAAAGACTACATATGTAAACAAAGAATTTAAATGTAAATGAAGACTACAAATGTAAACAAAGACCTTAAATGTAAACAGACTCTAAATTAAAACAAACACTAAAAATGTAAACAAAGACTACAAACGTAAAAAAAGACTCTAAATATAAACAAAGTCTAAAAATAAAAACAAAGACTCTAAATGTAAACAAAGGCTACAAACGTAAACTAACACTCTAAATGTAAACAAAGACTACAAATGTAAACAAAACTAAAAGTAAACAAATACTACAAATATAAACAACGACTACAAATGTAAACAAAACTAAATGTAAACAAATACTAGAAATATAAACAGACTCTAAATGTAACCAAAGATTGCAAACGTAAACAAAGTCTCTAAATGTAAACAAATAATAAAAATGTAAACAAATAATAAAAATGTAAACAAAGACTCTAAATGTAATAAAAAACTCTGGGTATAAACAAGGACTCTAGGTGTAAACAAGGACTACAAATGTAAACAGACTCTAAATGTAAACAAAGCTTAAAAATAAAACCAAAGACTCTAAATGTAAACAAAGGCTAAAAATGTAAACAAAGACTAAAAATGTAAACAAAGACACTAAATGGAACTCTAGATGTAAACAAAGAATAAAAATGTAAACAAAGACTACAAATGTAAACAAAGACACAAAATGGGACTCTAAATGTAAACAAAAAATAAAAATGTAAACAAAGACTACAAATGTAAACAAAACTAAAAGTAACAAATACTACAAATATAAACAACGATTACAAATGTAAACAAAACTAAATGTAAACAAATAATAGAAATATAAACAAAGACTCTAAATGTAACCAAAAACTCTTGGTGTAAACAAGGACTCAAGGTGTAAAAAAGGACTACAAATGTAAACAAAGTCTCTAAATATAAACAAAGTCTAAATGTAAACAAAGACTACAAGTGTAAACAAGGACTACAAATGTAAAAAAAACTCTACATGTAAACAATCTCTCTAAATGTAAACAAAGAATAAAAATGTAAACAAAGACTATAAATGTTAAGAAAGTCTACAACTGTAAACTAAGACTACAAATGTAAACAAACACACTAAACTTAAACAAAAACTACAAACTTAAACAGACTCTAAGTGTAAACAGACAACAAATGTAAACAAAGCCTATAAATATAAACAAAGTATCTAAATGTAAGCAGACTACAAATGTAAACAAAGAGCACAAATGTTAAGTGACTCAAACTGTAAACAAACTCTCTAAATGTAAACAAAGTCTACAAATGTAAACAGACTATAAATGAAAACAGACTCTAAAAGAAAACAGATTAAAAATGTAAACAAAGACTACATGTGTAAACAGACTCTAAACGTAAACAAAGACTGCAAATATAAACATAGACCTAAATGTAAACAAAGACTACAAATGTAAACAAAGACTCTAAATGTAAAGAAGGTCTCTAAATGCAAAGAAAGATTACAAATGTAAACAAAGGCTACAAATGTAAACAAAGACAACAAATATAAACAAAGACTCTAAATAAAACAGACTACAAATGTAAACAAAAACTACAAACGTAAACTAAAACTCAAAATGTAGACAAAGTCTACAAATGTAAACAAAGACTGCAAACGTAAACAAAGACTCTAAATGTAAACACTCTAAATGTATACAAAGACTACATATGTAAACAAAGAATTTAAATGTAAATAAAGAATACAAATGTAAACAAAGACCTTAAATGTAAACAGAATCTAAATTAAAACAAAGACTAAAAATGTAAACAAAGACTACAAACGTAAACAAAGACTCTAAATATAAAGAAGGTCTCTAAATGCAAACAAAGATTACAAATGTAAACAAAGACTACAAATGTAAACAAAGACTCTAAATAGAAACAGACTACAAATGTAGACAAAAACTACAAACGTAAACTAACACTCTAAATGTAAACAAAGACTACAAATGTAAACAAAGACTGCAAACGTAAATAAAAACTCTAAATGTGAACAAATAATAAAAATGTAAACAAAGACTCTAAATGTAATAAAAAACTCTGGGTATAAACAAGGACTACAAATGTTAACAAAGACTACAAATGTAAACAAAGACTACAAATATAAACAAAGACTCTAAATAGAAACAGACTACAAATGTAAACAAAAACTACAAACGTAAACTAACACTCTAAATGTAAACAAAGACTACAAATGTAAACAGACACAAAATGGGACTCTAAATGTAAACAAAAAATAAAAATGTAAACAAAACTAAAAGTAAACAAATACTACAAATATAAACAACGACTACAAATGTAAACAAAACTAAATGTAAACAAAACTAAATGTAAACAAAACTAAATGTAAACAAATACTAGAAATATAAACAAAGACTCTAAATGTAACCAAAATCTCTTGGTGTAAACAAGGACTCTAGGTGTAAAAAAGGACTACAAATGTAAACAAAGTCTCTAAATATAAACAAAGTCTAAATGTAAACAAAGACTACAAGTGTAAACAAGGACTACAAATGTAAAAAAAACTCTACATGTAAACAATCTCTCTAAATGTAAACAAAGAATAAAAATGTAAACAAAGACTATAAATGTTAAGAAAGTCTACAACTGTAAACAAAGACTACAAATGTAAACAAAGACACTAAACGTAAACAAAATCTACAAACGTAAACAGACTCTAAGTGTAAACAGACAACAAATGTAAACAAAGCCTCTAAATATAAACAAAGTATCTAAATGTAAGCAGACTACAAATGAAAACAAAGAGCACAAATGTTAAGTGACTCAAACTGTAAACAAACTCTCTAAATATAAACAAAGTCTACAAATGTAAACAGACTATAAATGAAAACAGACTCTAAAAGAAAACAGATTAAAAATGTAAACAAAGACTACATATGTAAACAGACTCTAAATATAAACAAAGTCTAAAAATAAAAACAAAGACTCTAAATGTAAACAAAGGCTAAAAATGTAAACAAAGACTACAATTGTAAACAAAGGGACTAAATGTAAACACTCTAAATGTAAACAAAGCCTACATATGTAAACAAAAACTACAAATGTAAACAAAGACTACAAATGTAAACAAAGACTCTAAATGGAAACAGACTACAAATGTAAACAAAAACTACAAACGTAAACTAACACTCTAAATGTAAACAAAGACTACAAATATAAACAAAACTAAAAGTAAACAAATACTACAAATATAAACAACGACTACAAATGTAAACAAAACTAAATGTAAACAAATACTAGAAATATAAACAAAGACTCTAAATGTAACCAAAGATTGCAAACGCAAACAAAGTCTCTAAATGTAAACAAATAATAAAAATGTAAACAAAGACTCTAAATGTAATAAAAAACTCTGGGTATAAACAAGGACTCTAGGTGTAAACAAGGACTACAAATGTAAACAGACTCTAAATGTAAACAAAGCTTAAAAATAAAACCAAAGACTCTAAATGTAAACAAAGGCTAAAAATGTAAACAAAGACTAAAAATGTAAAGAAAGACACTAAATGGAACTCTAAATGTAAACAAAGAATAAAAATGTAAACAAAGACTAAAAATGTAAACAAAGGCTCTAAATGTAAACAAACGTGCTATATGTAAACAAAGACTTAAAATGGAACTCTAAATGTAAACAAAGAATAAAAATGTAAACAAAGACTACAAATGTAAACAAAGACTACAAATATAAACAAAGACTCTAAATAAAACAGACTACAAATGTAAACAAAAACTACAAACGTAAACTAATACTCTAAATGTAGACAAAGACTACAAATGTAAACAAAGACTGCAAACGTAAACAAAGACTCTATATGTAAACAATCTAAATGTATAGAAAGACTACATATGTAAACAAAGAATTTAAATGTAAATGAAGACTACAAATGTAAACAAAGACCTTAAATGTAAACAGACTCTAAATTAAAACAAAGACTAAAAATGTAAACAAAGACTACAAACGTAAAAAAAGACTCTAAATATAAACAAAGTCTAAAAATAAAAACAAAGACTCTAAATGTAAACAAAGGCTACAAACGTAAACTAACACTCTAAATGTAAACAAAGACTACAAATGTAAACAAAACTAAAAGTAAACAAATACTACAAATATAAACAACGACTACAAATGTAAACAAAACTAAATGTAAACAAATACTAGAAATATAAACAGACTCTAAATGTAACCAAAGATTGCAAACGTAAACAAAGTCTCTAAATGTAAACAAATAATAAAAATGTAAACAAATAATAAAAATGTAAACAAAGACTCTAAATGTAATAAAAAACTCTGGGTATAAACAAGGACTCTAGGTGTAAACAAGGACTACAAATGTAAACAGACTCTAAATGTAAACAAAGCTTAAAAATAAAACCAAAGACTCTAAATGTAAACAAAGGCTAAAAATGTAAACAAAGACTAAAAATGTAAACAAAGACACTAAATGGAACTCTAGATGTAAACAAAGAATAAAAATGTAAACAAAGACTACAAATGTAAACAAAGACACAAAATGGGACTCTAAATGTAAACAAAAAATAAAAATGTAAACAAAGACTACAAATGTAAACAAAACTAAAAGTAACAAATACTACAAATATAAACAACGATTACAAATGTAAACAAAACTAAATGTAAACAAATAATAGAAATATAAACAAAGACTCTAAATGTAACCAAAAACTCTTGGTGTAAACAAGGACTCAAGGTGTAAAAAAGGACTACAAATGTAAACAAAGTCTCTAAATATAAACAAAGTCTAAATGTAAACAAAGACTACAAGTGTAAACAAAGACTACAAGTGTAAACAAAGACTACAAAAGTAAACAAAAACTCTACATGTAAACAATCACTCTAAATGTAAACAAAGAATAAAAATGTAAACAAAGACTATAAATGTTAAGAAAGTCTACAACTGTAAACAAAGACTACAAATGTAAACAAAGACACTAAACGTAAACAAAAACTACAAACGTAAACAGACTAAATGTAAGCAGACTACAAATGTAAACAAAGAATACAAATGTAAACAAAGAGCACAAATGTTAAGTGACTCAAACTGTAAACAAACTCTCTAAATGTAATCAAAGTCTACAAATGTAAACAGACTATAAATGAAAACAGACTCTAAATGCAAACAGACTAAAAATGTAAACAAAGACTACATATGTAAACAGACTCTAAATGTAAACAAAGACTGCAAATGTAAACATAGACTTAAATGTAAACAAAGACTACAAATGTAAACAAAGACTCTATATGTAAACAAAGTCTAAAAATGAAAACAAAGTCTAAAAATGTAAACAAAGGCTACAAATGTAAACAAAGACTCTAAATGTAAAGAAGGTCTCTAAATTCAAAGAAAGATTACAAATGTAAACAAAGACTACAAATGTAAACAAAGACTACAAATATAAACAAAGACTCTAAATAAAACAGACTACAAATGTAAACAAAAACTACAAACGTAAACTAACACTCTAAATGTAGACAAAGACTACAAATGTAAACAAAGACTGCAAACGTAAACAAAGACTCTATATGTAAACAATCTAAATGTATAGATAGACTACATATGTAAACAAAGAATTTAAATGTAAATAAAGACTACAAATGTAAACAAAGACCTTAAATGTAAACAGACTAAATTAAAACAAAGACTCTAAATATAAAGAAGGTCTCTAAATGCAAACAAAGATTACAAATGTAAACAAAGACTACAAATGTAAACAAAGACTATAAATGGAAAAAGACTACAAATGTAAACAAAAACTACAAACGTAAACTAACACTCTAAATGTAAACAAAGACTACAAATGTAAACAAAACTAAAAGTAAACAAATACTACAAATATAAACAACGACTACAAATGTAAACAAAACTAAATGTAAACAAATACTAGAAATATAAACAAAGACTCTAAATGTAACTAAAGATTGCAAACGTAAACAAAGTCTCTAAATGTAAACAAATAATAAAAATGTAAACAAATAATAAAAATGTAAACAAAGACTCTAAATGTAATAAAAAACTCTGGGTATAAACAAGGACTCTAGGTGTAAACAAGGACTACAAATGCAAACAGACTCTAAATGTAAACAAAGCCTAAAAATAAAACCAAAGACTCTAAATGTAAACAAAGGCTAAAAATGTAAACAAAGACTAAAAATGTAAACAAAGGTTCTAAATGTAAACAAACGCGCTATATGTAAACAAAGACTGTAAATGTAAACAAAGACACTAAATGGAACTCTAAATGTAAACAAAGAATAAAAATGTAAACAAAGACTACAAATGTAAACAAAGACACAAAACGTAAACAAAAACTACAAACGTAAACAGACTCTAAGTGTAAACAGACGACAAATGTAAAGAAAGCCTCTAAATATAAACAAAGTATCTAAATGTAAGCAGACTACAAATGTAAACAAAGAGCACAAATGCTAAGTGACTTAAACTGTAAACAAACTCTCTAAATGTAAACAAAGACTACATATGTAAACAGACTCTAAATGTAAACAAAGACTGCAAATGTAAACATAGACCTAAATGTAAACAAAGACTACAAATGTAAACAAAGACTCTATATGTAAACAAAGTCTAAAAGTGTAAACAAAGGCTACAAATGTAAACAAAGACTACAAATATAAACAAAGACTCTAAATAAAACAGACTACAAATGTAAACAAAAACTACAAACGTAAACTAACACTCTAAATGTAGACAAAGACTACAAATGTAAACAAAGACTGAAAACGTAAACAAAGACTCTATATGTAAACAATCTAAATGTATAGAAAGACTACATATGTAAACAAAGAATTTAAATGTAAATAAAGACTACAAATGTAAACAAAGACCTTAAATGTAAACAGACTCTAAATTAAAACAAAGACTAAAAATGTAAACAAAGACAACAAACGTAAACAAAGACTCTAAATATAAAAAAGGTCTCTAAATGCAAACAAAGATTACAAATTTAAACAAAGACTGCAAATGTAAACAAAGACTATAAATATAAACAAAGACTCTAAATGGAAACAGACTACAAATGTAAATAAAAACTACAAACGTAAACTAACACTCTAAATGTAAACAAAGACTACAAATATAAACAAAACTAAAAGTAAACAAATACTAAAAATATGAACAACGACTACAAATGTAAACAAAACTAAATGTAAACAAATACTAGAAATAAAAACAAAGACTCTAAATGTAACCAAAGATTGCAAACGTAAACAAAGTCTCTAAATGTAAACAAATAATAAAAATGTAAACAAAGACTCTAAATGTAATAAAAAACTCTGGGTATAAACAAGGACTACAAATGTAAACAGACTCTAAATGTAAACAAAGCCTAAAAATAAAAACAAAGACTCTAAATGTAAACAAAGGCTAAAAATGTAAACAAAGACTAAAAATGTAAACATAGGCTCTAAATGTAAACAAACGCGCTATATGTAAACAAAGACACTAAATGGAACTCTAAATGTAAACAAAGAATAAAAATGTAAACAAAGACTACAAATGTAAACAAAGACACAAAATGGGACTCTAAATGTAAACAAAAAATAAAAATGTAAACAAAACTAAAAGTAAACAAATACTACAAATATAAACAAGGACTACAAATGTAAACAGACTCTAAATGTAAACAAAGCCTAAAAATAAAAACAAAGACTCTAAATGTAAACAGACTACAAGTGTAAACAAGGACTACAAATGTAAAAAAAACTCTACATGTAAACAATCTCTCTAAATGTAAACAAAGAATAAAAATGTAAACAAAGACTATAAATGTTAAGAAAGTCTACAACTGTAAACAAAGACTACAAATGTAAACAAAGACACTAAACGTAAACAAAAACTACAAACGTAAACAGACTCCAAGTGTAAACAGACAACAAATGTAAACAAAGCCTCTAAATATAAACAAAGTATCTAAATGTAAGCAGACTACAAATGTAAACAAAGAGCACAAATGTTAAGTGACTCAAACTGTAAACAAACTCTCTAAATGTAAACAAAGTCTACAAATGTAAACAGACTATAAATGAAAACAGTCTCTAAAAGAAAACAGATTAAAAATGTAAACAAAGACTACATATGTAAACAGACTCTAAACGTAAACAAAGACTGCAAATATAAACATAGACCTAAATGTAAACAAAGACTACAAATGTAAATAAAGACTCTAAATGTAAAGAAGGTCTCTAAATGCAAAGAAAGATTACAAATGTAAACAAAGACTACAAATGTAAACAAAGACTACAAATATAAACAAAGACTCTAAATAAAACAGACTACAAATGTAAACAAAAACTACAAACGTAAACTAAAACTCTAAATGTAGACAAAGACTACAAATGTATACAAAGACTGCAAACGTAAACAAAGACCTTAAATGTAAACAGAATCTAAATTAAAACAAAGACTAAAAATGTAAACAAAGAATACAAACGTAAACAAAGACTCTAAATATAAAGAAGGTCTCTAAATGCAAACAAAGATTACAAATGTAAACAAAGACTACAAATGTAAACAAAGACTCTAAATAGAAACAGACTACAAATGTAAACAAAAACTACAAACGTAAACTAACACTCTAAATGTAAACAAAGACTACAAATGTAAACAAAGACTGCAAACGTAAACAAAAACTCTAAATGTGAACAAATAATAAAAATGTAAACAAAGACTCTAAATGTAATAAAAAACTCTGGGTATAAACAAGGACTACAAATGTAAACAAAGACTACAAATGTAAACAAAGACTACAAATATAAACAAAGACTCTAAATAGAAACAGACTACAAATGTAAAAAAAAACTACAAACGTAAACTAACACTCTAAATGTAAACAAAGATTACAAATGTAAACAAAGACTTCAAACGTAAACAAAAACTCTAAATGTAAACAAATAATAAAAATGTAAACAGACTCTAAATGTAATAAAAACTCTGGGTATAAACAAGGACTACAAATGTAAACAGACTCTAAATATAAACAAAGTCTAAAAATTAAAACAAAGACTCTAAATGTAAACAAAGGCTAAAAATGTAAACAAAGACTACAAATGTAAAAAAAGGGACTAAATGTAAACATTCTAAATGTAAAAAAAGACTACATATGTAAACAAAGAATTTAAATGTAAATAAAGACTACAAATGTAAATAAAGACCTTAAATGTAAACAGACTCTAAATTAAAACAAAGACTAAAAATGTAAACAAAGACTACAAACGTAAACAAAGACTCTAAATATAAAGAAGGTCTCTAAATGCAAACAAAGATTACAAATGTAAACAAAGACTACAAATGTAAACAAAGACTATAAATATAAACAAAGACTCTAAATGGAAACAGACTACAAATGTAAATAAAAACTACAAACGTAAACTAACACTCTAAATGTAAACAAAGACTACAAATGTAAACAAAACTAAAAGTAAACAAATACTACAAATATAAACAACGACTACAAATGTAAACAAAACTAAATGTAAAAAAATACTAGAACTATAAACAAAGACTCTAAATGTAACCAAAGATTGCAAACGTAAACAAAGTCTCTAAATGTAAACAAATAATAAAAATGTAAACAAAGACTCTAAATGTAAACAAAGCCTAAAAATAAAAACAAAGTCTCTAAATGTAAACAAAGGCTAAAAATGTAAACAAAGACTAAAAATGTAAACAAAGGCTCTAAATGTAAACAAACGCGCTATATGTAAACAAAGACTCTAAATGGAACTCTAAATGTAAACAAAGAATAAAAATGTAAAGAAAGACTACAAATGAAAACAAAGACACAAAATGGGACTCTAAATGTAAACAAAAAATAAAAATGTAAACAAAACTAAAAGTAAACAAATACTACAAATATAAACGACGACTACAAATGTAAACAAAACTATATGTAAACAAAACTAAATGTAAACAAATACTAGAAATATACACAAAGACTCTAAATGTAACCAAAATCTCTTGGTGTAAACAGGGACTCTAGGTGTAAAAAAGGACTACAAATGTAAACAAAGTCTCTAAATATAAACAAAGTATCTAAATGTAAGCAGACTACAAATGTAAACAAAGAGCACAAATGTTAAGTGACTCAAACTATAAACAAACTCTCTAAATGTAAACAAAGTCTACAAATGTAAACAGACTATAAATGAAAACAGACTCTAAAAGAAAACAGACTCTAAAAGAAAACAGATTAAAAATGTAAACAAAGACTACATATGTAAACAGACTCTAAATATAAACAAAGTCTAAAAATAAAAACAAAGACTCTAAATGTAAACAAAGGCTAAAAATGTAAACAAAGACTACAATTGTAAACAAAGGGACTAAATGTAAACACTCTAAATGTAAACAAAACCTACATATGTAAACAAAAACTACAAATGTAAACAAAAACTACAAATGTAAACAAAGACTCTAAATGGAAACAGACTACAAATGTAAACAAAAACTACAAACGTAAACTAACACTCTAAATGTAAACAAAGACTACAAATGTAAACAAAACTAAAAGTAAACAAATACTACAAATATAAACAACGACTACAAATGTAAACAAAACTAAATGTAAACAAATACTAGAAATATAAACAAAGACTCTAAATGTAACCAAAGATTGCAAACGCAAACAAAGTCTCTAAATGTAAACAAATAATAAAAATGTAAACAAATAATAAAAATGTAAACAAAGACTCTAAATGTAATAAAAAACTCTGGGTATAAACAAGGACTCTAGGTGTAAACAAGGACTACAAATGTAAACAGACTCTAAATGTAAACAAAGCTTAAAAATAAAACCAAAGACTCTAAATGTAAACAAAGGCTAAAAATGTAAACAAAGACTAAAAATGTAAACAAAGACACTAAATGGAACTCTAAATGTAAACAAAGAATAAAAATGTAAACAAAGACTACAAATGTAAACAAAGACACTAAATGGAACTCTAAATGTAAACAAAAAATAAATATGTAAACAAAGACTACAAATGTAAACAAAACTAAAAGTAACAAATACTACAAATATAAACAACGATTACAAATGTAAACAAAACTAAATGTAAACAAATAATAGAAATATAAACAAAGACTCTAAATGTAACCAAAAACTCTTGGTGTAAACAAGGACTCTAGGTGTAAAAAAGGACTACAAATGTAAACAAAGTCTCTAAATATAAACAAAGTCTAAATGTAAACAAAGACTACAACTGTAAACAAGGACTACAAATGTAAACAAAAACTCTACATGTAAACAATCTCTCTAAATGTAAACAAAGAATAAAAATGTAAACAAAGACTATAAATGTTAAGAAAGTCTACAACTGTAAACAAAGACTACAAATGTAAACAAAGACACTAAACGTAAACAAAAACTACAAACGTAAACAGACTAAATGTAAGCAGACTACAAACGTAAACAAAGAATAAAAATGTAAACAAAGAGCACAAATGTTAAGTGACTCAAACTGTAAACAAACTCTCTCAATGTAAACAAAGTCTACAAATGTAAACAGACTATAAATGAAAACAGACTCTAAATGCAAACAGACTAAAAATGTAAACAAAGACTACATATGTAAACAGACTCTAAATG
The DNA here is from genome assembly GCA_963930645.1 of Salticus scenicus. Taxonomy (NCBI): domain Eukaryota; kingdom Metazoa; phylum Arthropoda; class Arachnida; order Araneae; family Salticidae; genus Salticus; species Salticus scenicus. Next base: position 129,856 of record CAWVNO010003029.1, read on the forward strand.
TAAACAAAGACTGCAAATGTAAACAAAGTCTAAAAATGTAAACAAAGGCTACAAATGTAAACAAAGACTCTAAATGTAAAGAAGGTCTCTAAATTTAAAGAAAGATTACAAATGTAAACAAAGACTACAAATGTAAACAAAGACTACAAATATAAACAAAGACTCTAAATAAAACAGACTACAACTGTAAACAAAAACTACAAACGTAAACTAACACTCTAAATGTAGACATAGACTACAAATGTTAACAAAGACTGCAAACGTAAACAAAGACTCTATATGTAAACAATCTAAATGTATAGAAAGACTACATATGTAAACAAAGAATTTAAATGTAAATAAAGACTACAAATGTAAACAAAGACCTTAAATGTAAACAGACTCTAAATTAAAACAAAGACTAAAAATGTAAACAAATACTACAAATGTATACAAAGACTCTAAATATAAAGAAGGTCTCTAAATGCAAACAAATATTACAAATGTAAACAAAGACTACAAATGTAAACAAAGACTCTAAATGTAAACAAAGACTCTAAATGGAAACAAAACTAAAAGTAAACAAATACTACAAATATAAACAACGACTACAAATGTAAACAAAACTAAATGTAAACAAATACTAGAAATAAAAACAAAGACTCTAAATGTAACCAAAGATTGCAAACGTAAACAAAGTCTCTAAATGTAAACAAATAATAAAAATGTAAACAAAGACTCTAAATGTAATAAAAAACTCTGGGTATAAACAAGGACTACAAATGTAAACAGACTCTAAATGTAAACAAAGCCTAAAAATAAAAACAAAGACTCTAAATGTAAACAAAGGCTAAAAATGTAAACAAAGACTAAAAATGTAAACATAGGCTCTAAATGTAAACAAACGCGCTATATGTAAACAAAGACACTAAATGGAACTCTAAATGTAAACAAAGAATAAAAATAAAAACAAAGACTCTAAATGTAAACAAAGGCTAAAAATGTAAACAAAGACTAAAAATGTAAACATAGGCTCTAAATGTAAACAAACGCGCTATATGTAAACAAAGACACTAAATGGAACTCTAAATGTAAACAAAGAATAAAAATGTAAACAAAGACTACAAATGTAAACAAAGACACAAAATGGGACTCTAAATGTAAAAAAAAATAAAAATGTAAACAAAACTAAAAGTAAACAAATACTACAAATATAAACAACGACTACAAATGTAAACAAAACTAAATGTAAACAAAAACTAAAATATAAACAAAGACTCTAAATGTAACCAAAATCTCTTGGTGTAAACAAGGACTCTAGGTGTAAAAAAGAACTACAAATGTAATTACATTTGTAGTCTTTGTTTACATTTAGGTCTATGTTTACATTTGCAGTCTTTGTTTACATTTAGAGTCTGTTTACATATGTAGTCTTTGTTTACATTTTTAGTCTGTTTGCATTTAGAGTCTGTTTTCATTTATAGTCTGTTTACATTTGTAGGCTTTGTTTACATTTAGAGAGTTTTTTTACAGTTTGAGTCACTGAACATTTGTGCTCTTTGTTTACATTTGTGGTCTGCTTACATTTAGATACTTTGTTTATATTTAGAGGCTTTGTTTACATCTGTTGTCTGTTTACACTTAGAGTCTGTTTACGTTTGTAGTTTTTGTTTACAGTTGTAGACTTTCTTAACATTTATAGTCTTTGTTTACATTTTTATTCTTTGTTTACATTTAGAGAGATTGTTTACATGTAGAGTTTTTTTTACATTTGTAGTCCTTGTTTACACTTGTAGTCTTTGTTTACATTTAGACTTTGTTTATATTTAGAGACTTTGTTTACATTTGTAGTCCTTTTTTACACCTAGAGTCCTTGTTTACACCAAGAGATTTTGGTTACATTTAGAGTCTTTGTTTATATTTCTAGTTTTTGTTTACAGTTAGTTTTGTTTACATTTAGTTTTGTTTACATTTGTAGTCGTTGTTTATATTTGTAGTATTTGTTTACTTTTAGTTTTGTTTACATTTTTATTCTTTGTTTACATTTAGAGATCCATTTAGTGTCTTTGTTTACATATAGCGCGTTTGTTTACATTTAGAGCCTTTGTTTACATTTTTAGTCTTTGTTTACATTTTTAGCCTTTGTTTACATTTAGAGTCTTTGGTTTTATTTTTAAGCTTTGTTTACATTTAGAATCTGTTTACATTTGTAGTCCTTGTTTACACCTAGAGTCCTTGTTTATACCCAGAGTTTTTTATTACATTTAGAGTCTTTGTTTACATTTTTATTATTTGTTTACATTTAGAGACTTTGTTTACGTTTGCAATCTTTGGTTACATTTAGAGTCTTTGTTTTTATTTCTCGTATTTGTTTACATTTAGTTTTGTTTACATTTGTAGTCGTTGTTTATATTTGTAGTATTTGTTTACTTTTAGTTTTGTTTACATTTGTAGTCTTTGTTTACATTTAGAGTGATAGTTTACGTTTGTAGTTTTTGTTTACATTTGTAGTCTGTTTCCATTTAGAGTCTTTGTTTATATTTATAGTCTTTGTTTACATTTGTAGTCTTTGTTTACATTTGTAATATTTGTTTGCATTTAGAGACTTTGTTTACATTTGTAGTCCTTTTTTACACCTAGAGTCCTTGTTTACACCAAGAGTTTTTGGTTACATTTAGAGTCTTTGTTTATATTTCTATTATTTGTTTACATTTAGTTTTGTTTACATTTGTAATCGTTGTTTATATTTGTAGTATTTGTTACTTTTAGTTTTGTTTACATTTGTAGTCTTTGTTTACATATTTATTTTTTGTTTACATTTAGAGTCCCATTTTGTGTCTTTGTTTACATTTGTAGTCTTTGTTTACATTTTTATTCTTTGTTTACATTTAGAGTTCCATTTAGTGTCTTTGTTTACATTTTTAGTCTTTGTTTACATTTTTAGCCTTTGTTTACATTTAGAGTCTTTGGTTTTATTTTTAAGCTTTGTTTACATTTAGAGTCTGTTTACATTTGTAGTCCTTGTTTACACCTAGAGTCCTTGTTTATACCCAGAGTTTTTATTACATTTAGAGTCTTTGTTTACATTTTTATTATTTGTTTACATTTAGAGACTTTGTTTACGTTTGCAATCTTTGGTTAAATTTAGAGTCTTTGTTTTTATTTCTAGTATTTGTTTACATTTAGTTTTGTTTACATTTGTAGTCGTTGTTTATATTTGTAGTATTTGTTTACTTTTAGTTTTGTTTACATTTGTAGTCTTTGTTTACATTTAGAGTGTTAGTTTACGTTTGTAGTTTTTGTTTACATTTGTAGTCTGTTTCCATTTAGAATCTTTGTTTACATTTGTAGTCTGTTTACATTTGTAGTTTTTGTTTACATATGTAGGCTTTGTTTACATTTAGAGTGTTTACATTTAGTCCCTTTGTTTACAATTGTAGTCTTTGTTTACATTTTTAGCCTTTGTTTACATTTAGAGTCTTTGTTTTTATTTTTAGACTTTGTTTATATTTAGAGTCTGTTTACATATGTAGTCTTTGTTTACATTTTTAATCTGTTTTCTTTTAGAGTCTGTTTTCATTTATAGTCTGTTTACATTTGTAGACTTTGTTTACATTTAGAGAGTTTGTTTACAGTTTGAGTCACTTAACATTTGTGCTCTTTGTTTACATTTGTAGTCTGCTTACATTTAGATACTTTGTTTATATTTAGAGGCTTTGTTTACATTTGTTGTCTGTTTACACTTAAAGTCTGTTTAGGTTTGTAGTTTTTGTTTACGTTTAGTGTCTTTGTTTACATTTGTAGTGTTTGTTTACAGTTGTAGACTTTCTTAACATTTATAGTCTTTGTTTACATTTTTATTCTTTGTTTACATTTAGAGAGATTGTTTACATGTAGAGTTTTTTTTACATTTGTAGTCCTTGTTTACACTTGTAGTCTTTGTTTACATTTAGACTTTGTTTATATTTAGAGACTTTGTTTACATTTGTAGTCCTTTTTTACACCTAGAGTCCCTGTTTACACCAAGAGATTTTGGTGACATTTAGAGTCTTTGTGTATATTTCTAGTATTTGTTTACATTTAGTTTTGTTTACATTTAGTTTTGTTTACATTTGTAGTCGTTGTTTATATTTGTAGTATTTGTTTACTTTTAGTTTTGTTTACATTTTTATTTTTTGTTTACATTTAGAGTCCCATTTTGTGTCTTTGTTTACATTTGTAGTCTGTGTTTACATTTTTATTCTTTGTTTACATTTAGAGTTCCATTTAGAGTCTTTGTTTACATATAGCGCGTTTGTTTACATTTAGAGCCTTTGTTTACATTTTTAGTCTTTGTTTACATTTTTAGCCTTTGTTTACATTTAGAGTCTTTGTTTTTATTTTTAGGCTTTGTTTACATTTAGAGTCTGTTTACATTTGTAGTCCTTGTTTACACCTAGAGTCCTTGTTTATACCCAGAGTTTTTTATTACATTTAGAGTCTTTGTTTACATTTTTATTATTTGTTTACATTTAGAGACTTTGTTTACGTTTGCATTCTTTGGTTACATTTAGAGTCTTTGTTTATAGTTCTAGTATTTTTTTACATTTAGTTTTGTTTACATTTGTAGTCGTTGTTTATATTTGTAGTATTTGTTTACTTTTAGTTTTGTTTACATTTGTAGTCTTTGTTTACATTTAGAGTGATAGTTTACGTTTGTAGTTTTTGTTTACATTTGTAGTCTGTTTCCATTTAGAGTCTTTGTTTATATTTATAGTCTTTGTTTACATTTGTAGTCTTTGTTTACATTTGTAATATTTGTTTGCATTTAGAGACTTTGTTTACATTTGTAGTCCTTTTTTACACCTAGAGTCCTTGTTTACACCAAGAGTTTTTGGTTACATTTAGAGTCTTTATTTATATTCCTATTATTTGTTTACATTTAGTTTTGTTTACATTTGTAATCGTTGTTTATATTTGTAGTATTTGTTACTTTTAGTTTTGTTTACATTTGTAGTCTTTGTTTACATATTTATTTTTTGTTTACATTTAGAGTCCCATTTTGTGTCTTTGTTTACATTTGTAGTCTTTGTTTATATTTTTATTCTTTGTTTACATTTAGAGTTCCATTTAGTGTCTTTGTTTACATTTTTAGTCTTTGTTTACATTTTTAGCCTTTGTTTACATTTAGAGTCTTTGGTTTTATTTTTAAGCTTTGTTTACATTTAGAGTCTGTTTACATTTGTAGTCCTTGTTTACACCTAGAGTCCTTGTTTATACCCAGAGTTTTTATTACATTTAGAGTCTTTGTTTACATTTTTATTATTTGTTTACATTTAGAGACTTTGTTTACGTTTGCAATCTTTGGTTAAATTTAGAGTCTTTGTTTTTATTTCTAGTATTTGTTTACATTTAGTTTTGTTTACATTTGTAGTCGTTGTTTATATTTGTAGTATTTGTTTACTTTAAGTTTTGTTTACATTTGTAGTCTTTGTTTACATTTAGAGTGTTAGTTTACGTTTGTAGTTTTTGTTTACATTTGTAGTCTGTTTCCATTTAGAATCTTTGTTTACATTTGTAGTCTGTTTACATTTGTAGTTTTTGTTTACATATGTAGGCTTTGTTTACATTTAGAGTGTTTACATTTAGTCCCTTTGTTTACAATTGTAGTCTTTGTTTACATTTTTAGCCTTTGTTTACATTTAGAGTCTTTGTTTTTATTTTTAGACTTTGTTTATATTTAGAGTCTGTTTACATATGTAGTCTTTGTTTACATTTTTAATCTGTTTTCTTTTAGAGTCTGTTTTCATTTATAGTCTGTTTACATTTGTAGACTTTGTTTACATTTAGAGAGTTTGTTTACAGTTTGAGTCACTTAACATTTGTGCTCTTTGTTTACATTTGTAGTCTGCTTACATTTAGATACTTTGTTTATATTTAGAGGCTTTGTTTACATTTGTTGTCTGTTTACACTTAAAGTCTGTTTAGGTTTGTAGTTTTTGTTTACGTTTAGTGTCTTTGTTTACATTTGTAGTGTTTGTTTACAGTTGTAGACTTTCTTAACATTTATAGTCTTTGTTTACATTTTTATTCTTTGTTTACATTTAGAGAGATTGTTTACATGTAGAGTTTTTTTTACATTTGTAGTCCTTGTTTACACTTGTAGTCTTTGTTTACATTTAGACTTTGTTTATATTTAGAGACTTTGTTTACATTTGTAGTCCTTTTTTACACCTAGAGTCCCTGTTTACACCAAGAGATTTTGGTGACATTTAGAGTCTTTGTGTATATTTCTAGTATTTGTTTACATTTAGTTTTGTTTACATTTGAAGTCGTTGTTTATATTTGTAGTATTTGTTTACTTTTAGTTTTGTTTACATTTTTATTTTTTGTTTACATTTAGAGTCCCATTTTGTGTCTTTGTTTACATTTGTAGTCTTTGTTTACATTTTTATTCTTTGTTTACATTTAGAGTTCCATTTAGAGTTTTTGTTTACATATAGCGCGTTTGTTTACATTTAGAGCCTTTGTTTACATTTTTAGTCTTTGTTTACATTTTTAGCCTTTGTTTACATTTAGAGTCTTTGTTTTTATTTTTAGGCTTTGTTTACATTTAGAGTCTGTTTACATTTGTAGTCCTTGTTTACACCTAGAGTCCTTGTTTATACCCAGAGTTTTTTATTACATTTAGAGTCTTTGTTTACATTTTTATTATTTGTTTACATTTAGAGACTTTGTTTACGTTTGCATTCTTTGGTTACATTTAGAGTCTTTGTTTATAGTTCTAGTATTTTTTTACATTTAGTTTTGTTTACATTTGTAGTCGTTGTTTATATTTGTAGTATTTGTTTACTTTTAGTTTTGTTTACATTTGTAGTCTTTGTTTACATTTAGAGTGTTAGTTTACGTTTGTAGTTTTTATTTACATTTGTAGTCTGTTTCCATTTAGAGTCTTTGTTTATATTTATAGTCTTTGTTTACATTTGTAGTCTTTGTTTACATTTGTAATCTTTGTTTGCATTTAGAGACCTTCTTTATATTTAGAGTCTTTGTTTACGTTTGTAGTCTTTGTTTACATTTTTAGTCTTCGTTTTAATTTAGAGTCTGTTTACATTTAAGGTCTTTGTTTACATTTGTAGTCTTTATTTACATTTAAATTCTTTGTTTACATTTAGAATGTTTACATTTAGTCCCTTTTTTTACATTTGTAGTCTTTGTTTACATTTTTAGCCTTTGTTTACATTTAGAGTCTTTGTTTTCATTTTTAGACTTTGTTTATATTTAGAGTCTGTTTACATTTGTAGTCCTTGTTTATACCCAGAGTTTTTTATTACATTTAGAGTCTATGTTTACATTTTTATTATTTGTTTACATTTACAGTTTTTGTTTACGTTTGCAGTCTTTGTTTACATTTGTTGTCTTTGTTTACATTTAGAGTGTTAGTTTACGTTTGTAGTTTTTGTATACATTTGTAGTCTGTTTCCATTTAGAGTCTTTGTTTATATTTGTAGTCTTTGTTTACATTTGTAATCTTTGTTTGCATTTAGAGACCTTCTTTATATTTAGAGTCTTTGTTTACGTTTGTAGTCTTTCTTTACATTTTTAGTCTTTGTTTCCATTTAGAGTCTGTTTACATTTAAGGTCTTTGTTTACATTTGCAGTCTTTATTTACATTTAAATTCTTTGTTTACATATGTAGTCTTTGTTTACATTTAGAGTCTTTGTTTACGTTTGCAGTCTTTGTTTACATTTGTAGTCTTTGTCTACATTTAGAGTGTTAGTTTACGTTTGTAGTTTTTGTTTACATTTGTAGTCTGTTTTTATTTAGAGTCTTTGTTTACATTTGGCGTCTTTGTTTACATTTAGAGCCTTTGTAGTGTTTGTTTAAATTTAGAATCTTTGTTTACATGTGTAATCTTTAATTCCATTTAGAGTCTTTTTTATATTTGTAGACTTTGTTTACATTTGTAGTCTTTGTATACATTTAGAGCTTTTTTCATTTATAATCTTTGTTTACATTTGTAGTCTTTGGTTACTTTAAGAGTCTTTGCTTACATACCGAGTCTGTTTAAGTTTGTACTCTTTGTTTACATGCCTTTGTTTATATTTAGAGCCTTTATTTAGTTTTAGAGTCTTTGTTTACATTTAGACTTTTTGTTTACATTTTGAGTCTCTAAACATTTGTGCTCTTTATTTACATTTGTAATCTTTGTTTATATTTGTAGTCTACTTACATTTAGAGTCTGTTTATGTGTGTAGTTTTTGTTTACATTTAGAGTCTTTGTTTACATTTGTAGACTTTGTTTACAGTTAGGTCTGTGTTTACATTTGCAGTCTTTGTTTACATTTAGAGTCTGTTTATATATGTAGTCTTTGTTTACATTTTTAGTCTGTTTGCATTTAGAGTCTTTGTTTTCATTTATATTCTGTTTAGTAGACTTTGTTTACAGACTTTGTTTTGTAGACTTTGTTTACATTTAGAGAGTTTGTTTACAGTTTGAGTCCCTTAACATTTGTATTCTTTGTTTACATTTGTATTCTTTGTTTAAATTTAGAGACTTTGTTTACATTTAGAGTCCGTTTACATTTGTAGTCTTTGTTTACATTTAGAGAGATTGTTTACATGTAGAGTTTTTGTTTACTTTTGTAGTCTTTGTTTACACTTGTAGTCTTTGTTTACACTTGTAGTCTTTGTTTACATTTAGACTTTGTTTATATTTAGAGACGTTGTTTACATTTGTAGTCCTTTTTTACACCTAGAGTCCTTGTTTACACCAAGAGATTTTGGTTACAATTAGAGTCTTTGTTTATATTTCTAGTATTTGTTTACATTTAGTATTGTTTACATTTAGTTTTGTTTACATTTGTAGTCGTTGTTTATATTTGTAGTAATTGTTTACTTTTAGTTTTGTTTACATTTAGAGTCCCATTTTGTGTCTTTGTTTACATTTGTAGTCTTTGTTTACATTTTTATTCTTTGTTTACATTTAGAGTTCCATTTAGTGTCTTTGTTTACATATAGCGCGTTTGTTTACATTTAGAGCCTTTGTTTACATTTAGAGTCTTTGTTTTTATTTTTAGGCTTTGTTTACATTTAGAGCCTGTTTACATTTGTAGTCCTTGTTTACACCTAGAGTCCTTGTTTATACCCAGAGTTTTTTATTACATTTAGAGGCTTTGTTTACATTTTTATTATTTGTTTACATTTAGAGATTTTGTTTACGTTTGCAATCTTTGGTTACATTTAGAGTCTTTGTTTATATTTCTTGTATTTGTTTACATTTAGTTTTGTTTAAATTTGTAGTCCTTGTTTACACTTGTAGTCTTTGTTTACATTTAGACTTTGTTTATATTTAGAGACTTTGTATTTAAATGTAAATAAAGACTGCAAATGTAAACAAAGACCTTAAATGTAAACAGACTCTAAGTGGAAACAAAGACTAAAAATGTAAAGAAAGACTACAAACGTAAACAAAGACTCTAAATGTAAAGAAGGTCTCTAAATGCAAACAAAGATTACAAATGTAAACAAAGACTACAAATATAAACAAAGACTCTAAATGGAAACAGACTACAAATGTATACAAAAACTACAAACGTAAACTAACACTCTAAATGTAAACAAAGACAACAAATGTAAACAAAGACTGCAAACGTAAACAAAAACTGTAAATGTAAACAAATAATAAAAATGTAAACAAAGACTCTAAATGTAATAAAAAACTCTGGGTATAAACAAGGACTACAAATGTAAACAGACTCTAAATATAAGCAAAGTCTAAAAATGAAAACAAAGACTCTAAATGTAAACAAAGGCTAAAAATGTAAACAAAGACTACAAATGTAAAAAAGGGACTAAATGTAAACATTCTAAATGTAAACAAAGACTACATATGTAAACAAAGAATTTAAATGTAAATAAAGACTACAAATGTAAACAAAGACCTTAAATGTAAACAGACTCCAAATGAAAACAAAGACTAGAAATGTAAACAAAGACTACAAACGTAAACAAAGACTACAAATGTAAACAAAGACTACAAATATAAACAAAGACTCTAAATGGAAACAGACTACAAATGTAAACAAAAACTACAAACGTAAACTAACACTCTAAATGTAAACAAAGACTACAAACGTAAACAAAGACTGCAAACGTAAACAAAGACTCTAAATGTAAACAAATAATAAAAATGTAAACAAAGACTCTAAATGTAATAAAAAACTCTGGGTATAAACAAGGACTCTAGGTGTAAACAAGGACTACAAATATAAACAGACTCTAAACGTAAACAAAGTCTAAAAATAAAAACAAAGACTCTAAATGTATACAAAAGATAAAAATGTAAACAAAGACTACAAATGTAAACAAAGGCTCTAAATGTAAACAAACATGCTATATGTAAACAAAGACTGCAAATGTAAACAAAGACACCAAATGGAGCTCTAAATGTAAACAAAAAATAAAAATGTAAACAAAGACTACAAATGTAAACAAAACTAAAAGTAAACAAATGCAACAAATATAAACAACGACTACAAATGTAAACAAAACTAAATGTAAACAAATACTAGAAATATAAACAAAGACTCTAAATGTAACCAAAGACTCTTGGTGTAAACAAGGACTCTAGGTGTAAAAAAGGACTACAAATGTAAACAAAGTCTCTAAATATAAACAAAGTCAAAATGTAAACAAAGACTACAAGTGTAAACAAAGACTACAAATGTAAACAAAAACTCAACATGTAAATAATCTCTCTAAATGTAAACAAAGACTACAAATATAAACGGACTCTAAATGTAAACAAAGTCTCTAAATTTAAGCAAAGAATACAAATGTAAACAAAGACTATAAATGTTAAGAAAGTCTACAAATGTAAACAAAGTCTACAAATGTAAACAGACTATAAATGAAAACAGACTCTAAATGCAAACAGACTAAAAATGTAAACAAAGACTGCAAACGTTAAGAAAGACTCTAAATGTAAACACTCTGAATGTAAACAAAGACTACATATGTAAACAATGAATTTAAATGTAAATAATGACTACAAATGTAAACAAAGACCTTAAATGTAAAAAGACTTTAAATGTAAACAAAGAATACAAACGAAAAGAAAGACTCTAAATATAAAGAAGGTCTCTAAATGCAAACAAAGATTACAAATGTAAACAAAGACTACAAATGTAAACAAAGACTATGAGTATAAACAAAGACTCTAAATGGAAACAAAGACTACAAATGTAAACAAAGACTGCAAACGTAAACAAAAACTCTAAATGTAAACAAATAATAAAAATGTAAACAAAGACTCTAAATGTAATAAAAAACTCTGGGTATAAACAACGACTACAAATGTAAACGACTCTAAATATAAACAGACTCTAAATGTAAACAAAGGCTAAATATGTAAACAAAGACTAAAAATGTAAACAAAGGCTCTAAATGTAAACAAACGCGCTATATGTAAACAAAGACTACAAATGTAAACAAAGACACTAAATGGAACTCTAAGTGTAAACAAAGAATAAAATATAAAAAAAGACTACAAATGTAAACAAAGACACAAAATGGGACTCTAAATGTAAACAAAAAATAAAAATGTAATCAAAGACTACAAATGGAAACAAAACTAAAAGTAAACAAATACTACAAATATAAACAACGACTACAAATGTAAACAAAACTAAATGTAAACAAAAACTAGAAATATAAACAAAGACTCTAAATGTAACCAAAAACTGTTGGTGTAAACAAGGACTCTAGGCGTAAAAAAGGACTACAAATGTAAACAAAGTCTCTAAATATAAACAAACTCTAAATGTAAACACTGACTACAAGTGTAAACAAAGACTACAAATGTAAACAAAAAATCTACGTGTAAACAAAAAATCTACATGTAAACAATCTCTCTAAATGTGAACAAAGGCTACAAATATAAACGGATTCTAAATGTAAAAAAAGAATACAAATGTAAACAAAGACTATAACAGTTAAGAAAGTCTACAACTGTAAACAAAGACGACAAATGTAAACAAAGACACTAAACGTAAACAAAAACTACAAACGTAAACAGACTCTAAGTGTAAACAGACAACAAATGTAAACAAAGCCTCTAAATATAAACAAAATATCTAAATGTAAGCAGACTACAAATGTAAACAAAGATACAAATGTAAACAGATTATAAATGAAAACAGACTCTAAATGCAAACAGATTAAAAATGTAAACAAAGACTACATATGTAAACAGACTCTAAATGTAAACAAAGACTGCAAATGTAAACATAGCCCTAAATGTAAACAAAGACTACAAATGTAAACAAAGACTCTATATGTAAACAAAGTCTAAAAATGTAAACAAAGTCTGAAAATGTAAACAAAGGCTACAAATGTAAACAAAGACTCTAAATGTAAAGAAGGTCTCTAAGTGCAAAGAAAGATTACAAATGTAAACAAAGACTACAAATGTAAACACAGACTACAAATATAAACAAAGACTCTAAATAAAACAGTCTACAAATGTAAACAAAAACTACAAACGTAAACTAACACTCTAAATGTAGACAAAGACTACAAATGTAAGCAAAGACTGCAAACGTAAACAAAGACTCTAAATGTAAACACTCTAAATGTATACAAAGACTACATATGTAAACAAAGAATTTAAATGTAAATAAAGACTACAAATGTAAACAAAGACCTTAAATGTAAACAGACTGTAAATTAAAACAAAGACTAAAAATGTAAACAAAGACTACAAACGTAAACAAAGACTCTAAATATAAAGAAGGTCTCTAAATGCAAACAAAGATTACAAATGTAAACAAAGACTACAAATGTAAACAAAAACTATAAATATAAACAAAGACTCTAAATGGAAACAGACTACAAATGTAAACAAAAACTACAAACGTATACTACACTCTAAATGTAAACAAAGACTACAAATGTAAACTAAACTAAAAGTAAACAAATGCTACAAATATAAACAACGACTACAAATGTAAACAAAAGTAAATGTAAACAAATACTAGAAATATAAATAAAGACTCTAAATGTAACCAAAGATTGCAAACGTAAACAAAGTCTCTAAATGTAAACAAATAATAAAAATGTAAACAAAGACTCTAAATGTAATAAAAAATCTGGGTATAAACAAGGACTCTAGGTGTAAACAAGGACTACAAATCTAAACAGACTCTAAATGTAAACAAAGCCTAAAAATAAAAACAAAGACTCTAAATGTAAACAAAGGCTAAAAATGTAAACAAAGACTAAAAATGTAAACAAAACTAAAAGTAAACAAATACAACAAATATAAACAACGACTACAAATGTAAACAAAACTAAATGTAAGCAAATACTAGAAATATAAACAAAGACTCTAAATGTAACCAAAAACTCTTGGTGTAAACAAGGACTCTAGGTGTAAAAAAGGACTACAAATGTAAACAAAGTCTCTAAATATAAACAGACTAAATGTAAACAAAGACTACAAGTGTAATCAAAGACTACAAATGTAAACAAAACTCTCCATGTAAACAATCTCTCTAAATAAGAACAAAGACTACAAATAAAAACGGATTCTAAATGTAAACAAAGAATACAAATGTAAACAAAGACTATAAATGTTAAGAAAGTCTACAAATGTAAACAAAGCCTCTAAATATAAACAAAATATCTAAATGTAAGCAGACTACAAATGTAAACAAAGAATACAAATGTAAACAAAGAGCACAAATGTGTAAACAAACTCTCCGTGACTCAAAACTCTTTGTGACTCAAAGTGTAAACAAACTCTCTAAATGTAAACAAACTCTACAAATGTAGACAGACTATAAATGAAAACAGACTCTAAAAGAAAACAGATTAAAAATGTAAACAAAGACTACATATGTAAACAGACTCTAAATGTAAACAAAGACTGCAAATGTAAACATAGACCTAAATGTAAACAAAGACTACAAATGTAAACAAAGACTCTAAATGTAAAGAAGGTCTCTAAATGCAAAGAAAGATTACAAATGTAAACAAAGACTACAAATGTGAACAAAGACTACAAATATAAACAAAGACTCTAAATAAAACAGACTACAAATGTGAACAAAAACTACAAACGTAAACTAACACTCTAAATGTAGACAAAGACTACAAATGTAAACAAAGACTGCAAACGTAAACAAAGACTCTAAATGTAAACACTCTAAATGTATACAAAGACTACATATGTAAACAAAGAATTTAGAAGTAAATAAAGACTACAAATGTAAACAAAGACCTTAAATGTAAACAGACTAAATTAAAACAAAGAGTAAAAATGTAAACAAAGACTACAAACGTAAACAAAGACTCTAAATATAAAGAAGGTCTCTAAATGCAAACAAAGATTACAAATGTAAACAAAGACTACAAATATAAACAAAGACTCTGAATAGAAACAGACTACAAATGCAAACAAAAACTACAAACGTAAACTAACGCTCTAAATGTAAACAAAGACGACAAATGTAAACAAAGACTGCAAACGTAAACAAAAACTCTAAATGTAAACAAATAATAAAAATGTAAACAAAGACTCTAAATGTAATAAAAAACTCTGGGTATAAACAAGGACTACAAATGTAAACAGACTCTAAATATAAACAAAGTCTAAAAATAAAAACAAAGACTCTAAATGTAAACAAAGGCTAAAAATCTAAACAAAGACACTAAATGGAACTCTAAATGTAAACGAAGAATAAAAATGTAAACAAAGACTTCAAATGTAAACAAAGACCTTAAATGTAAACAGACACTATAATGAAAACAAACACTAAAAATGTAAACAAAGACTACAAACGTAAACAAAGACTCTAAATATAAAGAAGGTCTCTAAATGCAAACAAAGATTACAAATGTAAACAAAGACTACAAATGTAAACAAAGACTATAAATATAAACAAAGACTCTAAATGGAAACAGACTACAAATGTAAACAAAAACTACAAACGTAAACTAACACTCTAAATGTAAACCAAGACTACAAATGTAAACAAAACTAAAAGTAAACAAATACTACAAATATAAACAACGACTACAAATGTAAACAAAACTAAATGTAAACAAATACTAGAAATATAAACAAAGACTCTAAATGTAACCAAAGATTGCAAACGTAAACAAAGTCTCTAAATGTAAACAAATAATAAAAATGTAAACAAAGACTCTAAATGTAATAAAAAACTCTGGGTATAAACATGGGCTCTACGTGTAAACAAGGACTACAAATGTAAACAGACTCTAAATGTAAACAAAGCCTAAAAATAAAAACAAAGACTCTAAATGTAAACAAAGGCTAAAAATGTAAACAAAGACTAAAAATGTAAACAAAGGCTCTAAATGTAAACAAACGCGCTATATGTAAACAAAGACACTAAATGGAACTCTAAATGTAAACAAAGAATAAATATGTAAACAAAGACTACAAATGTAAACAAAGACACAAAATGGGAATTTAAATGTAAACAAAAAATAAAAAAGTAAACAAAACTAAAAGTAAACAAATACTACAAATATAAACAACGACTACAAATGTATACAAAACTAAATGTAAACAAAAACTTGAAATATAAACAAAGACTCTAAATGTAACCAAAATCTCTTGGTGTAAACAAGGACTCTAGGTGTAAAAAAGGACTACAAATGTAAACAAAGTCTCTAAATATAAACAAAGTCTAAATGTAAACAAAGACTACAAGTGTAAACAAGGACTACAAATGTAAAAAAAAACTCTACATGTAAACAATCTCTCTAAATGTAAACAAAGAATAAAAATGTAAACAAAGACTATAAATGTTAAGAAAGACTACAAATGTAAACAAAGACACAAAACGTAAACAAAAACAACAAACGTAAACAGACACTAAGTGTAAGCAGACAACAAATGTAAACAAAGCCTCTAAATATAAGCAAAGTATCTAAATGTAAGCAGACTACAAATGTAAACAAAGAGCACAAATGTTAAGTGACTCAAACTGTAAACAAACTCTCTAAATGTAAACAAAGTCTACAAATGTAAACAGACTATAAATGAAAACAGACTCTAAAAGAAAACAAATTAAAAATGTAAACAAAGACTACATATGTAAACAGACTCTAAATGTAAACAAAGACTGCAAATATAAACATAGACCTAAATGTAAACAAAGACTACAAATGTAAACAAAGACTCTAAATGTAAAGAAGGTCTCTAAATGCAAAGAAAGATTACAAATGTAAACAAAGACTACAAATGTAAACAAAGACTACAAATATAAACAAAGACTCTGAATAAAACAGACTACAAATGTAAACAAAAACTACAAACTGTAAACAAAACTAAATGTAAACAAATACTAGAAATATAAACAAAGACTCTAAATGTAACTAAAGATTGCAAACGTAAACAAAGTCTCTAAATGTAAACAAATAATAAAAATGTAAACAAATAATAAAAATGTAAACAAAGACTCTAAATGTAATAAAAAACTCTGGGTATAAACAAGGACTCTAGGTGTAAACAAGGACTACAAATGCAAACAGACTCTAAATGTAAACAAAGCCTAAAAATAAAACCAAAGACTCTAAATGTAAACAAAGGCTAAAATGTAAACAAAGACTAAAAATGTAAACAAAGGTTCTAAATGTAAACAAACGCGCTATATGTAAACAAAGACTGTAAATGTAAACAAAGACACTAAATGGAACTCTAAATGTAAACAAAGAATAAAAATGTAAACAAAGACTACAAATGTAAACAAAGACACAAAACGTAAACAAAAACTACAAACGTAAACAGACTCTAAGTGTAAACAGACGACAAATGTAAAGAAAGCCTCTAAATATAAACAAAGTATCTAAATGTAAGCAGACTACAAATGTAAACAAAGAGCACAAATGTTAAGTGACTTAAACTGTAAACAAACTCTCTAAATGTAAACAAAGACTACATATGTAAACAGACTCTAAATGTAAACAAAGACTGCAAATGTAAACATAGACCTAAATGTAAACAAAGACTACAAATGTAAACAAAGACTCTATATGTAAACAAAGTCTAAAAGTGTAAACAAAGGCTACAAATGTAAACAAAGACTACAAATATAAACAAAGACTCTAAATAAAACAGACTACAAATGTAAACAAAAACTACAAACGTAAACTAACACTCTAAATGTAGACAAAGACTACAAATGTAAACAAAGACTGAAAACGTAAACAAAGACTCTATATGTAAACAATCTAAATGTATAGAAAGACTACATATGTAAACAAAGAATTTAAATGTAAATAAAGACTACAAATGTAAACAAAGACCTTAAATGTAAACAGACTCTAAATTAAAACAAAGACTAAAAATGTAAACAAAGACAACAAACGTAAACAAAGACTCTAAATATAAAAAAGGTCTCTAAATGCAAACAAAGATTACAAATTTAAACAAAGACTGCAAATGTAAACAAAGACTATAAATATAAACAAAGACTCTAAATGGAAACAGACTACAAATGTAAATAAAAACTACAAACGTAAACTAACACTCTAAATGTAAACAAAGACTACAAATATAAACAAAACTAAAAGTAAACAAATACTAAAAATATGAACAACGACTACAAATGTAAACAAAACTAAATGTAAACAAATACTAGAAATAAAAACAAAGACTCTAAATGTAACCAAAGATTGCAAACGTAAACAAAGTCTCTAAATGTAAACAAATAATAAAAATGTAAACAAAGACTCTAAATGTAATAAAAAACTCTGGGTATAAACAAGGACTACAAATGTAAACAGACTCTAAATGTAAACAAAGCCTAAAAATAAAAACAAAGACTCTAAATGTAAACAAAGGCTAAAAATGTAAACAAAGACTAAAAATGTAAACATAGGCTCTAAATGTAAACAAACGCGCTATATGTAAACAAAGACACTAAATGGAACTCTAAATGTAAACAAAGAATAAAAATGTAAACAAAGACTACAAATGTAAACAAAGACACAAAATGGGACTCTAAATGTAAACAAAAAATAAAAATGTAAACAAAACTAAAAGTAAACAAATACTACAAATATAAACAAGGACTACAAATGTAAACAGACTCTAAATGTAAACAAAGCCTAAAAATAAAAACAAAGACTCTAAATGTAAACAGACTACAAGTGTAAACAAGGACTACAAATGTAAAAAAAACTCTAAATGTAAACAAAGAATAAAAATGTAAACAAAGACTATAAATGTTAAGAAAGTCTACAACTGTAAACAAAGACTACAAATGTAAACAAAGACACTAAACGTAAACAAAAACTACAAACGTAAACAGACTCCAAGTGTAAACAGACAACAAATGTAAACAAAGCCTCTAAATATAAACAAAGTATCTAAATGTAAGCAGACTACAAATGTAAACAAAGAGCACAAATGTTAAGTGACTCAAACTGTAAACAAACTCTCTAAATGTAAACAAAGTCTACAAATGTAAACAGACTATAAATGAAAACAGTCTATAAAAGAAAACAGATTAAAAATGTAAACAAAGACTACATATGTAAACAGACTCTAAACGTAAACAAAGACTGCAAATATAAACATAGACCTAAATGTAAACAAAGACTACAAATGTAAACAAAGACTCTAAATGTAAAGAAGGTCTCTAAATGCAAAGAAAGATTACAAATGTAAACAAAGACTACAAATGTAAACAAAGACTACAAATATAAACAAAGACTCTAAATAAAACAGACTACAAATGTAAACAAAAACTACAAACGTAAACTAAAACTCTAAATGTAGACAAAGACTACAAATGTATACAAAGACTGCAAACGTAAACAAAGACCTTAAATGTAAACAGAATCTAAATTAAAACAAAGACTAAAAATGTAAACAAAGAATACAAACGTAAACAAAGACTCTAAATATAAAGAAGGTCTCTAAATGCAAACAAAGATTACAAATGTAAACAAAGACTACAAATGTAAACAAAGACTCTAAATAGAAACAGACTACAAATGTAAACAAAAACTACAAACGTAAACTAACACTCTAAATGTAAACAAAGACTACAAATGTAAACAAAGACTGCAAACGTAAACAAAAACTCTAAATGTGAACAAATAATAAAAATGTAAACAAAGACTCTAAATGTAATAAAAAACTCTGGGTATAAACAAGGACTACAAATGTAAACAAAGACTACAAATGTAAACAAAGACTACAAATATAAACAAAGACTCTAAATAGAAACAGACTACAAATGTAAAAAAAAACTACAAACGTAAACTAACACTCTAAATGTAAACAAAGATTACAAATGTAAACAAAGACTGCAAACGTAAACAAAAACTCTAAATGTAAACAAATAATAAAAATGTAAACAGACTCTAAATGTAATAAAAACTCTGGGTATAAACAAGGACTACAAATGTAAACAGACTCTAAATATAAACAAAGTCTAAAAATTAAAACAAAGACTCTAAATGTAAACAAAGGCTAAAAATGTAAACAAAGACTACAAATGTAAAAAAAGGGACTAAATGTAAACATTCTAAATGTAAAAAAAGACTACATATGTAAACAAAGAATTTAAATGTAAATAAAGACTACAAATGTAAATAAAGACCTTAAATGTAAACAGACTCTAAATTAAAACAAAGACTAAAAATGTAAACAAAGACTACAAACGTAAACAAAGACTCTAAATATAAAGAAGGTCTCTAAATGCAAACAAAGATTACAAATGTAAACAAAGACTACAAATGTAAACAAAGACTATAAATATAAACAAAGACTCTAAATGGAAACAGACTACAAATGTAAATAAAAACTACAAACGTAAACTAACACTCTAAATGTAAACAAAGACTACAAATGTAAACAAAACTAAAAGTAAACAAATACTACAAATATAAACAACGACTACAAATGTAAACAAAACTAAATGTAAAAAAATACTAGAACTATAAACAAAGACTCTAAATGTAACCAAAGATTGCAAACGTAAACAAAGTCTCTAAATGTAAACAAATAATAAAAATGTAAACAAAGACTCTAAATGTAAACAAAGCCTAAAAATAAAAACAAAGTCTCTAAATGTAAACAAAGGCTAAAAATGTAAACAAAGACTAAAAATGTAAACAAAGGCTCTAAATGTAAACAAACGCGCTATATGTAAACAAAGACTCTAAATGGAACTCTAAATGTAAACAAAGAATAAAAATGTAAAGAAAGACTACAAATGAAAACAAAGACACAAAATGGGACTCTAAATGTAAACAAAAAATAAAAATGTAAACAAAACTAAAAGTAAACAAATACTACAAATATAAACGACGACTACAAATGTAAACAAAACTATATGTAAACAAAACTAAATGTAAACAAATACTAGAAATATACACAAAGACTCTAAATGTAACCAAAATCTCTTGGTGTAAACAGGGACTCTAGGTGTAAAAAAGGACTACAAATGTAAACAAAGTCTCTAAATATAAACAAAGTATCTAAATGTAAGCAGACTACAAATGTAAACAAAGAGCACAAATGTTAAGTGACTCAAACTATAAACAAACTCTCTAAATGTAAACAAAGTCTACAAATGTAAACAGACTATAAATGAAAACAGACTCTAAAAGAAAACAGACTCTAAAAGAAAACAGATTAAAAATGTAAACAAAGACTACATATGTAAACAGACTCTAAATATAAACAAAGTCTAAAAATAAAAACAAAGACTCTAAATGTAAACAAAGGCTAAAAATGTAAACAAAGACTACAATTGTAAACAAAGGGACTAAATGTAAACACTCTAAATGTAAACAAAACCTACATATGTAAACAAAAACTACAAATGTAAACAAAAACTACAAATGTAAACAAAGACTCTAAATGGAAACAGACTACAAATGTAAACAAAAACTACAAACGTAAACTAACACTCTAAATGTAAACAAAGACTACAAATGTAAACAAAACTAAAAGTAAACAAATACTACAAATATAAACAACGACTACAAATGTAAACAAAACTAAATGTAAACAAATACTAGAAATATAAACAAAGACTCTAAATATAACCAAAGATTGCAAACGCAAACAAAGTCTCTAAATGTAAACAAATAATAAAAATGTAAACAAATAATAAAAATGTAAACAAAGACTCTAAATGTAATAAAAAACTCTGGGTATAAACAAGGACTCTAGGTGTAAACAAGGACTACAAATGTAAACAGACTCTAAATGTAAACAAAGCTTAAAAATAAAACCAAAGACTCTAAATGTAAACAAAGTCTAAAAATAAAAACAAAGACTAAAAATGTAAACAAAGACACTAAATGGAACTCTAAATGTAAACAAAGAATAAAAATGTAAACAAAGACTACAAATGTAAACAAAGACACAAAATGGAACTCTAAATGTAAACAAAAAATAAATATGTAAACAAAGACTACAAATGTAAACAAAACTAAAAGTAACAAATACTACAAATATAAACAACGATTACAAATGTAAACAAAACTAAATGTAAACAAATAATAGAACTACAAATGTAAACAGACTCTAAATGTAAACAAAGCTTAAAAATAAAACCAAAGACTCTAAATGTAAACAAAGGCTAAAAATGTAAACAAAGACTAAAAATGTAAACAAAGACACTAAATGGAACTCTAAATGTAAACAAAGAATAAAAATGTAAACAAAGACTAAAAATGTAAACAAAGGCTCTAAATGTAAACAAACGTGCTATATGTAAACAAAGACTTAAAATGGAACTCTAAATGTAAACAAAGAATAAAAATGTAAACAAAGACTACAAATGTAAACAAAGACTACAAATATAAACAAAGACTCTAAATAAAACAGACTACAAATGTAAACAAAAACTACAAACGTAAACTAATACTCTAAATGTAGACAAAGACTACAAATGTAAACAAAGACTGCAAACGTAAACAAAGACTCTATATGTAAACAATCTAAATGTATAGAAAGACTACATATGTAAACAAAGAATTTAAATGTAAATGAAGACTACAAATGTAAACAAAGACCTTAAATGTAAACAGACTCTAAATTAAAACAAAGACTAAAAATGTAAACAAAGACTACAAACGTAAAAAAAGACTCTAAATATAAACAAAGTCTAAAAATAAAAACAAAGACTCTAAATGTAAACAAAGACACTAAATGGAACTCTAAATGTAAACAAAGAATAAAAATGTAAACAAAGACTACAAATGTAAACAAAGACACAAAATGGGACTCTAAATGTAAACAAAAAATAAATATGTAAACAAAGACTACAAATGTAAACAAAACTAAAAGTAACAAATACTACAAATATAAACAACGATTACAAATGTAAACAAAACTAAATGTAAACAAATAATAGAAATATAAACAAAGACTCTAAATGTAACCAAAAACTCTTGGTGTAAACAAGGACTCTAGGTGTAAAAAAGGACTACAAATGTAAACAAAGTCTCTAAATATAAACAAAGTCTAAATGTAAACAAAGACTACAACTGTAAACAAGGACTACAAATGTAAACAAAAACTCTACATGTAAACAATCTCTCTAAATGTAAACAAAGAATAAAAATGTAAACAAAGACTATAAATGTTAAGAAAGTCTACAACTGTAAACAAAGACTACAAATGTAAACAAAGACACTAAACGTAAACAAAAACTACAAACGTAAACAGACTAAATGTAAGCAGACTACAAACGTAAACAAAGAATAAAAATGTAAACAAAGAGCACAAATGTTAAGTGACTCAAACTGTAAACAAACTCTCTCAATGTAAACAAAGTCTACAAATGTAAACAGACTATAAATGAAAACAGACTCTAAATGCAAACAGACTAAAAATGTAAACAAAGACTACATATGTAAACAGACTCTAAATGTAAACAAAGACTGCAAATGTAAACAAAGTCTAAAAATGTAAACAAAGGCTACAAATGTAAACAAAGACTCTAAATGTAAAGAAGGTCTCTAAATTTAAAGAAAGATTACAAATGTAAACAAAGACTACAAATGTAAACAAAGACTACAAATATAAACAAAGACTCTAAATAAAACAGACTACAACTGTAAACAAAAACTACAAACGTAAACTAACACTCTAAATGTAGACATAGACTACAAATGTAAACAAAGACTGCAAACGTAAACAAAGACTCTATATGTAAACAATCTAAATGTATAGAAAGACTACATATGTAAACAAAGAATTTAAATGTAAATAAAGACTACAAATGTAAACAAAGACCTTAAATGTAAACAGACTCTAAATTAAAACAAAGACTAAAAATGTAAACAAATACTACAAATGTATACAAAGACTCTAAATATAAAGAAGGTCTCTAAATGCAAACAAATATTACAAATGTAAACAAAGACTACAAATGTAAACAAAGACTCTAAATGTAAACAAAGACTCTAAATGGAAACAAAACTAAAAGTAAACAAATACTACAAATATAAACAACGACTACAAATGTAAACAAAACTAAATGTAAACAAATACTAGAAATAAAAACAAAGACTCTAAATGTAACCAAAGATTGCAAACGTAAACAAAGTCTCTAAATGTAAACAAATAATAAAAATGTAAACAAAGACTCTAAATGTAATAAAAAACTCTGGGTATAAACAAGGACTACAAATGTAAACAGACTCTAAATGTAAACAAAGCCTAAAAATAAAAACAAAGACTCTAAATGTAAACAAAGGCTAAAAATGTAAACAAAGACTAAAAATGTAAACATAGGCTCTAAATGTAAACAAACGCGCTATATGTAAACGAAGACACTAAATGGAACTCTAAATGTAAACAAAGAATAAAAATAAAAACAAAGACTCTAAATGTAAACAAAGGCTAAAAATGTAAACAAAGACTAAAAATGTAAACATAGGCTCTAAATGTAAACAAACGCGCTATATGTAAACAAAGACACTAAATGGAACTCTAAATGTAAACAAAGAATAAAAATGTAAACAAAGACTACAAATGTAAACAAAGACACAAAATGGGACTCTAAATGTAAAAAAAAATAAAAATGTAAACAAAACTAAAAGTAAACAAATACTACAAATATAAACAACGACTACAAATGTAAACAAAACTAAATGTAAACAAAACTAAATGTAAACAAAAACTAAAATATAAACAAAGACTCTAAATGTAACCAAAATCTCTTGGTGTAAACAAGGACTCTAGGTGTAAAAAAGAACTACAAATGTAATTACATTTGTAGTCTTTGTTTACATTTAGGTCTATGTTTACATTTGCAGTCTTTGTTTACATTTAGAGTCTGTTTACATATGTAGTCTTTGTTTACATTTTTAGTCTGTTTGCATTTAGAGTCTGTTTTCATTTATAGTCTGTTTACATTTGTAGGCTTTGTTTACATTTAGAGAGTTTTTTTACAGTTTGAGTCACTGAACATTTGTGCTCTTTGTTTACATTTGTGGTCTGCTTACATTTAGATACTTTGTTTATATTTAGAGGCTTTGTTTACATCTGTTGTCTGTTTACACTTAGAGTCTGTTTACGTTTGTAGTTTTTGTTTACAGTTGTAGACTTTCTTAACATTTATAGTCTTTGTTTACATTTTTATTCTTTGTTTACATTTAGAGAGATTGTTTACATGTAGAGTTTTTTTTACATTTGTAGTCCTTGTTTACACTTGTAGTCTTTGTTTACATTTAGACTTTGTTTATATTTAGAGACTTTGTTTACATTTGTAGTCCTTTTTTACACCTAGAGTCCTTGTTTACACCAAGAGATTTTGGTTACATTTAGAGTCTTTGTTTATATTTCTAGTTTTTGTTTACAGTTAGTTTTGTTTACATTTAGTTTTGTTTACATTTGTAGTCGTTGTTTATATTTGTAGTATTTGTTTACTTTTAGTTTTGTTTACATTTTTATTCTTTGTTTACATTTAGAGATCCATTTAGTGTCTTTGTTTACATATAGCGCGTTTGTTTACATTTAGAGCCTTTGTTTACATTTTTAGTCTTTGTTTACATTTTTAGCCTTTGTTTACATTTAGAGTCTTTGGTTTTATTTTTAAGCTTTGTTTACATTTAGAGTCTGTTTACATTTGTAGTCCTTGTTTACACCTAGAGTCCTTGTTTATACCCAGAGTTTTTTATTACACTTAGAGTCTTTGTTTACATTTTTATTATTTGTTTACATTTAGAGACTTTGTTTACGTTTGCAATCTTTGGTTACATTTAGAGTCTTTGTTTTTATTTCTCGTATTTGTTTACATTTAGTTTTGTTTACATTTGTAGTCGTTGTTTATATTTGTAGTATTTGTTTACTTTTAGTTTTGTTTACATTTGTAGTCTTTGTTTACATTTAGAGTGATAGTTTACGTTTGTAGTTTTTGTTTACATTTGTAGTCTGTTTCCATTTAGAGTCTTTGTTTATATTTATAGTCTTTGTTTACATTTGTAGTCTTTGTTTACATTTGTAATATTTGTTTGCATTTAGAGACTTTGTTTACATTTGTAGTCCTTTTTTACACCTAGAGTCCTTGTTTACACCAAGAGTTTTTGGTTACATTTAGAGTCTTTGTTTATATTTCTATTATTTGTTTACATTTAGTTTTGTTTACATTTGTAATCGTTGTTTATATTTGTAGTATTTGTTACTTTTAGTTTTGTTTACATTTGTAGTCTTTGTTTACATATTTATTTTTTGTTTACATTTAGAGTCCCATTTTGTGTCTTTGTTTACATTTGTAGTCTTTGTTTACATTTTTATTCTTTGTTTACATTTAGAGTTCCATTTAGTGTCTTTGTTTACATTTTTAGTCTTTGTTTACATTTTTAGCCTTTGTTTACATTTAGAGTCTTTGGTTTTATTTTTAAGCTTTGTTTACATTTAGAGTCTGTTTACATTTGTAGTCCTTGTTTACACCTAGAGTCCTTGTTTATACCCAGAGTTTTTATTACATTTAGAGTCTTTGTTTACATTTTTATTATTTGTTTACATTTAGAGACTTTGTTTACGTTTGCAATCTTTGGTTAAATTTAGAGTCTTTGTTTTTATTTCTAGTATTTGTTTACATTTAGTTTTGTTTACATTTGTAGTCGTTGTTTATATTTGTAGTATTTGTTTACTTTTAGTTTTGTTTACATTTGTAGTCTTTGTTTACATTTAGAGTGTTAGTTTACGTTTGTAGTTTTTGTTTACATTTGTAGTCTGTTTCCATTTAGAATCTTTGTTTACATTTGTAGTCTGTTTACATTTGTAGTTTTTGTTTACATATGTAGGCTTTGTTTACATTTAGAGTGTTTACATTTAGTCCCTTTGTTTACAATTGTAGTCTTTGTTTACATTTTTAGCCTTTGTTTACATTTAGAGTCTTTGTTTTAATTTTTAGACTTTGTTTATATTTAGAGTCTGTTTACATATGTAGTCTTTGTTTACATTTTTAATCTGTTTTATTTTAGAGTCTGTTTTCATTTATAGTCTGTTTACATTTGTAGACTTTGTTTACATTTAGAGAGTTTGTTTACAGTTTGAGTCACTTAACATTTGTGCTCTTTGTTTACATTTGTAGTCTGCTTACATTTAGATACTTTGTTTATATTTAGAGGCTTTGTTTACATTTGTTGTCTGTTTACACTTAAAGTCTGTTTAGGTTTGTAGTTTTTGTTTACGTTTAGTGTCTTTGTTTACATTTGTAGTGTTTGTTTACAGTTGTAGACTTTCTTAACATTTATAGTCTTTGTTTACATTTTTATTCTTTGTTTACATTTAGAGAGATTGTTTACATGTAGAGTTTTTTTTACATTTGTAGTCCTTGTTTACACTTGTAGTCTTTGTTTACATTTAGACTTTGTTTATATTTAGAGACTTTGTTTACATTTGTAGTCCTTTTTTACACCTAGAGTCCCTGTTTACACCAAGAGATTTTGGTGACATTTAGAGTCTTTGTGTATATTTCTAGTATTTGTTTACATTTAGTTTTGTTTACATTTAGTTTTGTTTACATTTGTAGTCGTTGTTTATATTTGTAGTATTTGTTTACTTTTAGTTTTGTTTACATTTTTATTTTTTGTTTACATTTAGAGTCCCATTTTGTGTCTTTGTTTACATTTGTAGTCTGTGTTTACATTTTTATTCTTTGTTTACATTTAGAGTTCCATTTAGAGTCTTTGTTTACATATAGCGCGTTTGTTTACATTTAGAGCCTTTGTTTACATTTTTAGTCTTTGTTTACATTTTTAGCCTTTGTTTACATTTAGAGTCTTTGTTTTTATTTTTAGGCTTTGTTTACATTTAGAGTCTGTTTACATTTGTAGTCCTTGTTTACACCTAGAGTCCTTGTTTATACCCAGAGTTTTTTATTACATTTAGAGTCTTTATTTACATTTTTATTATTTGTTTACATTTAGAGACTTTGTTTACGTTTGCATTCTTTGGTTACATTTAGAGTCTTTGTTTATAGTTCTAGTATTTTTTTACATTTAGTTTTGTTTACATTTGTAGTCGTTGTTTATATTTGTAGTATTTGTTTACTTTTAGTTTTGTTTACATTTGTAGTCTTTGTTTACATTTAGAGTGATAGTTTACGTTTGTAGTTTTTGTTTACATTTGTAGTCTGTTTCCATTTAGAGTCTTTGTTTATATTTATAGTCTTTGTTTACATTTGTAGTCTTTGTTTACATTTGTAATATTTGTTTGCATTTAGAGACTTTGTTTACATTTGTAGTCCTTTTTTACACCTAGAGTCCTTGTTTACACCAAGAGTTTTTGGTTACATTTAGAGTCTTTATTTATATTCCTATTATTTGTTTACATTTAGTTTTGTTTACATTTGTAATCGTTGTTTATATTTGTAGTATTTGTTACTTTTAGTTTTGTTTACATTTGTAGTCTTTGTTTACATATTTATTTTTTGTTTACATTTAGAGTCCCATTTTGTGTCTTTGTTTACATTTGTAGTCTTTGTTTATATTTTTATTCTTTGTTTACATTTAGAGTTCCATTTAGTGTCTTTGTTTACATTTTTAGTCTTTGTTTACATTTTTAGCCTTTGTTTACATTTAGAGTCTTTGGTTTTATTTTTAAGCTTTGTTTACATTTAGAGTCTGTTTACATTTGTAGTCCTTGTTTACACCTAGAGTCCTTGTTTATACCCAGAGTTTTTATTACATTTAGAGTCTTTGTTTACATTTTTATTATTTGTTTACATTTAGAGACTTTGTTTACGTTTGCAATCTTTGGTTAAATTTAGAGTCTTTGTTTTTATTTCTAGTATTTGTTTACATTTAGTTTTGTTTACATTTGTAGTCGTTGTTTATATTTGTAGTATTTGTTTACTTTAAGTTTTGTTTACATTTGTAGTCTTTGTTTACATTTAGAGTGTTAGTTTACGTTTGTAGTTTTTGTTTACATTTGTAGTCTGTTTCCATTTAGAATCTTTGTTTACATTTGTAGTCTGTTTACATTTGTAGTTTTTGTTTACATATGTAGGCTTTGTTTACATTTAGAGTGTTTACATTTAGTCCCTTTGTTTACAATTGTAGTCTTTGTTTACATTTTTAGCCTTTGTTTACATTTAGAGTCTTTGTTTTTATTTTTAGACTTTGTTTATATTTAGAGTCTGTTTACATATGTAGTCTTTGTTTACATTTTTAATCTGTTTTCTTTTAGAGTCTGTTTTCATTTATAGTCTGTTTACATTTGTAGACTTTGTTTACATTTAGAGAGTTTGTTTACAGTTTGAGTCACTTAACATTTGTGCTCTTTGTTTACATTTGTAGTCTGCTTACATTTAGATACTTTGTTTATATTTAGAGGCTTTGTTTACATTTGTTGTCTGTTTACACTTAAAGTCTGTTTAGGTTTGTAGTTTTTGTTTACGTTTAGTGTCTTTGTTTACATTTGTAGTGTTTGTTTACAGTTGTAGACTTTCTTAACATTTATAGTCTTTGTTTACATTTTTATTCTTTGTTTACATTTAGAGAGATTGTTTACATGTAGAGTTTTTTTTACATTTGTAGTCCTTGTTTACACTTGTAGTCTTTGTTTACATTTAGACTTTGTTTATATTTAGAGACTTTGTTTACATTTGTAGTCCTTTTTTACACCTAGAGTCCCTGTTTACACCAAGAGATTTTGGTGACATTTAGAGTCTTTGTGTATATTTCTAGTATTTGTTTACATTTAGTTTTGTTTACATTTGAAGTCGTTGTTTATATTTGTAGTATTTGTTTACTTTTAGTTTTGTTTACATTTTTATTTTTTGTTTACATTTAGAGTCCCATTTTGTGTCTTTGTTTACATTTGTAGTCTTTGTTTACATTTTTATTCTTTGTTTACATTTAGAGTTCCATTTAGAGTTTTTGTTTACATATAGCGCGTTTGTTTACATTTAGAGCCTACATATGTAAACAGACTCTAAATGTAAACAAAGACTGCAAATGTAAACATAGACCTAAATGTAAACAAAGACTACAAATGTAAACAAAGACTCTATATGTAAACAAAGTCTAAAAATGTAAACAAAGGCTACAAATGTAAACAAAGACTCTAAATGTAAAGAAGGTCTCTAAATTCAAAGAAAGATTACAAATGTAAACAAAGACTACAAATGTAAACAAAGACTACAAATGTAAACAAAAACTACAAACGTAAACTAACACTCTAAATGTAGACAAAGACTACAAATGTAAACAAAGACTGAAAGCGTAAACAAAGACTCTATATGTAAACAATCTAAATGTATAGAAAGACTACATATGTAAACAAAGAATTTAAATGTAAATAAAGACTACAAATGTAAACAAAGACCTTAAATGTAAACAGACTCTAAATTAAAACAAAGACTAAAAATGTAAACAAAGACAACAAACGTAAACAAAGACTCTAAATATAAAAAAGGTCTCTAAATGCAAACAAAGATTACAAATTTAAACAAAGACTGCAAATGTAAACAAAGCCTAAAAATAAAAACAAAGACTCTAAATGTAACCAAAATCTCTTGGTGTAAACAAGGACTCTAGGTGTAAAAAAGGACTACAAATGTAAACAAAGTCTCTAAATATAAACAAAGTCTAAATGTAAACAAAGACTACAAGTGTAAACAAGGACTACAAATGTAAAAAAAACTCTACATGTAAACAATCTCTCTAAATGTAAACAAAGAATAAAAATGTAAACAAAGACTATAAATGTTAAGAAAGTCTACAACTGTAAACTAAGACTACAAATGTAAACAAACACACTAAACGTAAACAAAAACTACAAACTTAAACAGACTCTAAGTGTAAACAGACAACAAATGTAAACAAAGCCTATAAATATAAACAAAATATCTAAATGTAAGCAGACTACAAATGTAAACAAAGAGCACAAATGTTAAGTGACTTAAACTGTAAACAAACTCTCTAAATGTAAACAAAGACTACATATGTAAACAGACTCTAAATGTAAACAAAGACTGCAAATGTAAACATAGACCTAAATGTAAACAAAGACTACAAATGTAAACAAAGACTCTATATGTAAACAAAGTCTAAAAATGTAAACAAAGGCTACAAATGTAAACAAAGACTCTAAATGTAAAGAAGGTCTCTAAATGCAAAGAAAGATTACAAATGTAAACAAAGGCTACAAATGTAAGCAAAGACTACAAATATAAACAAAGACTCTAAATAAAACAGACTACAAATGTAAACAAAAACTACAAACGTAAACTAAAACTCAAAATGTAGACAAAGACTACAAATGTAAACAAAGACTGCAAACGTAAACAAAGACTCTAAATGTAAACACTCTAAATGTATACAAAGACTACATATGTAAACAAAGAATTTAAATGTAAATAAAGAATACAAATGTAAACAAAGACCTTAAATGTAAACAGAATCTAAATTAAAACAAAGACTAAAAATGTAAACAAAGACTACAAACGTAAACAAAGACTACAAACGTAAACAAAGACTCTAAATATAAAGAAGGTCTCTAAATGCAAACAAAGATTACAAATGTAAACAAAGACTACAAATGTAAACAAAGACTCTAAATAGAAACAGACTACAAATGTAAACAAAAACTACAAACGTAAACTAACACTCTAAATGTAAACAAAGACTACAAATGTAAACAAAGACTGCAAACGTAAATAAAAACTCTAAATGTGAACAAATAATAAAAATGTAAACAAAGACTCTAAATGTAATAAAAAACTCTGGGTATAAACAAGGACTACAAATGTTAACAAAGACTACAAATGTAAACAAAGACTACAAATATAAACAAAGACTCTAAATAGAAACAGACTACAAATGTAAACAAAAACTACAAACGTAAACTAACACTCTAAATGTAAACAAAGACTACAAATGTAAACAGACACAAAATGGGGCTCTAAATGTAAACAAAAAATAAAAATGTAAACAAAACTAAAAGTAAACAAATACTACAAATATAAACAACGACTACAAATGTAAACAAAACTAAATGTAAACAAAACTAAATGTAAACAAAACTAAATGTAAACAAATACTAGAAATATAAACAAAGACTCTAAATGTAACCAAAATCTCTTGGTGTAAACAAGGACTCTAGGTGTAAAAAAGGACTACAAATGTAAACAAAGTCTCTAAATATAAACAAAGTCTAAATGTAAACAAAGACTACAAGTGTAAACAAGGACTACAAATGGAAAAAAAACTCTACATGTAAACAATCTCTCTAAATGTAAACAAAGAATAAAAATGTAAACAAAGACTATAAATGTTAAGAAAGTCTACAACTGTAAACAAAGACTACAAATGTAAACAAAGACACTAAACGTAAACAAAAACTACAAACGTAAACAGACTCTAAGTGTAAACAGACAACAAATGTAAACAAAGCCTCTAAATATAAACAAAGTATCTAAATGTAAGCAGACTACAAATGTAAACAAAGAGCACAAATGTTAAGTGACTCAAACTGTAAACAAACTCTCTAAATATAAACAAAGTCTACAAATGTAAACAGACTATAAATGAAAACAGACTCTAAAAGAAAACAGATTAAAAATGTAAACAAAGACTACATATGTAAACAGACTCTAAATATAAACAAAGTCTAAAAATAAAAACAAAGACTCTAAATGTAAACAAAGGCTAAAAATGTAAACAAAGACTACAATTGTAAACAAAGGGACTAAATGTAAACACTCTAAATGTAAACAAAGCCTACATATGTAAACAAAAACTACAAATGTAAACAAAGACTACAAATGTAAACAAAGACTCTAAATGGAAACAGACTACAAATGTAAACAAAAACTACAAACGTAAACTAACACTCTAAATGTAAACAAAGACTACAAATATAAACAAAACTAAAAGTAAACAAATACTACAAATATAAACAACGACTACAAATGTAAACAAAACTAAATGTAAACAAATACTAGAAATATAAACAAAGACTCTAAATGTAACCAAAGATTGCAAACGCAAACAAAGTCTCTAAATGTAAACAAATAATAAAAATGTAAACAAATAATAAAAATGTAAACAAAGACTCTAAATGTAATAAAAAACTCTGGGTATAAACAAGGACTCTAGGTGTAAACAAGGACTACAAATGTAAACAGACTCTAAATGTAAACAAAGCTTAAAAATAAAAACAAAGACTCTAAATGTAAACAAAGGCTAAAAATGTAAACAAAGACTAAAAATGTAAACAAAGACACTAAATGGAACTCTAAATGTAAACAAAGAATAAAAATGTAAACAAAGACTAAAAATGTAAACAAAGGCTCTAAATGTAAACAAACGTGCTATATGTAAACAAAGACTTAAAATGGAACTCTAAATGTAAACAAAAAATAAAAATGTAAACAAAGACTACAAATGTAAACAAAGACTACAAATATAAACAAAGACTCTAAATAAAACAGACTACAAATGTAAACAAAAACTACAAACGTAAACTAATACTCTAAATGTAGACAAAGACTACAAATGTAAACAAAGACTGCAAACGTAAACAAAGACTCTATATGTAAACAATCTAAATGTATAGAAAGACTACATATGTAAACAAAGAATTTAAATGTAAATGAAGACTACAAATGTAAACAAAGACCTTAAATGTAAACAGACTCTAAATTAAAACAAACACTAAAAATGTAAACAAAGACTACAAACGTAAAAAAAGACTCTAAATATAAACAAAGTCTAAAAATAAAAACAAAGACTCTAAATGTAAACAAAGGCTACAAACGTAAACTAACACTCTAAATGTAAACAAAGACTACAAATGTAAACAAAACTAAAAGTAAACAAATACTACAAATATAAACAACGACTACAAATGTAAACAAAACTAAATGTAAACAAATACTAGAAATATAAACAGACTCTAAATGTAACCAAAGATTGCAAACGTAAACAAAGTCTCTAAATGTAAACAAATAATAAAAATGTAAACAAATAATAAAAATGTAAACAAAGACTCTAAATGTAATAAAAAACTCTGGGTATAAACAAGGACTCTAGGTGTAAACAAGGACTACAAATGTAAACAGACTCTAAATGTAAACAAAGCTTAAAAATAAAACCAAAGACTCTAAATGTAAACAAAGGCTAAAAATGTAAACAAAGACTAAAAATGTAAACAAAGACACTAAATGGAACTCTAGATGTAAACAAAGAATAAAAATGTAAACAAAGACTACAAATGTAAACAAAGACACAAAATGGGACTCTAAATGTAAACAAAAAATAAAAATGTAAACAAAGACTACAAATGTAAACAAAACTAAAAGTAACAAATACTACAAATATAAACAACGATTACAAATGTAAACAAAACTAAATGTAAACAAATAATAGAAATATAAACAAAGACTCTAAATGTAACCAAAAACTCTTGGTGTAAACAAGGACTCAAGGTGTAAAAAAGGACTACAAATGTAAACAAAGTCTCTAAATATAAACAAAGTCTAAATGTAAACAAAGACTACAAGTGTAAACAAGGACTACAAATGTAAAAAAAACTCTACATGTAAACAATCTCTCTAAATGTAAACAAAGAATAAAAATGTAAACAAAGACTATAAATGTTAAGAAAGTCTACAACTGTAAACTAAGACTACAAATGTAAACAAACACACTAAACTTAAACAAAAACTACAAACTTAAACAGACTCTAAGTGTAAACAGACAACAAATGTAAACAAAGCCTATAAATATAAACAAAGTATCTAAATGTAAGCAGACTACAAATGTAAACAAAGAGCACAAATGTTAAGTGACTCAAACTGTAAACAAACTCTCTAAATGTAAACAAAGTCTACAAATGTAAACAGACTATAAATGAAAACAGACTCTAAAAGAAAACAGATTAAAAATGTAAACAAAGACTACATGTGTAAACAGACTCTAAACGTAAACAAAGACTGCAAATATAAACATAGACCTAAATGTAAACAAAGACTACAAATGTAAACAAAGACTCTAAATGTAAAGAAGGTCTCTAAATGCAAAGAAAGATTACAAATGTAAACAAAGGCTACAAATGTAAACAAAGACAACAAATATAAACAAAGACTCTAAATAAAACAGACTACAAATGTAAACAAAAACTACAAACGTAAACTAAAACTCAAAATGTAGACAAAGTCTACAAATGTAAACAAAGACTGCAAACGTAAACAAAGACTCTAAATGTAAACACTCTAAATGTATACAAAGACTACATATGTAAACAAAGAATTTAAATGTAAATAAAGAATACAAATGTAAACAAAGACCTTAAATGTAAACAGAATCTAAATTAAAACAAAGACTAAAAATGTAAACAAAGACTACAAACGTAAACAAAGACTCTAAATATAAAGAAGGTCTCTAAATGCAAACAAAGATTACAAATGTAAACAAAGACTACAAATGTAAACAAAGACTCTAAATAGAAACAGACTACAAATGTAGACAAAAACTACAAACGTAAACTAACACTCTAAATGTAAACAAAGACTACAAATGTAAACAAAGACTGCAAACGTAAATAAAAACTCTAAATGTGAACAAATAATAAAAATGTAAACAAAGACTCTAAATGTAATAAAAAACTCTGGGTATAAACAAGGACTACAAATGTTAACAAAGACTACAAATGTAAACAAAGACTACAAATATAAACAAAGACTCTAAATAGAAACAGACTACAAATGTAAACAAAAACTACAAACGTAAACTAACACTCTAAATGTAAACAAAGACTACAAATGTAAACAGACACAAAATGGGACTCTAAATGTAAACAAAAAATAAAAATGTAAACAAAACTAAAAGTAAACAAATACTACAAATATAAACAACGACTACAAATGTAAACAAAACTAAATGTAAACAAAACTAAATGTAAACAAAACTAAATGTAAACAAATACTAGAAATATAAACAAAGACTCTAAATGTAACCAAAATCTCTTGGTGTAAACAAGGACTCTAGGTGTAAAAAAGGACTACAAATGTAAACAAAGTCTCTAAATATAAACAAAGTCTAAATGTAAACAAAGACTACAAGTGTAAACAAGGACTACAAATGTAAAAAAAACTCTACATGTAAACAATCTCTCTAAATGTAAACAAAGAATAAAAATGTAAACAAAGACTATAAATGTTAAGAAAGTCTACAACTGTAAACAAAGACTACAAATGTAAACAAAGACACTAAACGTAAACAAAATCTACAAACGTAAACAGACTCTAAGTGTAAACAGACAACAAATGTAAACAAAGCCTCTAAATATAAACAAAGTATCTAAATGTAAGCAGACTACAAATGAAAACAAAGAGCACAAATGTTAAGTGACTCAAACTGTAAACAAACTCTCTAAATATAAACAAAGTCTACAAATGTAAACAGACTATAAATGAAAACAGACTCTAAAAGAAAACAGATTAAAAATGTAAACAAAGACTACATATGTAAACAGACTCTAAATATAAACAAAGTCTAAAAATAAAAACAAAGACTCTAAATGTAAACAAAGGCTAAAAATGTAAACAAAGACTACAATTGTAAACAAAGGGACTAAATGTAAACACTCTAAATGTAAACAAAGCCTACATATGTAAACAAAAACTACAAATGTAAACAAAGACTACAAATGTAAACAAAGACTCTAAATGGAAACAGACTACAAATGTAAACAAAAACTACAAACGTAAACTAACACTCTAAATGTAAACAAAGACTACAAATATAAACAAAACTAAAAGTAAACAAATACTACAAATATAAACAACGACTACAAATGTAAACAAAACTAAATGTAAACAAATACTAGAAATATAAACAAAGACTCTAAATGTAACCAAAGATTGCAAACGCAAACAAAGTCTCTAAATGTAAACAAATAATAAAAATGTAAACAAATAATAAAAATGTAAACAAAGACTCTAAATGTAATAAAAAACTCTGGGTATAAACAAGGACTCTAGGTGTAAACAAGGACTACAAATGTAAACAGACTCTAAATGTAAACAAAGCTTAAAAATAAAACCAAAGACTCTAAATGTAAACAAAGGCTAAAAATGTAAACAAAGACTAAAAATGTAAAGAAAGACACTAAATGGAACTCTAAATGTAAACAAAGAATAAAAATGTAAACAAAGACTAAAAATGTAAACAAAGGCTCTAAATGTAAACAAACGTGCTATATGTAAACAAAGACTTAAAATGGAACTCTAAATGTAAACAAAGAATAAAAATGTAAACAAAGACTACAAATGTAAACAAAGACTACAAATATAAACAAAGACTCTAAATAAAACAGACTACAAATGTAAACAAAAACTACAAACGTAAACTAATACTCTAAATGTAGACAAAGACTACAAATGTAAACAAAGACTGCAAACGTAAACAAAGACTCTATATGTAAACAATCTAAATGTATAGAAAGACTACATATGTAAACAAAGAATTTAAATGTAAATGAAGACTACAAATGTAAACAAAGACCTTAAATGTAAACAGACTCTAAATTAAAACAAAGACTAAAAATGTAAACAAAGACTACAAACGTAAAAAAAGACTCTAAATATAAACAAAGTCTAAAAATAAAAACAAAGACTCTAAATGTAAACAAAGGCTACAAACGTAAACTAACACTCTAAATGTAAACAAAGACTACAAATGTAAACAAAACTAAAAGTAAACAAATACTACAAATATAAACAACGACTACAAATGTAAACAAAACTAAATGTAAACAAATACTAGAAATATAAACAGACTCTAAATGTAACCAAAGATTGCAAACGTAAACAAAGTCTCTAAATGTAAACAAATAATAAAAATGTAAACAAATAATAAAAATGTAAACAAAGACTCTAAATGTAATAAAAAACTCTGGGTATAAACAAGGACTCTAGGTGTAAACAAGGACTACAAATGTAAACAGACTCTAAATGTAAACAAAGCTTAAAAATAAAACCAAAGACTCTAAATGTAAACAAAGGCTAAAAATGTAAACAAAGACTAAAAATGTAAACAAAGACACTAAATGGAACTCTAGATGTAAACAAAGAATAAAAATGTAAACAAAGACTACAAATGTAAACAAAGACACAAAATGGGACTCTAAATGTAAACAAAAAATAAAAATGTAAACAAAGACTACAAATGTAAACAAAACTAAAAGTAACAAATACTACAAATATAAACAACGATTACAAATGTAAACAAAACTAAATGTAAACAAATAATAGAAATATAAACAAAGACTCTAAATGTAACCAAAAACTCTTGGTGTAAACAAGGACTCAAGGTGTAAAAAAGGACTACAAATGTAAACAAAGTCTCTAAATATAAACAAAGTCTAAATGTAAACAAAGACTACAAGTGTAAACAAAGACTACAAGTGTAAACAAAGACTACAAAAGTAAACAAAAACTCTACATGTAAACAATCACTCTAAATGTAAACAAAGAATAAAAATGTAAACAAAGACTATAAATGTTAAGAAAGTCTACAACTGTAAACAAAGACTACAAATGTAAACAAAGACACTAAACGTAAACAAAAACTACAAACGTAAACAGACTAAATGTAAGCAGACTACAAATGTAAACAAAGAATACAAATGTAAACAAAGAGCACAAATGTTAAGTGACTCAAACTGTAAACAAACTCTCTAAATGTAATCAAAGTCTACAAATGTAAACAGACTATAAATGAAAACAGACTCTAAATGCAAACAGACTAAAAATGTAAACAAAGACTACATATGTAAACAGACTCTAAATGTAAACAAAGACTGCAAATGTAAACATAGACTTAAATGTAAACAAAGACTACAAATGTAAACAAAGACTCTATATGTAAACAAAGTCTAAAAATGAAAACAAAGTCTAAAAATGTAAACAAAGGCTACAAATGTAAACAAAGACTCTAAATGTAAAGAAGGTCTCTAAATTCAAAGAAAGATTACAAATGTAAACAAAGACTACAAATGTAAACAAAGACTACAAATATAAACAAAGACTCTAAATAAAACAGACTACAAATGTAAACAAAAACTACAAACGTAAACTAACACTCTAAATGTAGACAAAGACTACAAATGTAAACAAAGACTGCAAACGTAAACAAAGACTCTATATGTAAACAATCTAAATGTATAGATAGACTACATATGTAAACAAAGAATTTAAATGTAAATAAAGACTACAAATGTAAACAAAGACCTTAAATGTAAACAGACTAAATTAAAACAAAGACTCTAAATATAAAGAAGGTCTCTAAATGCAAACAAAGATTACAAATGTAAACAAAGACTACAAATGTAAACAAAGACTATAAATGTAAAAAGACTACAAATGTAAACAAAAACTACAAACGTAAACTAACACTCTAAATGTAAACAAAGACTACAAATGTAAACAAAACTAAAAGTAAACAAATACTACAAATATAAACAACGACTACAAATGTAAACAAAACTAAATGTAAACAAATACTAGAAATATAAACAAAGACTCTAAATGTAACTAAAGATTGCAAACGTAAACAAAGTCTCTAAATGTAAACAAATAATAAAAATGTAAACAAATAATAAAAATGTAAACAAAGACTCTAAATGTAATAAAAAACTCTGGGTATAAACAAGGACTCTAGGTGTAAACAAGGACTACAAATGCAAACAGACTCTAAATGTAAACAAAGCCTAAAAATAAAACCAAAGACTCTAAATGTAAACAAAGGCTAAAAATGTAAACAAAGACTAAAAATGTAAACAAAGGTTCTAAATGTAAACAAACGCGCTATATGTAAACAAAGACTGTAAATGTAAACAAAGACACTAAATGGAACTCTAAATGTAAACAAAGAATAAAAATGTAAACAAAGACTACAAATGTAAACAAAGACACAAAACGTAAACAAAAACTACAAACGTAAACAGACTCTAAGTGTAAACAGACGACAAATGTAAAGAAAGCCTCTAAATATAAACAAAGTATCTAAATGTAAGCAGACTACAAATGTAAACAAAGAGCACAAATGTTAAGTGACTTAAACTGTAAACAAACTCTCTAAATGTAAACAAAGACTACATATGTAAACAGACTCTAAATGTAAACAAAGACTGCAAATGTAAACATAGACCTAAATGTAAACAAAGACTACAAATGTAAACAAAGACTCTATATGTAAACAAAGTCTAAAAGTGTAAACAAAGGCTACAAATGTAAACAAAGACTACAAATATAAACAAAGACTCTAAATAAAACAGACTACAAATGTAAACAAAAACTACAAACGTAAACTAACACTCTAAATGTAGACAAAGACTACAAATGTAAACAAAGACTGAAAACGTAAACAAAGACTCTATATGTAAACAATCTAAATGTATAGAAAGACTACATATGTAAACAAAGAATTTAAATGTAAATAAAGACTACAAATGTAAACAAAGACCTTAAATGTAAACAGACTCTAAATTAAAACAAAGACTAAAAATGTAAACAAAGACAACAAACGTAAACAAAGACTCTAAATATAAAAAAGGTCTCTAAATGCAAACAAAGATTACAAATTTAAACAAAGACTGCAAATGTAAACAAAGACTATAAATATAAACAAAGACTCTAAATGGAAACAGACTACAAATGTAAATAAAAACTACAAACGTAAACTAACACTCTAAATGTAAACAAAGACTACAAATATAAACAAAACTAAAAGTAAACAAATACTAAAAATATGAACAACGACTACAAATGTAAACAAAACTAAATGTAAACAAATACTAGAAATAAAAACAAAGACTCTAAATGTAACCAAAGATTGCAAACGTAAACAAAGTCTCTAAATGTAAACAAATAATAAAAATGTAAACAAAGACTCTAAATGTAATAAAAAACTCTGGGTATAAACAAGGACTACAAATGTAAACAGACTCTAAATGTAAACAAAGCCTAAAAATAAAAACAAAGACTCTAAATGTAAACAAAGGCTAAAAATGTAAACAAAGACTAAAAATGTAAACATAGGCTCTAAATGTAAACAAACGCGCTATATGTAAACAAAGACACTAAATGGAACTCTAAATGTAAACAAAGAATAAAAATGTAAACAAAGACTACAAATGTAAACAAAGACACAAAATGGGACTCTAAATGTAAACAAAAAATAAAAATGTAAACAAAACTAAAAGTAAACAAATACTACAAATATAAACAAGGACTACAAATGTAAACAGACTCTAAATGTAAACAAAGCCTAAAAATAAAAACAAAGACTCTAAATGTAAACAGACTACAAGTGTAAACAAGGACTACAAATGTAAAAAAAACTCTACATGTAAACAATCTCTCTAAATGTAAACAAAGAATAAAAATGTAAACAAAGACTATAAATGTTAAGAAAGTCTACAACTGTAAACAAAGACTACAAATGTAAACAAAGACACTAAACGTAAACAAAAACTACAAACGTAAACAGACTCCAAGTGTAAACAGACAACAAATGTAAACAAAGCCTCTAAATATAAACAAAGTATCTAAATGTAAGCAGACTACAAATGTAAACAAAGAGCACAAATGTTAAGTGACTCAAACTGTAAACAAACTCTCTAAATGTAAACAAAGTCTACAAATGTAAACAGACTATAAATGAAAACAGTCTCTAAAAGAAAACAGATTAAAAATGTAAACAAAGACTACATATGTAAACAGACTCTAAACGTAAACAAAGACTGCAAATATAAACATAGACCTAAATGTAAACAAAGACTACAAATGTAAACAAAGACTCTAAATGTAAAGAAGGTCTCTAAATGCAAAGAAAGATTACAAATGTAAACAAAGACTACAAATGTAAACAAAGACTACAAATATAAACAAAGACTCTAAATAAAACAGACTACAAATGTAAACAAAAACTACAAACGTAAACTAAAACTCTAAATGTAGACAAAGACTACAAATGTATACAAAGACTGCAAACGTAAACAAAGACCTTAAATGTAAACAGAATCTAAATTAAAACAAAGACTAAAAATGTAAACAAAGAATACAAACGTAAACAAAGACTCTAAATATAAAGAAGGTCTCTAAATGCAAACAAAGATTACAAATGTAAACAAAGACTACAAATGTAAACAAAGACTCTAAATAGAAACAGACTACAAATGTAAACAAAAACTACAAACGTAAACTAACACTCTAAATGTAAACAAAGACTACAAATGTAAACAAAGACTGCAAACGTAAACAAAAACTCTAAATGTGAACAAATAATAAAAATGTAAACAAAGACTCTAAATGTAATAAAAAACTCTGGGTATAAACAAGGACTACAAATGTAAACAAAGACTACAAATGTAAACAAAGACTACAAATATAAACAAAGACTCTAAATAGAAACAGACTACAAATGTAAAAAAAAACTACAAACGTAAACTAACACTCTAAATGTAAACAAAGATTACAAATGTAAACAAAGACTGCAAACGTAAACAAAAAC
Source organism: Salticus scenicus (assembly GCA_963930645.1). NCBI lineage: Eukaryota > Metazoa > Arthropoda > Arachnida > Araneae > Salticidae > Salticus > Salticus scenicus. The sequence continues at coordinate 171,854 of CAWVNO010003029.1, forward strand.
TCTAAATGTAAACAAATAATAAAAATGTAAACAGACTCTAAATGTAATAAAAACTCTGGGTATAAACAAGGACTACAAATGTAAACAGACTCTAAATATAAACAAAGTCTAAAAATTAAAACAAAGACTCTAAATGTAAACAAAGGCTAAAAATGTAAACAAAGACTACAAATGTAAAAAAAGGGACTAAATGTAAACATTCTAAATGTAAAAAAAGACTACATATGTAAACAAAGAATTTAAATGTAAATAAAGACTACAAATGTAAATAAAGACCTTAAATGTAAACAGACTCTAAATTAAAACAAAGACTAAAAATGTAAACAAAGACTACAAACGTAAACAAAGACTCTAAATATAAAGAAGGTCTCTAAATGCAAACAAAGATTACAAATGTAAACAAAGACTACAAATGTAAACAAAGACTATAAATATAAACAAAGACTCTAAATGGAAACAGACTACAAATGTAAATAAAAACTACAAACGTAAACTAACACTCTAAATGTAAACAAAGACTACAAATGTAAACAAAACTAAAAGTAAACAAATACTACAAATATAAACAACGACTACAAATGTAAACAAAACTAAATGTAAAAAAATACTAGAACTATAAACAAAGACTCTAAATGTAACCAAAGATTGCAAACGTAAACAAAGTCTCTAAATGTAAACAAATAATAAAAATGTAAACAAAGACTCTAAATGTAAACAAAGCCTAAAAATAAAAACAAAGTCTCTAAATGTAAACAAAGGCTAAAAATGTAAACAAAGACTAAAAATGTAAACAAAGGCTCTAAATGTAAACAAACGCGCTATATGTAAACAAAGACTCTAAATGGAACTCTAAATGTAAACAAAGAATAAAAATGTAAAGAAAGACTACAAATGAAAACAAAGACACAAAATGGGACTCTAAATGTAAACAAAAAATAAAAATGTAAACAAAACTAAAAGTAAACAAATACTACAAATATAAACGACGACTACAAATGTAAACAAAACTATATGTAAACAAAACTAAATGTAAACAAATACTAGAAATATACACAAAGACTCTAAATGTAACCAAAATCTCTTGGTGTAAACAGGGACTCTAGGTGTAAAAAAGGACTACAAATGTAAACAAAGTCTCTAAATATAAACAAAGTATCTAAATGTAAGCAGACTACAAATGTAAACAAAGAGCACAAATGTTAAGTGACTCAAACTATAAACAAACTCTCTAAATGTAAACAAAGTCTACAAATGTAAACAGACTATAAATGAAAACAGACTCTAAAAGAAAACAGACTCTAAAAGAAAACAGATTAAAAATGTAAACAAAGACTACATATGTAAACAGACTCTAAATATAAACAAAGTCTAAAAATAAAAACAAAGACTCTAAATGTAAACAAAGGCTAAAAATGTAAACAAAGACTACAATTGTAAACAAAGGGACTAAATGTAAACACTCTAAATGTAAACAAAACCTACATATGTAAACAAAAACTACAAATGTAAACAAAAACTACAAATGTAAACAAAGACTCTAAATGGAAACAGACTACAAATGTAAACAAAAACTACAAACGTAAACTAACACTCTAAATGTAAACAAAGACTACAAATGTAAACAAAACTAAAAGTAAACAAATACTACAAATATAAACAACGACTACAAATGTAAACAAAACTAAATGTAAACAAATACTAGAAATATAAACAAAGACTCTAAATGTAACCAAAGATTGCAAACGCAAACAAAGTCTCTAAATGTAAACAAATAATAAAAATGTAAACAAATAATAAAAATGTAAACAAAGACTCTAAATGTAATAAAAAACTCTGGGTATAAACAAGGACTCTAGGTGTAAACAAGGACTACAAATGTAAACAGACTCTAAATGTAAACAAAGCTTAAAAATAAAACCAAAGACTCTAAATGTAAACAAAGGCTAAAAATGTAAACAAAGACTAAAAATGTAAACAAAGACACTAAATGGAACTCTAAATGTAAACAAAGAATAAAAATGTAAACAAAGACTACAAATGTAAACAAAGACACTAAATGGAACTCTAAATGTAAACAAAAAATAAATATGTAAACAAAGACTACAAATGTAAACAAAACTAAAAGTAACAAATACTACAAATATAAACAACGATTACAAATGTAAACAAAACTAAATGTAAACAAATAATAGAAATATAAACAAAGACTCTAAATGTAACCAAAAACTCTTGGTGTAAACAAGGACTCTAGGTGTAAAAAAGGACTACAAATGTAAACAAAGTCTCTAAATATAAACAAAGTCTAAATGTAAACAAAGACTACAACTGTAAACAAGGACTACAAATGTAAACAAAAACTCTACATGTAAACAATCTCTCTAAATGTAAACAAAGAATAAAAATGTAAACAAAGACTATAAATGTTAAGAAAGTCTACAACTGTAAACAAAGACTACAAATGTAAACAAAGACACTAAACGTAAACAAAAACTACAAACGTAAACAGACTAAATGTAAGCAGACTACAAACGTAAACAAAGAATAAAAATGTAAACAAAGAGCACAAATGTTAAGTGACTCAAACTGTAAACAAACTCTCTCAATGTAAACAAAGTCTACAAATGTAAACAGACTATAAATGAAAACAGACTCTAAATGCAAACAGACTAAAAATGTAAACAAAGACTACATATGTAAACAGACTCTAAATGTAAACAAAGACTGCAAATGTAAACAAAGTCTAAAAATGTAAACAAAGGCTACAAATGTAAACAAAGACTCTAAATGTAAAGAAGGTCTCTAAATTTAAAGAAAGATTACAAATGTAAACAAAGACTACAAATGTAAACAAAGACTACAAATATAAACAAAGACTCTAAATAAAACAGACTACAACTGTAAACAAAAACTACAAACGTAAACTAACACTCTAAATGTAGACATAGACTACAAATGTTAACAAAGACTGCAAACGTAAACAAAGACTCTATATGTAAACAATCTAAATGTATAGAAAGACTACATATGTAAACAAAGAATTTAAATGTAAATAAAGACTACAAATGTAAACAAAGACCTTAAATGTAAACAGACTCTAAATTAAAACAAAGACTAAAAATGTAAACAAATACTACAAATGTATACAAAGACTCTAAATATAAAGAAGGTCTCTAAATGCAAACAAATATTACAAATGTAAACAAAGACTACAAATGTAAACAAAGACTCTAAATGTAAACAAAGACTCTAAATGGAAACAAAACTAAAAGTAAACAAATACTACAAATATAAACAACGACTACAAATGTAAACAAAACTAAATGTAAACAAATACTAGAAATAAAAACAAAGACTCTAAATGTAACCAAAGATTGCAAACGTAAACAAAGTCTCTAAATGTAAACAAATAATAAAAATGTAAACAAAGACTCTAAATGTAATAAAAAACTCTGGGTATAAACAAGGACTACAAATGTAAACAGACTCTAAATGTAAACAAAGCCTAAAAATAAAAACAAAGACTCTAAATGTAAACAAAGGCTAAAAATGTAAACAAAGACTAAAAATGTAAACATAGGCTCTAAATGTAAACAAACGCGCTATATGTAAACAAAGACACTAAATGGAACTCTAAATGTAAACAAAGAATAAAAATAAAAACAAAGACTCTAAATGTAAACAAAGGCTAAAAATGTAAACAAAGACTAAAAATGTAAACATAGGCTCTAAATGTAAACAAACGCGCTATATGTAAACAAAGACACTAAATGGAACTCTAAATGTAAACAAAGAATAAAAATGTAAACAAAGACTACAAATGTAAACAAAGACACAAAATGGGACTCTAAATGTAAAAAAAAATAAAAATGTAAACAAAACTAAAAGTAAACAAATACTACAAATATAAACAACGACTACAAATGTAAACAAAACTAAATGTAAACAAAACTAAATGTAAACAAAAACTAAAATATAAACAAAGACTCTAAATGTAACCAAAATCTCTTGGTGTAAACAAGGACTCTAGGTGTAAAAAAGAACTACAAATGTAATTACATTTGTAGTCTTTGTTTACATTTAGGTCTATGTTTACATTTGCAGTCTTTGTTTACATTTAGAGTCTGTTTACATATGTAGTCTTTGTTTACATTTTTAGTCTGTTTGCATTTAGAGTCTGTTTTCATTTATAGTCTGTTTACATTTGTAGGCTTTGTTTACATTTAGAGAGTTTTTTTACAGTTTGAGTCACTGAACATTTGTGCTCTTTGTTTACATTTGTGGTCTGCTTACATTTAGATACTTTGTTTATATTTAGAGGCTTTGTTTACATCTGTTGTCTGTTTACACTTAGAGTCTGTTTACGTTTGTAGTTTTTGTTTACAGTTGTAGACTTTCTTAACATTTATAGTCTTTGTTTACATTTTTATTCTTTGTTTACATTTAGAGAGATTGTTTACATGTAGAGTTTTTTTTACATTTGTAGTCCTTGTTTACACTTGTAGTCTTTGTTTACATTTAGACTTTGTTTATATTTAGAGACTTTGTTTACATTTGTAGTCCTTTTTTACACCTAGAGTCCTTGTTTACACCAAGAGATTTTGGTTACATTTAGAGTCTTTGTTTATATTTCTAGTTTTTGTTTACAGTTAGTTTTGTTTACATTTAGTTTTGTTTACATTTGTAGTCGTTGTTTATATTTGTAGTATTTGTTTACTTTTAGTTTTGTTTACATTTTTATTCTTTGTTTACATTTAGAGATCCATTTAGTGTCTTTGTTTACATATAGCGCGTTTGTTTACATTTAGAGCCTTTGTTTACATTTTTAGTCTTTGTTTACATTTTTAGCCTTTGTTTACATTTAGAGTCTTTGGTTTTATTTTTAAGCTTTGTTTACATTTAGAGTCTGTTTACATTTGTAGTCCTTGTTTACACCTAGAGTCCTTGTTTATACCCAGAGTTTTTTATTACATTTAGAGTCTTTGTTTACATTTTTATTATTTGTTTACATTTAGAGACTTTGTTTACGTTTGCAATCTTTGGTTACATTTAGAGTCTTTGTTTTTATTTCTCGTATTTGTTTACATTTAGTTTTGTTTACATTTGTAGTCGTTGTTTATATTTGTAGTATTTGTTTACTTTTAGTTTTGTTTACATTTGTAGTCTTTGTTTACATTTAGAGTGATAGTTTACGTTTGTAGTTTTTGTTTACATTTGTAGTCTGTTTCCATTTAGAGTCTTTGTTTATATTTATAGTCTTTGTTTACATTTGTAGTCTTTGTTTACATTTGTAATATTTGTTTGCATTTAGAGACTTTGTTTACATTTGTAGTCCTTTTTTACACCTAGAGTCCTTGTTTACACCAAGAGTTTTTGGTTACATTTAGAGTCTTTGTTTATATTTCTATTATTTGTTTACATTTAGTTTTGTTTACATTTGTAATCGTTGTTTATATTTGTAGTATTTGTTACTTTTAGTTTTGTTTACATTTGTAGTCTTTGTTTACATATTTATTTTTTGTTTACATTTAGAGTCCCATTTTGTGTCTTTGTTTACATTTGTAGTCTTTGTTTACATTTTTATTCTTTGTTTACATTTAGAGTTCCATTTAGTGTCTTTGTTTACATTTTTAGTCTTTGTTTACATTTTTAGCCTTTGTTTACATTTAGAGTCTTTGGTTTTATTTTTAAGCTTTGTTTACATTTAGAGTCTGTTTACATTTGTAGTCCTTGTTTACACCTAGAGTCCTTGTTTATACCCAGAGTTTTTATTACATTTAGAGTCTTTGTTTACATTTTTATTATTTGTTTACATTTAGAGACTTTGTTTACGTTTGCAATCTTTGGTTAAATTTAGAGTCTTTGTTTTTATTTCTAGTATTTGTTTACATTTAGTTTTGTTTACATTTGTAGTCGTTGTTTATATTTGTAGTATTTGTTTACTTTTAGTTTTGTTTACATTTGTAGTCTTTGTTTACATTTAGAGTGTTAGTTTACGTTTGTAGTTTTTGTTTACATTTGTAGTCTGTTTCCATTTAGAATCTTTGTTTACATTTGTAGTCTGTTTACATTTGTAGTTTTTGTTTACATATGTAGGCTTTGTTTACATTTAGAGTGTTTACATTTAGTCCCTTTGTTTACAATTGTAGTCTTTGTTTACATTTTTAGCCTTTGTTTACATTTAGAGTCTTTGTTTTTATTTTTAGACTTTGTTTATATTTAGAGTCTGTTTACATATGTAGTCTTTGTTTACATTTTTAATCTGTTTTATTTTAGAGTCTGTTTTCATTTATAGTCTGTTTACATTTGTAGACTTTGTTTACATTTAGAGAGTTTGTTTACAGTTTGAGTCACTTAACATTTGTGCTCTTTGTTTACATTTGTAGTCTGCTTACATTTAGATACTTTGTTTATATTTAGAGGCTTTGTTTACATTTGTTGTCTGTTTACACTTAAAGTCTGTTTAGGTTTGTAGTTTTTGTTTACGTTTAGTGTCTTTGTTTACATTTGTAGTGTTTGTTTACAGTTGTAGACTTTCTTAACATTTATAGTCTTTGTTTACATTTTTATTCTTTGTTTACATTTAGAGAGATTGTTTACATGTAGAGTTTTTTTTACATTTGTAGTCCTTGTTTACACTTGTAGTCTTTGTTTACATTTAGACTTTGTTTATATTTAGAGACTTTGTTTACATTTGTAGTCCTTTTTTACACCTAGAGTCCCTGTTTACACCAAGAGATTTTGGTGACATTTAGAGTCTTTGTGTATATTTCTAGTATTTGTTTACATTTAGTTTTGTTTACATTTAGTTTTGTTTACATTTGTAGTCGTTGTTTATATTTGTAGTATTTGTTTACTTTTAGTTTTGTTTACATTTTTATTTTTTGTTTACATTTAGAGTCCCATTTTGTGTCTTTGTTTACATTTGTAGTCTGTGTTTACATTTTTATTCTTTGTTTACATTTAGAGTTCCATTTAGAGTCTTTGTTTACATATAGCGCGTTTGTTTACATTTAGAGCCTTTGTTTACATTTTTAGTCTTTGTTTACATTTTTAGCCTTTGTTTACATTTAGAGTCTTTGTTTTTATTTTTAGGCTTTGTTTACATTTAGAGTCTGTTTACATTTGTAGTCCTTGTTTACACCTAGAGTCCTTGTTTATACCCAGAGTTTTTTATTACATTTAGAGTCTTTGTTTACATTTTTATTATTTGTTTACATTTAGAGACTTTGTTTACGTTTGCATTCTTTGGTTACATTTAGAGTCTTTGTTTATAGTTCTAGTATTTTTTTACATTTAGTTTTGTTTACATTTGTAGTCGTTGTTTATATTTGTAGTATTTGTTTACTTTTAGTTTTGTTTACATTTGTAGTCTTTGTTTACATTTAGAGTGATAGTTTACGTTTGTAGTTTTTGTTTACATTTGTAGTCTGTTTCCATTTAGAGTCTTTGTTTATATTTATAGTCTTTGTTTACATTTGTAGTCTTTGTTTACATTTGTAATATTTGTTTGCATTTAGAGACTTTGTTTACATTTGTAGTCCTTTTTTACACCTAGAGTCCTTGTTTACACCAAGAGTTTTTGGTTACATTTAGAGTCTTTATTTATATTCCTATTATTTGTTTACATTTAGTTTTGTTTACATTTGTAATCGTTGTTTATATTTGTAGTATTTGTTACTTTTAGTTTTGTTTACATTTGTAGTCTTTGTTTACATATTTATTTTTTGTTTACATTTAGAGTCCCATTTTGTGTCTTTGTTTACATTTGTAGTCTTTGTTTATATTTTTATTCTTTGTTTACATTTAGAGTTCCATTTAGTGTCTTTGTTTACATTTTTAGTCTTTGTTTACATTTTTAGCCTTTGTTTACATTTAGAGTCTTTGGTTTTATTTTTAAGCTTTGTTTACATTTAGAGTCTGTTTACATTTGTAGTCCTTGTTTACACCTAGAGTCCTTGTTTATACCCAGAGTTTTTATTACATTTAGAGTCTTTGTTTACATTTTTATTATTTGTTTACATTTAGAGACTTTGTTTACGTTTGCAATCTTTGGTTAAATTTAGAGTCTTTGTTTTTATTTCTAGTATTTGTTTACATTTAGTTTTGTTTACATTTGTAGTCGTTGTTTATATTTGTAGTATTTGTTTACTTTAAGTTTTGTTTACATTTGTAGTCTTTGTTTACATTTAGAGTGTTAGTTTACGTTTGTAGTTTTTGTTTACATTTGTAGTCTGTTTCCATTTAGAATCTTTGTTTACATTTGTAGTCTGTTTACATTTGTAGTTTTTGTTTACATATGTAGGCTTTGTTTACATTTAGAGTGTTTACATTTAGTCCCTTTGTTTACAATTGTAGTCTTTGTTTACATTTTTAGCCTTTGTTTACATTTAGAGTCTTTGTTTTTATTTTTAGACTTTGTTTATATTTAGAGTCTGTTTACATATGTAGTCTTTGTTTACATTTTTAATCTGTTTTCTTTTAGAGTCTGTTTTCATTTATAGTCTGTTTACATTTGTAGACTTTGTTTACATTTAGAGAGTTTGTTTACAGTTTGAGTCACTTAACATTTGTGCTCTTTGTTTACATTTGTAGTCTGCTTACATTTAGATACTTTGTTTATATTTAGAGGCTTTGTTTACATTTGTTGTCTGTTTACACTTAAAGTCTGTTTAGGTTTGTAGTTTTTGTTTACGTTTAGTGTCTTTGTTTACATTTGTAGTGTTTGTTTACAGTTGTAGACTTTCTTAACATTTATAGTCTTTGTTTACATTTTTATTCTTTGTTTACATTTAGAGAGATTGTTTACATGTAGAGTTTTTTTTACATTTGTAGTCCTTGTTTACACTTGTAGTCTTTGTTTACATTTAGACTTTGTTTATATTTAGAGACTTTGTTTACATTTGTAGTCCTTTTTTACACCTAGAGTCCCTGTTTACACCAAGAGATTTTGGTGACATTTAGAGTCTTTGTGTATATTTCTAGTATTTGTTTACATTTAGTTTTGTTTACATTTAGTTTTGTTTACATTTGTAGTCGTTGTTTATATTTGTAGTATTTGTTTACTTTTAGTTTTGTTTACATTTTTATTTTTTGTTTACATTTAGAGTCCCATTTTGTGTCTTTGTTTACATTTGTAGTCTGTGTTTACATTTTTATTCTTTGTTTACATTTAGAGTTCCATTTAGAGTCTTTGTTTACATATAGCGCGTTTGTTTACATTTAGAGCCTTTGTTTACATTTTTAGTCTTTGTTTACATTTTTAGCCTTTGTTTACATTTAGAGTCTTTGTTTTTATTTTTAGGCTTTGTTTACATTTAGAGTCTGTTTACATTTGTAGTCCTTGTTTACACCTAGAGTCCTTGTTTATACCCAGAGTTTTTTATTACATTTAGAGTCTTTGTTTACATTTTTATTATTTGTTTACATTTAGAGACTTTGTTTACGTTTGCATTCTTTGGTTACATTTAGAGTCTTTGTTTATAGTTCTAGTATTTTTTTACATTTAGTTTTGTTTACATTTGTAGTCGTTGTTTATATTTGTAGTATTTGTTTACTTTTAGTTTTGTTTACATTTGTAGTCTTTGTTTACATTTAGAGTGATAGTTTACGTTTGTAGTTTTTGTTTACATTTGTAGTCTGTTTCCATTTAGAGTCTTTGTTTATATTTATAGTCTTTGTTTACATTTGTAGTCTTTGTTTACATTTGTAATATTTGTTTGCATTTAGAGACTTTGTTTACATTTGTAGTCCTTTTTTACACCTAGAGTCCTTGTTTACACCAAGAGTTTTTGGTTACATTTAGAGTCTTTATTTATATTCCTATTATTTGTTTACATTTAGTTTTGTTTACATTTGTAATCGTTGTTTATATTTGTAGTATTTGTTACTTTTAGTTTTGTTTACATTTGTAGTCTTTGTTTACATATTTATTTTTTGTTTACATTTAGAGTCCCATTTTGTGTCTTTGTTTACATTTGTAGTCTTTGTTTATATTTTTATTCTTTGTTTACATTTAGAGTTCCATTTAGTGTCTTTGTTTACATTTTTAGTCTTTGTTTACATTTTTAGCCTTTGTTTACATTTAGAGTCTTTGGTTTTATTTTTAAGCTTTGTTTACATTTAGAGTCTGTTTACATTTGTAGTCCTTGTTTACACCTAGAGTCCTTGTTTATACCCAGAGTTTTTATTACATTTAGAGTCTTTGTTTACATTTTTATTATTTGTTTACATTTAGAGACTTTGTTTACGTTTGCAATCTTTGGTTAAATTTAGAGTCTTTGTTTTTATTTCTAGTATTTGTTTACATTTAGTTTTGTTTACATTTGTAGTCGTTGTTTATATTTGTAGTATTTGTTTACTTTAAGTTTTGTTTACATTTGTAGTCTTTGTTTACATTTAGAGTGTTAGTTTACGTTTGTAGTTTTTGTTTACATTTGTAGTCTGTTTCCATTTAGAATCTTTGTTTACATTTGTAGTCTGTTTACATTTGTAGTTTTTGTTTACATATGTAGGCTTTGTTTACATTTAGAGTGTTTACATTTAGTCCCTTTGTTTACAATTGTAGTCTTTGTTTACATTTTTAGCCTTTGTTTACATTTAGAGTCTTTGTTTTTATTTTTAGACTTTGTTTATATTTAGAGTCTGTTTACATATGTAGTCTTTGTTTACATTTTTAATCTGTTTTCTTTTAGAGTCTGTTTTCATTTATAGTCTGTTTACATTTGTAGACTTTGTTTACATTTAGAGAGTTTGTTTACAGTTTGAGTCACTTAACATTTGTGCTCTTTGTTTACATTTGTAGTCTGCTTACATTTAGATACTTTGTTTATATTTAGAGGCTTTGTTTACATTTGTTGTCTGTTTACACTTAAAGTCTGTTTAGGTTTGTAGTTTTTGTTTACGTTTAGTGTCTTTGTTTACATTTGTAGTGTTTGTTTACAGTTGTAGACTTTCTTAACATTTATAGTCTTTGTTTACATTTTTATTCTTTGTTTACATTTAGAGAGATTGTTTACATGTAGAGTTTTTTTTACATTTGTAGTCCTTGTTTACACTTGTAGTCTTTGTTTACATTTAGACTTTGTTTATATTTAGAGACTTTGTTTACATTTGTAGTCCTTTTTTACACCTAGAGTCCCTGTTTACACCAAGAGATTTTGGTGACATTTAGAGTCTTTGTGTATATTTCTAGTATTTGTTTACATTTAGTTTTGTTTACATTTGAAGTCGTTGTTTATATTTGTAGTATTTGTTTACTTTTAGTTTTGTTTACATTTTTATTTTTTGTTTACATTTAGAGTCCCATTTTGTGTCTTTGTTTACATTTGTAGTCTTTGTTTACATTTTTATTCTTTGTTTACATTTAGAGTTCCATTTAGAGTTTTTGTTTACATATAGCGCGTTTGTTTACATTTAGAGCCTTTGTTTACATTTTTAGTCTTTGTTTACATTTTTAGCCTTTGTTTACATTTAGAGTCTTTGTTTTTATTTTTAGGCTTTGTTTACATTTAGAGTCTGTTTACATTTGTAGTCCTTGTTTACACCTAGAGTCCTTGTTTATACCCAGAGTTTTTTATTACATTTAGAGTCTTTGTTTACATTTTTATTATTTGTTTACATTTAGAGACTTTGTTTACGTTTGCATTCTTTGGTTACATTTAGAGTCTTTGTTTATAGTTCTAGTATTTTTTTACATTTAGTTTTGTTTACATTTGTAGTCGTTGTTTATATTTGTAGTATTTGTTTACTTTTAGTTTTGTTTACATTTGTAGTCTTTGTTTACATTTAGAGTGTTAGTTTACGTTTGTAGTTTTTATTTACATTTGTAGTCTGTTTCCATTTAGAGTCTTTGTTTATATTTATAGTCTTTGTTTACATTTGTAGTCTTTGTTTACATTTGTAATCTTTGTTTGCATTTAGAGACCTTCTTTATATTTAGAGTCTTTGTTTACGTTTGTAGTCTTTGTTTACATTTTTAGTCTTCGTTTTAATTTAGAGTCTGTTTACATTTAAGGTCTTTGTTTACATTTGTAGTCTTTATTTACATTTAAATTCTTTGTTTACATTTAGAATGTTTACATTTAGTCCCTTTTTTTACATTTGTAGTCTTTGTTTACATTTTTAGCCTTTGTTTACATTTAGAGTCTTTGTTTTCATTTTTAGACTTTGTTTATATTTAGAGTCTGTTTACATTTGTAGTCCTTGTTTATACCCAGAGTTTTTTATTACATTTAGAGTCTATGTTTACATTTTTATTATTTGTTTACATTTACAGTTTTTGTTTACGTTTGCAGTCTTTGTTTACATTTGTTGTCTTTGTTTACATTTAGAGTGTTAGTTTACGTTTGTAGTTTTTGTATACATTTGTAGTCTGTTTCCATTTAGAGTCTTTGTTTATATTTGTAGTCTTTGTTTACATTTGTAATCTTTGTTTGCATTTAGAGACCTTCTTTATATTTAGAGTCTTTGTTTACGTTTGTAGTCTTTCTTTACATTTTTAGTCTTTGTTTCCATTTAGAGTCTGTTTACATTTAAGGTCTTTGTTTACATTTGCAGTCTTTATTTACATTTAAATTCTTTGTTTACATATGTAGTCTTTGTTTACATTTAGAGTCTTTGTTTACGTTTGCAGTCTTTGTTTACATTTGTAGTTTTTGTCTACATTTAGAGTGTTAGTTTACGTTTGTAGTTTTTGTTTACATTTGTAGTCTGTTTTTATTTAGAGTCTTTGTTTACATTTGGCGTCTTTGTTTACATTTAGAGCCTTTGTAGTGTTTGTTTAAATTTAGAATCTTTGTTTACATGTGTAATCTTTAATTCCATTTAGAGTCTTTTTTATATTTGTAGACTTTGTTTACATTTGTAGTCTTTGTATACATTTAGAGCTTTTTTCATTTATAATCTTTGTTTACATTTGTAGTCTTTGGTTACTTTAAGAGTCTTTGCTTACATACCGAGTCTGTTTAAGTTTGTACTCTTTGTTTACATGCCTTTGTTTATATTTAGAGCCTTTATTTAGTTTTAGAGTCTTTGTTTACATTTAGACTTTTTGTTTACATTTTGAGTCTCTAAACATTTGTGCTCTTTATTTACATTTGTAATCTTTGTTTATATTTGTAGTCTACTTACATTTAGAGTCTGTTTATGTGTGTAGTTTTTGTTTACATTTAGAGTCTTTGTTTACATTTGTAGACTTTGTTTACAGTTAGGTCTGTGTTTACATTTGCAGTCTTTGTTTACATTTAGAGTCTGTTTATATATGTAGTCTTTGTTTACATTTTTAGTCTGTTTGCATTTAGAGTCTTTGTTTTCATTTATATTCTGTTTAGTAGACTTTGTTTACAGACTTTGTTTTGTAGACTTTGTTTACATTTAGAGAGTTTGTTTACAGTTTGAGTCCCTTAACATTTGTATTCTTTGTTTACATTTGTATTCTTTGTTTAAATTTAGAGACTTTGTTTACATTTAGAGTCCGTTTACATTTGTAGTCTTTGTTTACATTTAGAGAGATTGTTTACATGTAGAGTTTTTGTTTACTTTTGTAGTCTTTGTTTACACTTGTAGTCTTTGTTTACACTTGTAGTCTTTGTTTACATTTAGACTTTGTTTATATTTAGAGACGTTGTTTACATTTGTAGTCCTTTTTTACACCTAGAGTCCTTGTTTACACCAAGAGATTTTGGTTACAATTAGAGTCTTTGTTTATATTTCTAGTATTTGTTTACATTTAGTATTGTTTACATTTAGTTTTGTTTACATTTGTAGTCGTTGTTTATATTTGTAGTAATTGTTTACTTTTAGTTTTGTTTACATTTAGAGTCCCATTTTGTGTCTTTGTTTACATTTGTAGTCTTTGTTTACATTTTTATTCTTTGTTTACATTTAGAGTTCCATTTAGTGTCTTTGTTTACATATAGCGCGTTTGTTTACATTTAGAGCCTTTGTTTACATTTAGAGTCTTTGTTTTTATTTTTAGGCTTTGTTTACATTTAGAGCCTGTTTACATTTGTAGTCCTTGTTTACACCTAGAGTCCTTGTTTATACCCAGAGTTTTTTATTACATTTAGAGGCTTTGTTTACATTTTTATTATTTGTTTACATTTAGAGATTTTGTTTACGTTTGCAATCTTTGGTTACATTTAGAGTCTTTGTTTATATTTCTTGTATTTGTTTACATTTAGTTTTGTTTAAATTTGTAGTCCTTGTTTACACTTGTAGTCTTTGTTTACATTTAGACTTTGTTTATATTTAGAGACTTTGTATTTAAATGTAAATAAAGACTGCAAATGTAAACAAAGACCTTAAATGTAAACAGACTCTAAGTGGAAACAAAGACTAAAAATGTAAAGAAAGACTACAAACGTAAACAAAGACTCTAAATGTAAAGAAGGTCTCTAAATGCAAACAAAGATTACAAATGTAAACAAAGACTACAAATATAAACAAAGACTCTAAATGGAAACAGACTACAAATGTATACAAAAACTACAAACGTAAACTAACACTCTAAATGTAAACAAAGACAACAAATGTAAACAAAGACTGCAAACGTAAACAAAAACTGTAAATGTAAACAAATAATAAAAATGTAAACAAAGACTCTAAATGTAATAAAAAACTCTGGGTATAAACAAGGACTACAAATGTAAACAGACTCTAAATATAAGCAAAGTCTAAAAATGAAAACAAAGACTCTAAATGTAAACAAAGGCTAAAAATGTAAACAAAGACTACAAATGTAAAAAAGGGACTAAATGTAAACATTCTAAATGTAAACAAAGACTACATATGTAAACAAAGAATTTAAATGTAAATAAAGACTACAAATGTAAACAAAGACCTTAAATGTAAACAGACTCCAAATGAAAACAAAGACTAGAAATGTAAACAAAGACTACAAACGTAAACAAAGACTACAAATGTAAACAAAGACTACAAATATAAACAAAGACTCTAAATGGAAACAGACTACAAATGTAAACAAAAACTACAAACGTAAACTAACACTCTAAATGTAAACAAAGACTACAAACGTAAACAAAGACTGCAAACGTAAACAAAGACTCTAAATGTAAACAAATAATAAAAATGTAAACAAAGACTCTAAATGTAATAAAAAACTCTGGGTATAAACAAGGACTCTAGGTGTAAACAAGGACTACAAATATAAACAGACTCTAAACGTAAACAAAGTCTAAAAATAAAAACAAAGACTCTAAATGTATACAAAAGATAAAAATGTAAACAAAGACTACAAATGTAAACAAAGGCTCTAAATGTAAACAAACATGCTATATGTAAACAAAGACTGCAAATGTAAACAAAGACACCAAATGGAGCTCTAAATGTAAACAAAAAATAAAAATGTAAACAAAGACTACAAATGTAAACAAAACTAAAAGTAAACAAATGCAACAAATATAAACAACGACTACAAATGTAAACAAAACTAAATGTAAACAAATACTAGAAATATAAACAAAGACTCTAAATGTAACCAAAGACTCTTGGTGTAAACAAGGACTCTAGGTGTAAAAAAGGACTACAAATGTAAACAAAGTCTCTAAATATAAACAAAGTCAAAATGTAAACAAAGACTACAAGTGTAAACAAAGACTACAAATGTAAACAAAAACTCAACATGTAAATAATCTCTCTAAATGTAAACAAAGACTACAAATATAAACGGACTCTAAATGTAAACAAAGTCTCTAAATTTAAGCAAAGAATACAAATGTAAACAAAGACTATAAATGTTAAGAAAGTCTACAAATGTAAACAAAGTCTACAAATGTAAACAGACTATAAATGAAAACAGACTCTAAATGCAAACAGACTAAAAATGTAAACAAAGACTGCAAACGTTAAGAAAGACTCTAAATGTAAACACTCTGAATGTAAACAAAGACTACATATGTAAACAATGAATTTAAATGTAAATAATGACTACAAATGTAAACAAAGACCTTAAATGTAAAAAGACTTTAAATGTAAACAAAGAATACAAACGAAAAGAAAGACTCTAAATATAAAGAAGGTCTCTAAATGCAAACAAAGATTACAAATGTAAACAAAGACTACAAATGTAAACAAAGACTATGAGTATAAACAAAGACTCTAAATGGAAACAAAGACTACAAATGTAAACAAAGACTGCAAACGTAAACAAAAACTCTAAATGTAAACAAATAATAAAAATGTAAACAAAGACTCTAAATGTAATAAAAAACTCTGGGTATAAACAACGACTACAAATGTAAACGACTCTAAATATAAACAGACTCTAAATGTAAACAAAGGCTAAATATGTAAACAAAGACTAAAAATGTAAACAAAGGCTCTAAATGTAAACAAACGCGCTATATGTAAACAAAGACTACAAATGTAAACAAAGACACTAAATGGAACTCTAAGTGTAAACAAAGAATAAAATATAAAAAAAGACTACAAATGTAAACAAAGACACAAAATGGGACTCTAAATGTAAACAAAAAATAAAAATGTAATCAAAGACTACAAATGGAAACAAAACTAAAAGTAAACAAATACTACAAATATAAACAACGACTACAAATGTAAACAAAACTAAATGTAAACAAAAACTAGAAATATAAACAAAGACTCTAAATGTAACCAAAAACTGTTGGTGTAAACAAGGACTCTAGGCGTAAAAAAGGACTACAAATGTAAACAAAGTCTCTAAATATAAACAAACTCTAAATGTAAACACTGACTACAAGTGTAAACAAAGACTACAAATGTAAACAAAAAATCTACGTGTAAACAAAAAATCTACATGTAAACAATCTCTCTAAATGTGAACAAAGGCTACAAATATAAACGGATTCTAAATGTAAAAAAAGAATACAAATGTAAACAAAGACTATAACAGTTAAGAAAGTCTACAACTGTAAACAAAGACGACAAATGTAAACAAAGACACTAAACGTAAACAAAAACTACAAACGTAAACAGACTCTAAGTGTAAACAGACAACAAATGTAAACAAAGCCTCTAAATATAAACAAAATATCTAAATGTAAGCAGACTACAAATGTAAACAAAGATACAAATGTAAACAGATTATAAATGAAAACAGACTCTAAATGCAAACAGATTAAAAATGTAAACAAAGACTACATATGTAAACAGACTCTAAATGTAAACAAAGACTGCAAATGTAAACATAGCCCTAAATGTAAACAAAGACTACAAATGTAAACAAAGACTCTATATGTAAACAAAGTCTAAAAATGTAAACAAAGTCTGAAAATATAAACAAAGGCTACAAATGTAAACAAAGACTCTAAATGTAAAGAAGGTCTCTAAGTGCAAAGAAAGATTACAAATGTAAACAAAGACTACAAATGTAAACACAGACTACAAATATAAACAAAGACTCTAAATAAAACAGTCTACAAATGTAAACAAAAACTACAAACGTAAACTAACACTCTAAATGTAGACAAAGACTACAAATGTAAGCAAAGACTGCAAACGTAAACAAAGACTCTAAATGTAAACACTCTAAATGTATACAAAGACTACATATGTAAACAAAGAATTTAAATGTAAATAAAGACTACAAATGTAAACAAAGACCTTAAATGTAAACAGACTGTAAATTAAAACAAAGACTAAAAATGTAAACAAAGACTACAAACGTAAACAAAGACTCTAAATATAAAGAAGGTCTCTAAATGCAAACAAAGATTACAAATGTAAACAAAGACTACAAATGTAAACAAAAACTATAAATATAAACAAAGACTCTAAATGGAAACAGACTACAAATGTAAACAAAAACTACAAACGTATACTACACTCTAAATGTAAACAAAGACTACAAATGTAAACTAAACTAAAAGTAAACAAATGCTACAAATATAAACAACGACTACAAATGTAAACAAAAGTAAATGTAAACAAATACTAGAAATATAAATAAAGACTCTAAATGTAACCAAAGATTGCAAACGTAAACAAAGTCTCTAAATGTAAACAAATAATAAAAATGTAAACAAAGACTCTAAATGTAATAAAAAATCTGGGTATAAACAAGGACTCTAGGTGTAAACAAGGACTACAAATCTAAACAGACTCTAAATGTAAACAAAGCCTAAAAATAAAAACAAAGACTCTAAATGTAAACAAAGGCTAAAAATGTAAACAAAGACTAAAAATGTAAACAAAACTAAAAGTAAACAAATACAACAAATATAAACAACGACTACAAATGTAAACAAAACTAAATGTAAGCAAATACTAGAAATATAAACAAAGACTCTAAATGTAACCAAAAACTCTTGGTGTAAACAAGGACTCTAGGTGTAAAAAAGGACTACAAATGTAAACAAAGTCTCTAAATATAAACAGACTAAATGTAAACAAAGACTACAAGTGTAATCAAAGACTACAAATGTAAACAAAACTCTCCATGTAAACAATCTCTCTAAATAAGAACAAAGACTACAAATAAAAACGGATTCTAAATGTAAACAAAGAATACAAATGTAAACAAAGACTATAAATGTTAAGAAAGTCTACAAATGTAAACAAAGCCTCTAAATATAAACAAAATATCTAAATGTAAGCAGACTACAAATGTAAACAAAGAATACAAATGTAAACAAAGAGCACAAATGTGTAAACAAACTCTCCGTGACTCAAAACTCTTTGTGACTCAAAGTGTAAACAAACTCTCTAAATGTAAACAAACTCTACAAATGTAGACAGACTATAAATGAAAACAGACTCTAAAAGAAAACAGATTAAAAATGTAAACAAAGACTACATATGTAAACAGACTCTAAATGTAAACAAAGACTGCAAATGTAAACATAGACCTAAATGTAAACAAAGACTACAAATGTAAACAAAGACTCTAAATGTAAAGAAGGTCTCTAAATGCAAAGAAAGATTACAAATGTAAACAAAGACTACAAATGTGAACAAAGACTACAAATATAAACAAAGACTCTAAATAAAACAGACTACAAATGTGAACAAAAACTACAAACGTAAACTAACACTCTAAATGTAGACAAAGACTACAAATGTAAACAAAGACTGCAAACGTAAACAAAGACTCTAAATGTAAACACTCTAAATGTATACAAAGACTACATATGTAAACAAAGAATTTAGAAGTAAATAAAGACTACAAATGTAAACAAAGACCTTAAATGTAAACAGACTAAATTAAAACAAAGAGTAAAAATGTAAACAAAGACTACAAACGTAAACAAAGACTCTAAATATAAAGAAGGTCTCTAAATGCAAACAAAGATTACAAATGTAAACAAAGACTACAAATATAAACAAAGACTCTGAATAGAAACAGACTACAAATGCAAACAAAAACTACAAACGTAAACTAACGCTCTAAATGTAAACAAAGACGACAAATGTAAACAAAGACTGCAAACGTAAACAAAAACTCTAAATGTAAACAAATAATAAAAATGTAAACAAAGACTCTAAATGTAATAAAAAACTCTGGGTATAAACAAGGACTACAAATGTAAACAGACTCTAAATATAAACAAAGTCTAAAAATAAAAACAAAGACTCTAAATGTAAACAAAGGCTAAAAATCTAAACAAAGACACTAAATGGAACTCTAAATGTAAACGAAGAATAAAAATGTAAACAAAGACTTCAAATGTAAACAAAGACCTTAAATGTAAACAGACACTATAATGAAAACAAACACTAAAAATGTAAACAAAGACTACAAACGTAAACAAAGACTCTAAATATAAAGAAGGTCTCTAAATGCAAACAAAGATTACAAATGTAAACAAAGACTACAAATGTAAACAAAGACTATAAATATAAACAAAGACTCTAAATGGAAACAGACTACAAATGTAAACAAAAACTACAAACGTAAACTAACACTCTAAATGTAAACCAAGACTACAAATGTAAACAAAACTAAAAGTAAACAAATACTACAAATATAAACAACGACTACAAATGTAAACAAAACTAAATGTAAACAAAAACTAGAAATATAAACAAAGACTCTAAATGTAACCAAAGATTGCAAACGTAAACAAAGTCTCTAAATGTAAACAAATAATAAAAATGTAAACAAAGACTCTAAATGTAATAAAAAACTCTGGGTATAAACATGGGCTCTACGTGTAAACAAGGACTACAAATGTAAACAGACTCTAAATGTAAACAAAGCCTAAAAATAAAAACAAAGACTCTAAATGTAAACAAAGGCTAAAAATGTAAACAAAGACTAAAAATGTAAACAAAGGCTCTAAATGTAAACAAACGCGCTATATGTAAACAAAGACACTAAATGGAACTCTAAATGTAAACAAAGAATAAATATGTAAACAAAGACTACAAATGTAAACAAAGACACAAAATGGGAATTTAAATGTAAACAAAAAATAAAAAAGTAAACAAAACTAAAAGTAAACAAATACTACAAATATAAACAACGACTACAAATGTATACAAAACTAAATGTAAACAAAAACTTGAAATATAAACAAAGACTCTAAATGTAACCAAAATCTCTTGGTGTAAACAAGGACTCTAGGTGTAAAAAAGGACTACAAATGTAAACAAAGTCTCTAAATATAAACAAAGTCTAAATGTAAACAAAGACTACAAGTGTAAACAAGGACTACAAATGTAAAAAAAAACTCTACATGTAAACAATCTCTCTAAATGTAAACAAAGAATAAAAATGTAAACAAAGACTATAAATGTTAAGAAAGACTACAAATGTAAACAAAGACACAAAACGTAAACAAAAACAACAAACGTAAACAGACACTAAGTGTAAGCAGACAACAAATGTAAACAAAGCCTCTAAATATAAGCAAAGTATCTAAATGTAAGCAGACTACAAATGTAAACAAAGAGCACAAATGTTAAGTGACTCAAACTGTAAACAAACTCTCTAAATGTAAACAAAGTCTACAAATGTAAACAGACTATAAATGAAAACAGACTCTAAAAGAAAACAGATTAAAAATGTAAACAAAGACTACATATGTAAACAGACTCTAAATGTAAACAAAGACTGCAAATATAAACATAGACCTAAATGTAAACAAAGACTACAAATGTAAACAAAGACTCTAAATGTAAAGAAGGTCTCTAAATGCAAAGAAAGATTACAAATGTAAACAAAGACTACAAATGTAAACAAAGACTACAAATATAAACAAAGACTCTGAATAAAACAGACTACAAATGTAAACAAAAACTACAAACGTAAACTAACACTCTAAATGTAGACAAAGACTACAAATGTAAACAAAGACTGCAAACGTAAACAAAGACTCTAAATGTAAACACTCTAAATGTATACAATGACTACATATGTAAACAAAGAATTTAAATGTAAATAAAGACTTCAAATGTAAACAAAGACCTTAAATGTAAACAGAATCTAAATTAAAACAAAGACTAAAAATGTAAACAAAGACTACGAACGTAAACAAAGACTCTAAATATAAAGAAGGTCTCTAAATGCAAACAAAGATTACAAATGTAAACAAAGACTACAAATGTAAACAAAGACTCTAAATAGAAACAGACTACAAATGTAAACAAAAACTACAAACGTAAACTAACACTCTAAATGTATACAAAGACTACAAATGTAAACAAAGACTGCAAACGTAAACAAAAACTCTAAATGTAAACAAATAATAAAAATGTAAACAAAGACTCTAAATGTAATAAAAAAACTCTGGGTATAAACAAGGACTAAAAATGTAAACAAAGACTACAAATGTAAACAAAGACTACAAATATAGACAAAGACTCTAAATAGAAACAGACTACAAATGTAAACAAAAACTACAAACGTAAACTAACACTCTAAATGTAAACAAAGACTACATATGTAAAGAAAGACTGCAAACGTAAACAAAAACTCTAAATGTAAACAAATAATAAAAATGTAAACAAAGACTCTAAATGTAATAAAAACTCTGGGTATAAACAAGGACTACAAATGTAAACAGACTCTAAATATAAACAAAGTCTAAAAATAAAAACAAAGACTCTAAATGTAAACAAAGGCTTAAAATGTAAACAAAGACTACAAATGTAAACAAAGGGACTAAATGTAAACAGTCTAAATGTAAACAAAGCCTACATATGTAAACAAAAACTACATATGTAAACAAAGACTACAAATGGAAACAAAGACTCTAAATGGAAACAGACTACAAATGTAAACAAAAACTACAAACGTAAACTAACACTCTAAATGTAAACAAAGACTACAAATGTAAACAAAACTAAAAGTAAACAAATACTACAAATATAAACAAAGACTCTAAAAGTAACCAAAGATTCCAAACGTAAACAAAGTCTCTAAATATAAACAAATAATAAAAATGTAAAGAAAGACTCTAAATGTAATAAAAAACTCTGGGTATAAACAAGGACTCTAGGTGTAAACAAGGACTTCAAATGTAAACAGACTCTAAATGTAAACAAAGCCTAAAAATAAAAACAAAGACTTTAAATGTAAACAAAGGCTAAAAATGTAAACAAAGACTAAAAATGTAAACAAAGGCTCTAAATGTAAACAAACGCGCTATATGTAAACAAAGACACTAAATGGAACTCTAAATGTAAACAAAGAATAAAAATGTAAACAAAGACTACAAATGTAAACAAAGACACAAAATGGGACTCTAAATGTAAACAAAAAATAAAAATGTAAACAAAACTAAAAGTAAACAAATACTACAAATATAAACAACGACTACAAATGTAAACAAAACTAAATGTAAACAAAAACTAGAAATATAAACAAAGACTCTAAATGTAACCAAAATCTCTTGGTGTAAACAAGGACTCTAGGTGTAAAAAAGGACTACAAATGTAAACAAAGTCTCTAAATATAAACAAAGTCTAAATGTAAACAAAGACTACAAGTGTAAACAAGGACTACAAATGTAAAAAAAACTCTACATGTAAACAATCTCTCTAAATGTAAACAAAGAATAAAAATGTAAACAAAGACTATAAATGTTAAGAAAGTCTACAACTGTAAACAAAGACTACAAATGTAAACAAAGACACAAAACGTAAACAAAAACTACAAACGTAAACAGATTCTAAGTGTAAACAGACAACAAATGTAAAGAAAGCCTCTAAATATAAACAAAGTATCTAAATGTAAGCAGACTACAAATGTAAACAAAGAGCACAAATGTTAAGTGACTCAAACTGTAAACAAACTCTCTAAATGTAAACAAAGACTACAAATGTAAACAGACTCTAAATGTAAACAAAGACTGCAAATGTAAACATAGACCTAAATGTAAACAAAGACTACAAATGTAAACAAAAACTCTATATGTAAACAAAGTCTAAAAATGTAAACAAAGTCTAAAAATGTAAACAAAGGCTACAAATGTAAACAAAGACTAAATGTAAAGAAGGTCTCTAAATTCAAAGAAAGATTACATATGTAAACAAAGACTACAAATGTAAACAAAGACTACAAATATAAACAAAGACTAAATAAAACAGACTACAAATGTAAACAAAAACTACAAACGTAAACAAACACTCTAAATGTAGACAAAGACTACAAATGTAAACATAGACTGCAAACGTAAACAAAGACTCTATATGTAAACAATCTAAATGTATAGAAAGACCGCATATGTAAACAAAGAATTTAAATGTAAATAAAGACTACAAATGTAAACAAAGACCTTAAATGTAAACAGACTCTAAATTAAAACAAAGACTAAAAATGTAAACAAAGACTACAAACGTAAACAAAGACTCTAAATAAAAAGAAGGTCTCTAAATGCAAACAAAGATTACAAATGTAAACAAAGACTACAAATGTAAACAAAGACTATAAATATAAACAAAGACTCTAAATGGAAACAGACTACAAATGTAAATAAAAATTACAAACGTAAACTAACACTCTAAATGTAAACAAAGACTACAAATGTAAACAAAACTAAAAGTAAACAAATACTACAAATATAAACAACGATTACAAATGTAAACAAAACTAAATGTAAAAAAATACTAGAAATATAAACAAAGACTCTAAAGGTAACCAAAGTTTGCAAACGTAAACAAAGTCTCTAAATGTAAACAAATAATAAAAATGTAAACAAAGTTTCTAAATGTAATAAAAAACTCTGGGTATAAACAAGGACTCTAGGTGTAAACAAGGACTACAAATGTAAACAGACTCTAAATGTAAACAAAGCCTAAAAATAAAAACAAAGACTCTAAATATAAACAAAGGCTAAAAATGTAAACAAAAACTAAAAATGTAAACAAAGGCTCTAAATGTAAACAAACGCGCTATATGTAAACAAAGACTCTAAATGGAACTCTAAATGTAAACAAAGAATAAAAATGTAAACAAAACTAAAAGTAAACAAATACTAAAAATATAAACAACGACTACAAATGTAAACAAAACTAAATGTAAACAAAAACTAGAAATATAAACAAAGACTCTAAATGTAACCAAAATCTCTTGGTGTAAACAGGGACTCTAGGTGTAAAAAAGGACTACAAATGTAAACAAAGTCTCTAAATATAAACAAAGTCTAAATGTAAACAAAGACTACAAGTGTAAACAAGGACTTCAAATGTAAAAAAAAAAACTCTACATGTAAACAATCTCTCTAAATGTAAACAAAGAATAAAAATGTAAACAGACTATAAATGTTAAGAAAGTCTACAACTGTAAACAAAGACTACAAATGTAAACAAAGACACAAAACGTAAACAAAAACTACAAACGTAAACAGACTCTAAGTGTAAACAGACAACAAATGTAAAGAAAGCCTCTAAATATAAACAAAGTCTAAATGTAAACAAAGACTACAAGTGTAAAAAAGGACTACAAATGTAAAAAAAAATTCTACATGTAAACAATCTCTCTAAATGTAAACAAAGAATAAAAATGTAAACAAAGACTATAAATGTTAAGAAAGACTACAAATGTAAACAAAGACACAAAACGTAAACAAAAACAACAAACGTAAACAGACACTAAGTGTAAGCAGACAACAAATGTAAACAAAGCCTCTAAATATAAGCAAAGTATCTAAATGTAAGCAGACTACAAATGTAAACAAAGAGCACAAATGTTAAGTGACTCAAACTGTAAACAAACTCTCTAAATGTAAACAAAGTCTACAAATGTAAACAGACTATAAATGAAAACAGACTCTAAAAGAAAACAGATTAAAAATGTAAACAAAGACTACATATGTAAACAGACTCTAAATGTAAACAAAGACTGCAAATATAAACATAGACCTAAATGTAAACAAAGACTACAAATGTAAACAAAGACTCTAAATGTAAAGAAGGTCTATAAATGCAAAAAAAGATTACAAATGTAAACAAAGACTACAAATGTAAACAAAGACTACAAATATAAACAAAGACTCTGAATAAAACAGACTACAAATGTAAACAAAAACTACAAACGTAAACTAACACTCTAAATGTAGACAAAGACTACAAATGTAAACAAAGACTGCAAACGTAAACAAAGACTCTAAATGTAAACACTCTAAATGTATACAATGACTACATATGTAAACAAAGAATTTAAATGTAAATAAAGACTTCAAATGTAAACAAAGACCTTAAATGTAAACAGAATCTAAATTAAAACAAAGACTAAAAATGTAAACAAAGACTACGAACGTAAACAAAGACTCTAAATATAAAGAAGGTCTCTAAATGCAAACAAAGATTACAAATGTAAACAAAGACTACAAATGTAAACAAAGACTCTAAATAGAAACAGACTACAAATGTAAACAAAAACTACAAACGTAAACTAACACTCTAAATGTATACAAAGACTACAAATGTAAACAAAGACTGCAAACGTAAACAAAAACTCTAAATGTAAACAAATAATAAAAATGTAAACAAAGACTCTAAATGTAATAAAAAACTCTGGGTATAAACAAGGACTAAAAATGTAAACAAAGACTACAAATGTAAACAAAGACTACAAATATAAACAAAGACTCTAAATAGAAACAGACTACAAATGTAAACAAAAACTACAAACGTAAACTAACACTCTAAATGTAAACAAAGACTACATATGTAAAGAAAGACTGCAAACGTAAACAAAAACTCTAAATGTAAACAAATAATAAAAATGTAAACAAAGACTCTAAATGTAATAAAAACTCTGGGTATAAACAAGGACTACAAATGTAAACAGACTCTAAATATAAACAAAGTCTAAAAATAAAAACAAAGACTCTAAATGTAAACAAAGGCTTAAAATGTAAACAAAGACTACAAATGTAAACAAAGGGACTAAATGTAAACAGTCTAAATGTAAACAAAGCCTACATATGTAAACAAAAACTACATATGTAAACAAAGACTACAAATGGAAACAAAGACTCTAAATGGAAACAGACTACAAATGTAAACAAAAACTACAAACGTAAACTAACACTCTAAATGTAAACAAAGACTACAAATGTAAACAAAACTAAAAGTAAACAAATACTACAAATATAAACAAAGACTCTAAAAGTAACCAAAGATTCCAAACGTAAACAAAGTCTCTAAATATAAACAAATAATAAAAATGTAAACAGACTCTAAATGTAAACAAAGCCTAAAAATAAAAACAAAGACTTTAAATGTAAACAAAGGCTAAAAATGTAAACAAAGATTAAAATGTAAACAAAGGCTCTAAATGTAAACAAACGCGCTATATGTAAACAAAGATACTAAATGGAACTCTAAATGTAAACAAAGAATAAAAATGTAAACAAAGACTACAAATGTAAACAAAGACACAAAATGGGACTCTAAATGTAAACAAAAAATAAAAATGTAAACAAAACTAAAAGTAAACAAATACTACAAATATAAACAACGACTACAAAAGTAAACAAAACTAAATGTAAACAAAAACTAGAAATATAAACAAAGACTCTAAATGTAACCAAAATCTCTTGGTGTAAACAAGGACTCTAGGTGTAAAAAAGGACTACAAATGTAAACAAAGTCTCTAAATATAAACAAAGTCTAAATGTAAACAAAGACTACAAGTGTAAACAAGGACTACAAATGTAAAAAAAACTCTACATGTAAACAATCTCTCTAAATGTAAACAAAGAATAAAAATGTAAACAAAGACTATAAATGTTAAGAAAGTCTACAACTGTAAACAAAGACTACAAATGTAAACAAAGACACAAAACGTAAACAAAAACTACAAACGTAAACAGACTCTAAGTGTAAACAGACAACAAATGTAAAGAAAGCCTCTAAATATAAACAAAGTATCTAAATGTAAGCAGACTACAAATGTAAACAAAGAGCACAAATGTTAAGTGACTCAAACTGTAAACAAACTCTCTAAATGTAAACAAAGACTACAAATGTAAACAGACTCTAAATGTAAACAAAGACTGCAAATGTAAACATAGACCTAAATGTAAACAAAGACTACAAATGTAAACAAAGACTCTATATGTAAACAAAGTCTAAAAATGTAAACAAAGTCTAAAAATGTAAACAAAGGCTACAAATGTAAACAAAGACTCTAAATGTAAAGAAGGTCTCTAAATTCAAAGAAAGATTACATATGTAAACAAAGACTACAAATGTAAACAAAGACTACAAATATAAACAAAGACTCTAAATAAAACAGACTACAAATGTAAACAAAAACTACAAACGTAAACAAACACTCTAAATGTAGACAAAGACTACAAATGTAAACATAGACTGCAAACGTAAACAAAGACTCTATATGTAAACAATCTAAATGTATAGAAAGACCGCATATGTAAACAAAGAATTTAAATGTAAATAAAGACTACAAATGTAAACAAAGACCTTAAATGTAAACAGACTCTAAATTAAAACAAAGACTAAAAATGTAAACAAAGACTACAAACGTAAACAAAGACTCTAAATAAAAAGAAGGTCTCTAAATGCAAACAAAGATTACAAATGTAAACAAAGACTACAAATGTAAACAAAGACTATAAATATAAACAAAGACTCTAAATGGAAACAGACTACAAATGTAAATAAAAATTACAAACGTAAACTAACACTCTAAATGTAAACAAAGACTACAAATGTAAACAAAACTAAAAGTAAACAAATACTACAAATATAAACAACGATTACAAATGTAAACAAAACTAAATGTAAAAAAATACTAGAAATATAAACAAAGACTCTAAAGGTAACCAAAGTTTGCAAACGTAAACAAAGTCTCTAAATGTAAACAAATAATAAAAATGTAAACAAAGTTTCTAAACGTAATAAAAAACTCTGGGTATAAACAAGGACTCTAGGTGTAAACAAGGACAACAAATGTAAACAGACTCTAAATGTAAACAAAGCCTAAAAATAAAAACAAAGACTCTAAATATAAACAAAGGCTAAAAATGTAAACAAAAACTAAAAATGTAAACAAAGGCTCTAAATGTAAACAAACGCGCTATATGTAAACAAAGACTCTAAATGGAACTCTAAATGTAAACAAAGAATAAAAATGTAAACAAAACTAAAAGTAAACAAATACTAAAAATATAAACAACGACTACAAATGTAAACAAAACTAAATGTAAACAAAAACTAGAAATATAAACAAAGACTCTAAATGTAACCAAAATCTCTTGGTGTAAACAGGGACTCTAGGTGTAAAAAAGGACTACAAATGTAAACAAAGTCTCTAAATATAAACAAAGTCTAAATGTAAACAAAGACTACAAGTGTAAACAAGGACTTCAAATGTAAAAAAAAACTCTACATGTAAACAATCTCTCTAAATGTAAACAAAGAATAAAAATGTAAACAAAGACTATAAATGTTAAGAAAGTCTACAACTGTAAACAAAGACTACAAATGTAAACAAAGACACAAAACGTAACAAAAACTACAAACGTAAACAGACTCTAAGTGTAAACAGACAACAAATGTAAAGAAAGCCTCTAAATATAAACAAAGTCTAAATGTAAACAAAGACTACAAGTGTAAAAAAGGACTACAAATGTAAAAAAAAACTCTACATGTAAACAATCTCTCTAAATGTAAACAAAGAATAAAAATGTAAACAAAGACTATAAATGTTAAGAAAGACTACAAATGTAAACAAAGACACAAAACGTAAACAAAAACAACAAACGTAAACAGACACTAAGTGTAAGCAGACAACAAATGTAAACAAAGCCTCTAAATATAAGCAAAGTATCTAAATGTAAGCAGACTACAAATGTAAACAAAGAGCACAAATGTTAAGTGACTCAAACTGTAAACAAACTCTCTAAATGTAAACAAAGTCTACAAATGTAAACAGACTATAAATGAAAACAGACTCTAAAAGAAAACAGATTAAAAATGTAAACAAAGACTACATATGTAAACAGACTCTAAATGTAAACAAAGACTGCAAATATAAACATAGACCTAAATGTAAACAAAGACTACAAATGTAAACAAAGACTCTAAATGTAAAGAAGGTCTATAAATGCAAAAAAAGATTACAAATGTAAACAAAGACTACAAATGTAAACAAAGACTACAAATATAAACAAAGACTCTGAATAAAACAGACTACAAATGTAAACAAAAACTACAAACGTAAACTAACACTCTAAATGTAGACAAAAACTACAAATGTAAACAAAGACTGCAAACGTAAACAAAGACTCTAAATGTAAACACTCTAAATGTATACAATGACTACATATGTAAACAAAGAATTTAAATGTAAATAAAGACTTCAAATGTAAACAAAGACCTTAAATGTAAACAGAATCTAAATTAAAACAAAGACTAAAAATGTAAACAAAGACTACGAACGTAAACAAAGACTCTAAATATAAAGAAGGTCTCTAAATGCAAACAAATATTACAAATGTAAACAAAGACTACAAATGTAAACAAAGACTCTAAATAGAAACAGACTACAAATGTAAACAAAAACTACAAACGTAAACTAACACTCTAAATGTATACAAAGACTACAAATGTAAACAAAGACTGCAAACGTAAACAAAAACTCTAAATGTAAACAAATAATAAAAATGTAAACAAAGACTCTAAATGTAATAAAAAACTCTGGGTATAAACAAGGACTAAAAATGTAAACAAAGACTACAAATGTAAACAAAGACTACAAATATAAACAAAGACTCTAAATAGAAACAGACTACAAATGTAAACAAAAACTACAAACGTAAACTAACACTCTAAATGTAAACAAAGACTACATATGTAAAGAAAGACTGCAAACGTAAACAAAAACTCTAAATGTAAACAAATAATAAAAATGTAAACAAAGATTCTAAATGTAATAAAAACTCTGGGTATAAACAAGGACTACAAATGTAAACAGACTCTAAATATAAACAAAGTCTAAAAATAAAAACAAAGACTCTAAATGTAAACAAAGGCTTAAAATGTAAACAAAGACTACAAATGTAAACAAAGGGACTAAATGTAAACAGTCTAAATGTAAACAAAGCCTACATATGTAAACAAAAACTACATATGTAAACAAAGACTACAAATGGAAACAAAGACTCTAAATGGAAACAGACTACAAATGTAAACAAAAACTACAAACGTAAACTAACACTCTAAATGTAAACAAAGACTACAAATGTAAACAAAACTAAAAGTAAACAAATACTACAAATATAAACAAAGACTCTAAAAGTAACCAAAGATTCCAAACGTAAACAAAGTCTCTAAATATAAACAAATAATAAAAATGTAAAGAAAGACTCTAAATGTAATAAAAAACTCTGGGTATAAACAAGGACTCTAGGTGTAAACAAGGACTTCAAATGTAAACAGACTCTAAATGTAAACAAAGCCTAAAAATAAAAACAAAGACTTTAAATGTAAACAAAGGCTAAAAATGTAAACAAAGATTAAAATGTAAACAAAGGCTCTAAATGTAAACAAACGCGCTATATGTAAACAAAGATACTAAATGGAACTCTAAATGTAAACAAAGAATAAAAATGTAAACAAAGACTACAAATGTAAACAAAGACACAAAATGGGACTCTAAATGTAAACAAAAAATAAAAATGTAAACAAAACTAAAAGTAAACAAATACTACAAATATAAACAACGACTACAAATGTAAACAAAACTAAATGTAAACAAAAACTAGAAATATAAACAAAGACTCTAAATGTAACCAAAATCTCTTGGTGTAAACAAGGACTCTAGGTGTAAAAAAGGACTACAAATGTAAACAAAGTCTCTAAATATAAACAAAGTCTAAATGTAAACAAAGACTACAAGTGTAAACAAGGACTACAAATGTAAAAAAAACTCTACATGTAAACAATCTCTCTAAATGTAAACAAAGAATAAAAATGTAAACAAAGACTATAAATGTTAAGAAAGTCTACAACTGTAAACAAAGACTACAAATGTAAACAAAGACACAAAACGTAAACAAAAACTACAAACGT
Organism: Salticus scenicus; assembly: GCA_963930645.1. Lineage (NCBI taxonomy): Eukaryota > Metazoa > Arthropoda > Arachnida > Araneae > Salticidae > Salticus > Salticus scenicus. The sequence continues at coordinate 203,339 of CAWVNO010003029.1, forward strand.
AAACAGACTCTAAGTGTAAACAGACAACAAATGTAAAGAAAGCCTCTAAATATAAACAAAGTATCTAAATGTAAGCAGACTACAAATGTAAACAAAGAGCACAAATGTTAAGTGACTCAAACTGTAAACAAACTCTCTAAATGTAAACAAAGACTACAAATGTAAACAGACTCTAAATGTAAACAAAGACTGCAAATGTAAACATAGACCTAAATGTAAACAAAGACTACAAATGTAAACAAAGACTCTATATGTAAACAAAGTCTAAAAATGTAAACAAAGTCTAAAAATGTAAACAAAGTCTACAAATGTAAACAAAGACTCTAAATTTAAAGAAGGTCTCTAAATTCAAAGAAAGATTACAAATGTAAACAAAGACTACAAATGTAAACAAAGACTACAAATGTAAACAAAGACTCTAAATGTAATAAAAAACTCTGGGTATAAACAAGGCCTACAAATGTAAACCGACTCTAAATATAAACAAAGTCTAAAAATAAAAACAAAGACTCTAAAAGTAAACAAAGGCTAAAAATATAAACAAAGACTACAAATGTAAACAAAGGGACTAAATGTAAACACTCTAAATGTAAACAAAGCCTACATATGTAAAGAAAGACTAAAAATGTAAACAAAGACTAAAAATGTAAACAAAGACTACATATGTAAACAAAGAATTTATATGTAAATAAAGACTACAAATGTAAACAAAGACCTTAAATGTCAACAGACTCTAAATTAAAACAAAGACTAAAAATGTAAACAAAGACTACAAACGTAAACAAAACTCTAAATATAAAGGTCTCTAAATGCAAACAAAGATTTTAAATGTAAACAAAGACTACAAATGTAAACAAAGACTATAAATATAAACAAAGACTCTAAATGGAAACAGACTTCAAATGTAAACAAAAACTACAAACGTAAACTAACACTCTAAATGTAAACAAAGACTACAAATGTAAACAAAACTACAAGTAAACAAATACTACAAATATAAACAACGACTACAAATGTAAACAAAACTAAATGTAAACAAATACTAGAAATAAAAACAGACTCTAAATGTAACCAAAGATTGCAAACGTAAACATAGTCTCTAAATGTAAACAAATAGTAAAAATATAAACAAAGACTCTAAATGTAATAAAAAACTCTGGGTATGAACAAGGACTCTAGGTGTAAACAAGGACTACAAATGTAAACAGACTTTAAATGTAAACAAAGCCTAAAAATAAAAACAAAGACTCTAAATGTAAACAAAGGCTAAAAATGTAAACAAAGACTAAAAATGTAAACAAAGGCTCTAAATGTAAACAAACGCGCTATATGTAAACAAAGACACTAAATGGAACTCTAAATGTAAACAAAGAATAAAAATGTAAACAAAGTCTACAAATGTAAACAAAGACACAAAATGGGAATTTAAATGTAAACAAAAAATAAAAAAGTAAACAAAACTAAAAGTAAACAAATACTACAAATATAAACAACGACTACAAATGTAAACAAAACTAAATGTAAACAAAAACTAGAAATATAAACAAAGACTCTAAATGTAACCAAAATCTCTTGGTGTAAACAAGGACTCTAGGTGTAAAAAAGGACTACAAATGTAAACAGACTCTAAATATAAACAAAGTCTAAAAATAAAAACAAAGAATCTAAATGTAAACAAAGGCTAAAAATGTAAACAAAGACTACAAATGTAAACAAAGGGACTAAATGTAAACACTCTAAATGTAAACAAAGCCTACATATGTAAAGAAAGACTAAAAATGTAAACAAAGACTACAAATGTAAACAAAGACTCTAAATGGAAACAGACTACAAATGTAAACAAAAACTACAAACGTAAACTAACACTCTAAATGTAAACAAAGACTACAAATGTAAACAAAACTAAAAGTAAACAAATACTACAAATATAAACAACGACTACAAATGTAAACAAAACTAAATGTAAACAAATACTAGAAATATAAACAGACTCTAAATGTAACCAAAAATTGCAAACATAAACAAAGTTTCTAAATGTAAACAAAGACTAAAAATGTAAACAAAGGCTCTAAATGTAAACAAACGCGCTATATGTAAACAAAGACTACAAATGTAAACAAAGACACTAAATGGAACTCTAAATGTAAACAAAGAATAAAAATGTAAACAAAGACTACAAATGTAAACAAAGACACTAAATGGAACTCTAAATGTAAACAAAGAATAAAAATGTAAACAAAGACTACAAATGTAAACAAAGACACAAAATGGGACTCTAAATGTAAACAAAAAATAAAAATGTAAAAATCTCTTGGTGTAAACAAGGACTCTAGGTGTAAAAAAGGACTACAAATGTAAACAAAGTCTCTAAATATAAACAAAGTCTAAATGTAAACAAAGACTACAAGTGTAAACAAGGACTACAAATGTAAAAAAAACTCTGGGTATAAACAAGGACTACAAATGTAAACAAAGATTACAAATGTAAACAAAGACTACAAATATAAACAAAGACTCTAAATAGAAACAGCCTACAAATGTAAACAAAAACTACAAACGTAAACTAACACTCTAAATGTAAACAAAGACTACAAATGTAAACAAAGACTGCAAACGTAAACAAAAACTCTAAATGTAAACAAATAATAAAAATGTAAACAAAGACTCTAAATGTATTAAAAAACTCTGGGTATAAACAAGGACTACAAATGTAAACAGACTTTAAATATAAAAAAAGACTAAAAATAAAAACAGACTCTAAATGTAAACAAAGGCTAAAAATGTAAACAAAGACTACAAATCTAAACAAAGGGACTAAATGTAAACACTCTAAATGTAAACAAAGCCTACATATGTAAACAAAAACTACAAATGTAAACAAAGACTACAAATGTAAACAAAGACTCTAAATGGAAACAGACTACAAATGTAAACAAAAACTACAAACGTAAACTAACACTCAAAATGTAAACAAAGACTACAAATGTAAACAAAACTAAAAGTAAACAAATACTACAAATATAAACAACGACTACAAATGTAAACAAAACTAAATGTAAACAAATACTAGAAATATAAACAAAGACTCTAAATGTAACCAAAAACCCTTGGTGTAAACAAGGACTCTAGGTGTAAAAAAAGACTACAAATGTAAACAAAGTATCTAAATATAAACAAAGTCTAAATATAAACAAAGACTACAAGTGTAAACAAGGACTACAAATGTAAACAAAAACTCTACATGTAAACAATCTCTCTAAATGTAAACAAAGACTACAAATATAAACGGACTCTAAATGTCAACAAAGTCTCTAAATTTAAACAAAGAATACAAATGTAAACAAAGACTATAAATGTTAAGAAAGTCTACAACTGTAAACAAAGACTACAGATGTAAACAAAGACACTAAACGTAAACAAAAACTACAAACGTAAACAGACTAAGTGTAAACAGACAACAAATGTAAACAAAGCCTCTAAATATAAACAAAGTATCTAAATGTAAGCAGACTACAAATGTAAACAAAGAATACAAATGTAAACAAAGAGCACAAATGTTAAGTGACTCAAACTGTAAACAAACTCTCTAAATGTAAACAAAGTCTACAAATGTAAACAGACTATAAATGAAAACAGACTAAAAATGTAAACAAAGACTACATATGTAAACAGACTCTAAATGTAAACAAAGACTGCAAATGTAAACATAGACTTAAATGTCAACAAAGGCTACAAATGTAAACAAAGACTCTATATGTAAACAAAGTCTAAAAATGTAAACAAAGTCTAAAAATGTAAACAAAGGCTACAAATGTAAACAAAGACTCTAAATGTAAAGAAGTTCTCTAAATTCAAAGAAAGATTACAAATGTAAACAAAGACTACAAATGTAAACAAAGACTACAAATATAAACAAAGACTCTAAATAAAACAGACTACAAATGTAAACAAAAACTACAAACGTAAGCTAACACTCTAAATGTAGACAAAGACTACAAATGTACACAAAAACTACAAACGTAAGCTAACACTCTAAATGTAGACAAAGACTACAAATGTAAACAAAGACTGCAAACGTAAACAAAGACTCTATATGTAAATAATCTAAATGTATAGAAAGACTACATATGTAAACAAAGAATTTAAATGTAAACAAAGTCTAAAAATATAAACAAAGACTACAAACGTAAACAAAGACTCTAAATATAAAGGTCTCTAAATGTAAACAAAGATTACAAATGTAAACAAAGACTACAAATCTAAACAAAGACTATAAATATAAACAAAGACTCTAAATGGAAACAGACTACAAATGTAAACAAAAACTACAAACGTAAACTAACACTCTAAATGTAAACAAAGACTAAAAATGTAAACAAAACTACAAGTAAACAAATACTACAAATATAAACAACGACTACAAATGTAAACAAAACTAAATGTAAACAAATACTAGAAATAAACACAGACTCTAAATGTAACCAAAGATTGCAAACGTAAACAAAGTCTCTAAATGTAAACAAATAATAAAAATGTAAACAAAGACTCTAAATGTAATAAAAAACTCTGGGTATAAACAAGGACTCTAGGTGTAAACAAGGACTACAAATGTAAACAGACTCTAAATGTAAACAAAGCCTAAAAATAAAAACAAAGACTCTAAATGTAAACAAAGGCTAAAAATGTAAACAAAGACTAAAAATGTAAACAAAGGCTCTAAATGTAAACAAACGCGCTATATGTAAACAAAGACACTAAATGGAACTCTAACTGTAAACAAAGAATAAAAATGTAAACAAAGACTACAAATGTAAACAAAGACACAAAATGGGACTCTAAATGTAAACAAAAAATAAAAATGTAAACAAAACTAAAAGTAAACAAATACTACAAATATAAACAACGACTACAAATGTAAACAAAACTAAATGTAAACAAAAACTAGAAATATAAAGAAAGACTCTAAATGTAACCAAAAACTCTTGGTGTAAACAAGGACTCTAGGTGTAAAAAAAGACTACAAATGTAAACAAAGTCTCTAAATATAAACAAAGTCTAAATGTAAACAAAGACTACAAGTGTAAACAAGGACTACAAATGTAAACAAAAACTCTACATGTAAACAATCTCTCTAAATGTAAACAAAGACTACAAATATAAACGGACTCTAAATGTCAACAGAGTCTCTAAATTTAAACAAAGATTACAAATGTAAACAAAGACTATAAATGTTAAGAAAGTCTACAAATGTAAACAAAGACACTAAACGTAAACAAAGACTACAAATGTAAACAAAGACACTAAACGTAAACAAAAACTACAAACGTAAACAGACTAAGTGTAAACAGACAACAAATGTAAACAAAGCCTCTAAATATAAACAAAGTATCTAAATGTAAGCAGACTACAAATGTAAACAAAGAATACAAATGTAAACAAAGAGCACAAATGTTAAGTGACTCAAACTGTAAACAAACTATCTAAATGTAAACAAAGTCTACAAATGTAAACAGACTATAAATGAAAACAGACTCTAAATGCAAACAGACTAAAAATGTAAACAAAGACTACATATGTAAACAGACTCTAAATGTAAACAAAGACTGCAAATGTAAACATAGTCTTAAATGTAAACAAAGACTACAAATGTAAACAAAGACTCTATATGTAAACAAAGTCTAAAAATGTAAACAAAGTCTAAAAATGTGAACAAAGGCTACAAATGTAAACAAAGACTCTAAATGTAAAGAAGGTCTCTAAATTCAAAGAAAGATTACAAATGTAAACAAAGACTACAAATGTAAACAAAGACTACAAATATAAACAAAGACTCTAAATAAAACAGACTACAAATGTAAACAAAAACTACAAACGTAAACTAACACTCTATATGTAGACAAAGACTACAAATGTAAACAAAGACTGCAAACGTAAACAAAGACTCTCTATGTAAACAATCTAAATGTATAGAAAGACTACATATGTAAACAAAGACCTTAAATGTAAACAGACTCTAAATTAAAACAAAGACTAAAAATGTAAACAAATACTACAAACGTAAACAAAGACTCTAAATATAAAGAAGGTCTCTAAATGCAAACAAAGATTACAAATGTAAACAAAGACTACAAATGTAAACAAAGACTATAAATATAAACAAAGACTCTAAATGGAAACAGACTACAAATGTAAACAAAAACTACAAACGTAAACTAACACTCTAAATGTAAACAAAGACTACAAATGTAAACAAAACTAAATGTAAACAAATACTAGAAATAAAAACAAAGACTCTAAATGTAACCAAAGATTGCAAACGTAAACAAAGTCTCTAAATGTAAACAAAAAATAAAAATGTAAACAAACACTCTAAATGTAATAAAAAACTCTGGGTATGAACAAGGACTCTAGGTGTAAACAAGGACTACAAATGTAAACAGACTCTAAATGTAAACAAAGCCTAAAAATAAAAACAAAGACTCTGAATGTAAACAAAGGCTAAAAATGTAAACAAAGACTAAAAATGTAAACAAAGGGTCTAAATGTAAACAAACGCGCTATATGTAAACAAAGACTCTAAATGGAACTCTAAATGTAAACAAATAATAAAAATGTAAACAAAGACTGCAAACGTAACCAAAAACTCTAAATGTGAACAAATAATAAAAATTTAAACAAAGACTCTAAATGTAATAAAAAACTCTGGGTATAAACAAGGACTACAAATGTAAACAAAGACTACAAATGTAAACAAAGACTACAAATATAAACAAAGACTCTAAATAGAAACAGACTAGAAATGTAAACAAAAACTACAAACGTAAACTAACACTCTAAATGTAAACAAAGACTACAAATGTAAACAAAGACGCAAAATGGGACTCTAAATGTAAACAAAAAATAAAAATGTAAACAAAACTAAAAGTAAACAAATACTAGAAATATAAACAAAGACTCTAAATGTAACCAAAATCTCTTGGTGTAAACAAGGACTCTAGGTGTAAAAAAGGACTACAAATGTAAACAAAGTCTCTAAATATAAACAAAGTCTAAATGTAAACAAAGACTACAAGTGTAAACAAGGACTACAAATGTAAAAAAAACATTACATGTAAACAATCTCTCTAAATGTAAACAAAGAATAAAAATGTAAACAAAGACTATAAATGTTAAGAAAGTCTACAACTGTAAACAAAGACTACAAATGTAAACAAAGACACTAAACGTAAACAAAAACTACAAACGTAAACAGACTCTAAGTGTAAACAGACAACAAATGTAAACAAAGCCTCTAAATATAAACAAAGTATCTAAATGTAAGCAGACTACAAATGTAAACAAAGAGCACAAATGTTAAGTGACTCAAACTGTAAACAAACTCTCTAAATGTAAACAAAGTCTACAAATGTAAACAGATTATAAATGAAAACAGACTCTAAAAGAAAACAGATTAAAAATGTAAACAAAGACTACATATCTAAACAGACTCTAAACGTAAACAAAGACTGCAAATATAAACATAGACCTAAATGTAAACAAAGACTACAAATGTAAACAAAGACGCTAAATGTAAAGAAGGTCTCTAAATGCAAAGAAAGATTACAAATGTAAACAAAGACTACAAATGTAAACAAAGACTACAAATATAAACAAAGACTCTAAATAAAACAGACTACAAATGTAAACAAAAACTACAAACGTAAACTAAAACTCTAAATGTAGACAAAGACTACAAATGTAAACAAAGACTGCAAACGTAAACAAAGACTCTAAATGTAAACACTCTAAATGTATACAAAGACTACATATGTAAACAAAGAATTTAAATGTAAATATAGAATACAAATGTAAACAAAGACCTTAAATGTAAACAGAATCTAAATTAAAACAAAGACTAAAAAAGTAAACAAAGACTACAAACGTAAACAAAGACTCTAAATATAAAGAAGGTCTCTAAATGCAAACAAAGATTACAAATGTAAACAAAGACTACAAATGTAAACAAAGACTCTAAATAGAAACAGACTACAAATGTAAACAAAAACTACAAACGTAAACTAACACTCTAAATGTGAACAAATAATAAAAATGTAAACAAAGACTACAAATGTAAACAAAGACTACAAACGTAAACTAACACTCTAAATGTAAACAAAGACTACAAATGTAAACAAAGACTGCAAACGTAAACAAAAACTCTAAATATAAACAAATAATAAAAATGTAAACAGACTCTAAATGTAATAAAAACTCTGGGTATAAACAAGGACTACAAATGTAAACAGACTCTAAATATAAACAAAGTCTAAAAATAAAAACAAAGACTCTAAATGTAAACAAAGGCTAAAAATGTAAACAAAGACTACAAATGTAAACAAAACTAAAAGTAAACAAATACTACAAATATAAACAACGACTACAAATGTAAACAACACTAAATGTAAACAAATACTAGAAATATAAACAAAGACTCTAGAAGTAACTAAAAACTCTTGGTGTAAACAAGGACTCTAGGTGTAAAAAAGGACTACAAATGTAAACAAAGTCTCTAAATATAAAGAAAGTCTAAATGTAAACAAAGACTACAAGTGTAAACAAAGGCTACAAATGTAAACAAAAACTCTACATGTAAACAATCTCTCTAAATGTAAACAACGACTACAAATATAAACGGACTCTAAATGTAAACAAAGTCTCTAAATTTAAACAAAGATTACAAATGTAAACAAAGACTCTATTTGTAAACAAATTCAAAAAATGTAAACAATGTCTAAAAATGTAAACAAAGGCAACAAATGTAAACAAAGACTCTAAATGTAAAGAAGGTCTCTAAATGCAAAAAAAGATTACAAATGTAAACAAAGACTACAAATATAAACAAACACTCTAAATAAAAAGACTACAAATGTAAACAAAGACTACAAATATAAACAAACACTCTAAATAAAAAGACTACAAATGTAAACAAAGACTACAAATATAAACAAACACTCTAAATAAAAAGACTACAAATGTAAACAAAGACTACAAATATAAACAGACTACAAATGTAAACAAAAACTACAAACGTAAACTAACACTCTAAATGTAGACAAAGACTACATATGTAAACAAAGAATTTAAATGTAAATAAAGACAACAAATGTAAACAAAGACCTTAAATGTAAACAGACTCTAAATGAAAACAAACACTAAAAATATAAACAAAGACTACAAACGTAAACAAAACTACAAACATAAACAAAGACTACAAATAAAAACAAAAACTCTAAATGGAAACAGACTACAAATGTAAACAAAAATTACAAACGTAAACTAAAACTCTAAATGTAAACAAAGACTACAAATGTAAACAAAGGCAGCAAACGTAAACAAAAACTCTAAGTGTAAACAAATAATAAAAATATAAACAAAGACTCTAAATGTAATAAAAAACTCTGGATATAAAAAAGGACTACAAATGTAAACAGACTCTAAATATAAACAAAGTCTAAAAATAAAAACAAAGACTCTAAATGTAAACAAAGGCTAAAAATGTAAACAAAGACTACAGATGTGAACAAAGGCTCTAAATATAAACAAACACGCTATATGTAAACAAAGACTACAAATGTAAACAAAGACACTAAATGGAACTCTAAATGTAAACAAAGAAGAAAAATGTAAACAAAGACCTTAAATGTAAACAGACTCTAAATGAAAACAAAGACTAAAAATGTAAACAAAGACTACAAACGTAAACAAAGACTCTAAATATAAAGAAGGTTTCTAAATGCAAACAAAGATTACAAATGTAAACAAAGACTACAAATAAAAACAAAGACTCTAAATGGAAATAGACTACAAATGTAAACAAAAATTACAAACGTAAACTAAAACTCTAAATGTAAACAAAGACTACAAATGTAAACAAAGACAGCAAACGTAAACAAAAACTCTAATTGTAAACAAATAATAAAAATATAAACAAAGACTCTAAATGTAAACAAAGACTACAAATGTAAACAAAACTAAAAGTAAACAAATACTACAAATATAAACAAAGACTCTAAAAGTAACCAAAGATTCCAAACGTAAACAAAGTCTCTAAATATAAACAAATAATAAAAATGTAAAGAAAGACTCTAAATGTAATAAAAAACTCTGGGTATAAACAAGGACTGTAGATGTAAACAAGGACTTCAAATGTAAACAGACTCTAAATGTAAACAAAGCCTAAAAATAAAAACAAAGACTTTAAATGTAAACAAAGGCTAAAAATGTAAACAAAGATTAAAATGTAAACAAAGGCTCTAAATGTAAACAAACGCGCTATATGTAAACAAAGATACTAAATGGAACTCTAAATGTAAACAAAGAATAAAAATGTAAACAAAGACTACAAATGTAAACAAAGACACAAAATGGGACTCTAAATGTAAACAAAAAATAAAAATGTAAACAAAACTAAAAGTAAACAAATACTACAAATATAAACAACGACTACAAATGTAAACAAAACTAAATGTAAACAAAAACTAGAAATATAAACAAAGACTCTAAATGTAACCAAAATCTCTTGGTGTAAACAAGGACTCTAGGTGTAAAAAAGGACTACAAATGTAAACAAAGTCTCTAAATATAAACAAAGTCTAAATGTAAACAAAGACTACAAGTGTAAACAAGGACTACAAATGTAAAAAAAACTCTACATGTAAACAATCTCTCTAAATGTAAACAAAGAATAAAAATGTAAACAAAGACTATAAATGTTAAGAAAGTCTACAACTGTAAACAAAGACTACAAATGTAAACAAAGACACAAAACGTAAACAAAAACTACAAACGTAAACAGACTCTAAGTGTAAACAGACAACAAATGTAAAGAAAGCCTCTAAATATAAACAAAGTATCTAAATGTAAGCAGACTACAAATGTAAACAAAGAGCACAAATGTTAAGTGACTCAAACTGTAAACAAACTCTCTAAATGTAAACAAAGACTACAAATGTAAACAGACTCTAAATGTAAACAAAGACTGCAAATGTAAACATAGACCTAAATGTAAACAAAGACTACAAATGTAAACAAAGACTCTATATGTAAACAAAGTCTAAAAATGTAAACAATGTCTAAAAATGTAAACAAAGTCTACAAATGTAAACAAAGACTCTAAATTTAAAGAAGGTCTCTAAATTCAAAGAAAGATTACAAATGTAAACAAAGACTACAAATGTAAACAAAGACTACAAATATAAACAAAGACTCTAAATAGAAACAGACTACAAATGTAAACAAAAACTACAAACGTAAACTAACACTCTAAATGTAAACAAAGACTACAAATGTAAACAAAGACCTCAAACGTAAACAAAAACTCTAAATGTAAACAAATAATAAAAATGTAAACAAAGACTCTAAATGTAATAAAAAACTCTGGGTATAAACAAGGCCTACAAATGTAAACCGACTCTAAATATAAACAAAGTCTAAAAATAAAAACAAAGACTCTAAATGTAAACAAAGGCTAAAAATATAAACAAAGACTACAAATGTAAACAAAGGGACTAAATGTAAACACTCTAAATGTAAACAAAGCCTACATATGTAAAGAAAGACTAAAAATGTAAACAAAGACTAAAAATGTAAACAAAGACTACATATGTAAACAAAGAATTTATATGTAAATAAAGACTACAAATGTAAACAAAGACCTTAAATGTCAACAGACTCTAAATTAAAACAAAGACTAAAAATGTAAACAAAGACTACAAACGTAAACAAAACTCTAAATATAAAGGTCTCTAAATGCAAACAAAGATTTTAAATGTAAACAAAGACTACAAATGTAAACAAAGACTATAAATATAAACAAAGACTCTAAATGGAAACAGACTTCAAATGTAAACAAAAACTACAAACGTAAACTAACACTCTAAATGTAAACAAAGACTACAAATGTAAACAAAACTACAAGTAAACAAATACTACAAATATAAACAACGACTACAAATGTAAACAAAACTAAATGTAAACAAATACTAGAAATAAAAACAGACTCTAAATGTAACCAAAGATTGCAAACGTAAACATAGTCTCTAAATGTAAACAAATAGTAAAAATATAAACAAAGACTCTAAATGTAATAAAAAACTCTGGGTATGAACAAGGACTCTAGGTGTAAACAAGGACTACAAATGTAAACAGACTTTAAATGTAAACAAAGCCTAAAAATAAAAACAAAGACTCTAAATGTAAACAAAGGCTAAAAATGTAAACAAAGACTAAAAATGTAAACAAAGGCTCTAAATGTAAACAAACGCGCTATATGTAAACAAAGACACTAAATGGAACTCTAAATGTAAACAAAGAATAAAAATGTAAACAAAGTCTACAAATGTAAACAAAGACACAAAATGGGAATTTAAATGTAAACAAAAAATAAAAAAGTAAACAAAACTAAAAGTAAACAAATACTACAAATATAAACAACGACTACAAATGTAAACAAAACTAAATGTAAACAAAAACTAGAAATATAAACAAAGACTCTAAATGTAACCAAAATCTCTTGGTGTAAACAAGGACTCTAGGTGTAAAAAAGGACTACAAATGTAAACAGACTCTAAATATAAACAAAGTCTAAAAATAAAAACAAAGAATCTAAATGTAAACAAAGGCTAAAAATGTAAACAAAGACTACAAATGTAAACAAAGGGACTAAATGTAAACACTCTAAATGTAAACAAAGCCTACATATGTAAAGAAAGACTAAAAATGTAAACAAAGACTACAAATGTAAACAAAGACTCTAAATGGAAACAGACTACAAATGTAAACAAAAACTACAAACGTAAACTAACACTCTAAATGTAAACAAAGACTACAAATGTAAACAAAACTAAAAGTAAACAAATACTACAAATATAAACAACGACTACAAATGTAAACAAAACTAAATGTAAACAAATACTAGAAATATAAACAAAGACTCTAAATGTAACCAAAAATTGCAAACATAAACAAAGTTTCTAAATGTAAACAAAGACTAAAAATGTAAACAAAGGCTCTAAATGTAAACAAACGCGCTATATGTAAACAAAGACTACAAATGTAAACAAAGACACTAAATGGAACTCTAAATGTAAACAAAGAATAAAAATGTAAACAAAGACTACAAATGTAAACAAAGACACTAAATGGAACTCTAAATGTAAACAAAGAATAAAAATGTAAACAAAGACTACAAATGTAAACAAAGACACAAAATGGGACTCTAAATGTAAACAAAAAATAAAAATGTAAACAAAACTAAAAGTAAACAAATACTACAAATATAAACAACGACTACAAATGTAAACAAAACTAAATGTAAACAAAAACTAGAAATATAAACAAAGACTCTAAATGTAACCAAAATCTCTTGGTGTAAACAAGGACTCTAGGTGTAAAAAAGGACTACAAATGTAAACAAAGTCTCTAAATATAAACAAAGTCTAAATGTAAACAAAGACTACAAGTGTAAACAAGGACTACAAATGTAAAAAAAAACTCTACATGTAAACAATCTCTATATGTAAACAAAGAATAAAAATGTAAACAAAGACTATAAATGTTAAGAAAGTCTACAACTGTAAACAGAGACTACAAATGTAAACAAAGACACAAAACGTAAACAAAAACTACAAACGTAAACAGACTCTAAGTGTAAACAGAAAACAAATGTAAAGAAAGCCTCTAAATATAAACAAAGTATCTAAATGTAAGCAGACTACAAATGTAAACAAAGAGCACAAATGTTAAGTGTCTCAAACTGTAAACTAACACTCTAAATGTAAACAGACTACAAATGTAAACAAAACTAAAAGTAAACAAATACTACAAATATAAACAACGACTACAAATGTAAACAAAACTAAATGTAAACAAATACTAGAAATATAAACAAAGACTCTAAATGTAATAAAAAACTCTGGGTATAAACAAGGACTCTACGTGTAAACAAGGACTACAAATGTAAACAGACTCTAAATGTAAACAAAGCCTAAAAATAAAAACAAAGACTCTAAATGTAAACAAAGGCTAAAAATGTAAACAAAGACTAAAAATGTAAACAAAGGCTCTAAATGTAAACAAACGCGCTATATGTAAACAAAGACACTAAATGGAATTCTAAATGTAAACAAAGAATAAAAATGTAAACAAAGTCTACAAATGTAAGCAAAGACACAAAATGGGAATTTAAATGTAAACAAAAAATAAAAAAGTAAACAAAACTAAAAGTAAACAAATACTACAAATATAAACAACGACTACAAATGTAAACAAAACTAAATGTAAACAAAAACTAGAAATATAAACAAAGACTCTAAATGTAACCAAAATCTCTTGGTGTAAACAAGGACTCTAGGTGTAAAAAAGGACTACAAATGTAAACAAAGTCTCTAAATATAAACAAAGTCTAAATGTAAACAAAGACTACAAGTGTGTACAAGGACTACAAATGTAAGAAAAAACTCTACATGTAAACAATCTCTCTAAATGTAAACAAAGAATAAAAATGTAAACAAAGACTATAAATGTTAAGAAAGTCTAGAACTGTAAACAAAGACTACAAATGTAAACAAAGACACAAAACGTAAACAAAAACTACAAACTTAAACAGACTCTAAGTGTAAACAGACAACAAATGTAAAGAAAGACTCTAAATATAAACAAAGTATCTAAATGTAAGCAGACTACAAATGTAAACAAAGAGCACAAATGTTAAGTGACTCAAACTGTAAACAAACTCTCTAAATGTAAACAAAGACTACATAAGTAAACAGACTCTAAATGTAAACAAAGACTGCAAATATAAACATAGACCTAAATGTAAACAAAGACTACAAATGTAAACAAAGACTCTAAATGTAAAGAAGGTCTCTAAATGCAAAGAAAGATTACAAATGTAAACAAAGACTACAAATATAAACAAAGACTCTGAATAAAACAGACTACAAATGTAAACAAAAACTACAAAGGTAAACTAACACTCTAAATGTAGACAAAGACTACAAATGTAAACAAAGACTGCAAACGTAAACAAAGACTCTAAATGTAAACACTCTAAATGTATACAATGACTATATGTAAACAAAGAATTTAAATGTAAATAAAGACTTCAAATGTAAATAAAGACCTTAAATGTAAACAGAATCTAAATTAAAACAAAGACTAAAAATGTAAACAAAGACTACAAACGTAAACAAAGACTCTAAATATAAAGAAGGTCTCTAAATGCAAACAAAGATTACAAATGTAAACAAAGACTCTAAATAGAAACAGACTACAAATGTAAACAAAAACTACAAACGTAAACTAACACTCTAAATGTATACAAAGACGACAAATGTAAACAAAGACTGCAAACGTAAACAAAAACTCTAAATGTAAACAAATAATAAAAATGTAAACAAAGACTCTAAATGTAATAAAAAACTCTGGGTATAAACAAGGACTACAAATGTAAACAAAGACTACAAATATAAACAAAGACTCTAAATAGAAACAGACTACAAATGTAAACAAAAACTACAAACGTAAACTAACACTCTAAATGTAAACAAAGACTACATATGTAAAGAAAGACTGCAAACGTAAACAAAAACTCTAAATGTAAACAAATAATAAAAATGTAAACAAAGACTCTAAATGTAATAAAAAACTCTGGGTATAAACAAGGACTACAAATGTAAACAGACTCTAAATATAAACAAAGTCTAAAAATAAAAACAAAGACTCTAAATGTAAACAAAGGCTTAAAATGTAAACAAAGACTACAAATGTAAACAAAGGGACTAAATGTAAACACTCTAAATGTAAACAAAGCCTACATATGTAAACAAAAACTACAAATGTAAACAAAGACTACAAATGGACACAAAGACTCTAAATGGAAACAGACTACAAATGTAAACAAAAACTACAAACGTAAACTAACACTCTAAATGTAAACAAAGACTACAAATGTAAACAAAACTAAAAGTAAACAAATACTACAAATATAAACAAAGATTCCAAACGTAAACAAAGTCTCTAAATATAAACAAATAATAAAAATGTAAACAAAGACTCTAAATGTAATAAAAAACTCTGGGTATAAACAAGGACTCTAGGTGTAAACAAGGACTACAAATGTAAACAGACTCTAAATGTAAACAAAGCCTAAAAATAAAAACAAAGACTTTAAATGTAAACAAAGGCTAAAAATGTAAACAAAGACTACAAATGTAAACAAAGACACAAAATGGGACTCTAAATGTAAACAAAAAATAAAAATGTAAACAAAACTAAAAGTAAACAAATACTACAAATATAAACAACGACTACAAATGTAAACAAAACTAAATGTAAACAAAAACTAGAAATATAAACAAAGACTCTAAATGTAACCAAAATCTCTTGGTGTAAACAAGGACTCTAGGTGTAAAAAAGGACTACAAATGTAAACAAAGTCTCTAAATATAAACAAAGTCTAAATGTAAACAAAGACTACAAGTGTAAACAAGGACTACAAATGTAAAAAAAACTCTACATGTAAACAATCTCTCTAAATGTAAACAAAGAATAAAAATGTAAACAAAGACTATAAATGTTAAGAAAGTCTACAACTGTAAACAAAGACTACAAATGTAAACAAAGACACAAAACGTAAACAAAAACTACAAACGTAAACAGACTCTAAGTGTAAACAGACAACAAATGTAAAGAAAGCCTCTAAATATAAACAAAGTATCTAAATGTAAGCAGACTACAAATGTAAACAAAGAGTACAAATGTTAAGTGACTCAAACTGTAATCAAACTCTCTAAATGTAAACAAAGACTACATATGTAAACAAACTCTAAATGTAAACAAAGACTGCAAATGTAAACATAGACCTAAATGTAAACAAAGACTACAAATGTAAACAGACTCTGTATGTAAACAAAGTCTAAAAATTTAAACAAAGTCTAAAAATGTAAACAAAGGCTACAAATGTAAACAAAGACTCTAAATGTAAAGAAGGTCTCTAAATTCAAAGAAAGATTAAAATGTAAACAAAGACTACAAATGTAAACAAAGACTACAAATATAAACAAAGACTCTAAATAAAACAGACTACAAATGTAAACAAAAACTACAAATGTAAACACTCTAAATGTAGACAAAGACTACAAATGTAAACAAAGACTGCAAACGTAAACAAAGACTCTATATGTAAACAATCTAAATGTATAGAAAGACTACATATGTAAACAAAGAATTTAAATGTAAATAAAGACCTTAAATGTAAACAGACTCTAAATTAAAACAAAGACTAAAAATGTACACAAAGACTACAAACGTAAACAAAGACTCTAAATATAAAGAAGGTCTCTAAATGCAAACAAAGATTACAAATGTAAACAAAGACTACAAATGTAAACAAAGACTATAAATATAAACAAAGACTCTAAATGGAAACAGACTACAAATGTAAATAAAAACTACAAACGTAAACTAACACTCTAAATGTAAACAAAGACTACAAATGTAAACAAAACTAAAATTAAAGAAATACTACAAATATAAACAACGACTACAAATGTAAACAAAACTAAATGTAAAAAAATACTAGAAATATAAATAAAGACTCTAAATGTAATAAAAAACTCTGGGTATAAACAAGGACTCTAGGTGTAAACAAGGACTCTAAATGTAAACAAAGCCTAAAAATAAAAACAAAGACTCTAAATGTAAACAAAGGCTAAAAATGTAAACAAAGACTAAAAATGTAAACAAAGGCTCTAAATGTAAACAAACGCGCTATATGTAAACAAAGACTCTAAATGGAACTCTAAATGTAAACAAAGAATAAAAATGTAAACCAAGACTACAAATGTAAACAAAGACACAAAATGGGACTCTAAATGTAAACAAAAAATAAAAATGTAAACAAAATTAGAAGTAAACAAATACTACAAATATAAACAACGACTACAAATGTAAACAAAAATAAATGTAAACAAATACTAGAAATATAAACAAAGACTCTAAATGTAACCAAAATCTCTTGGTGTAAACAAGGACTCTAGGTGTAAAAAAGGACTACAAATGTAAACAAAGTCTCTAAATATAAACAAAGTCTAAATGTAAACAAAGACTACAAGTGTAAACAAGGACTACAAATGTAAAAAAAACTCTACATGTAAACAATCTCTCTAAATGTAAACAAAGAATAAAAATGTAAACAAAGACTATAAATGTTAAGAAAGTCTACAACTGTAAACAAAGACTACAAATGTAAACAAAGACACTAAACGTAAGCAAAGTATCTAAATGTAAGTAGACTACAAATGTAAACAAAGAGCACAAATGTTAAGTGAGTCAAACTGTAAACAAACTCTCTAAATGTAAACAAAGTCTACAAATGTAAACAGACTATAAATGAAAACAGACTCTAAAAGAAAACAGATTAAAAATGTAAACAAAGACTACATATGTAAACAGACTCTAAACGTAAACAAAGACTGCAAATATAAACATAGACCTAAATGTAAACAAAGACTACAAATGTAAACAAAGACTCTAAATGTAAAGAAGGTCTCTAAATGCAAAGAAAGATTACAAATGTAAACAAAGACTACAAATGTAAACAAAGACTACAAATATAAACAAAGACTCTAAATGAAACAGACTACAAATGTAAACAAAAACTACAAACGTAAACTAACACTCTAAATGTAGACAAAGACTACAAATGTAAACAAAGACTGCAAACGTAAACAAAGACTCTAAATGTAAACACTCTAAATGTATACAAAGACTACATATGTAAACAAAGAATTTAAATGTAAATAAAGAATACAAATGTAAACAAAGACCTTAAATGTAAACAGAATCTAAATTAAAACAAAGACTAAAAATGTAAACAAAGACTACAAACGTAAACAAAGACTCTAAATATAAAGAAGGTCTCTAAATGCAAACAAAGATTACAAATGTAAACAAAGCCTACAAATGTAAACACAGACTCTAAATAGAAACAGACTACAAATGTAAACAAAAACTACAAACGTAAACTAACACTCTAAATGTAAACAAAGACTACAAATGTAAACAAAGACTGCAAACGTAAAAAAAAACTCTAAATGTAAACAAATAATAAAAATGTAAACAAAGACTCTAAATGTAATAAAAAACTCTGGGTATAAACAAGGACTACAAATGTAAACAAAGATTACAAATGTAAACAAAGACTACAAATATAAACAAAGACTCTAAATAGAAACAGCCTACAAATGTAAACAAAAACTACAAACGTAAACTAACACTCTAAATGTAAACAAAGACTACAAATGTAAACAAAGACTGCAAACGTAAACAAAAACTCTAAATGTAAACAAATAATAAAAATGTAAACAAAGACTCTAAATGTATTAAAAAACTCTGGGTATAAACAAGGACTACAAATGTAAACAGACTTTAAATATAAAAAAAGACTAAAAATAAAAACAGACTCTAAATGTAAACAAAGGCTAAAAATGTAAACAAAGACTACAAATCTAAACAAAGGGACTAAATGTAAACACTCTAAATGTAAACAAAGCCTACATATGTAAACAAAAACTACAAATGTAAACAAAGACTACAAATGTAAACAAAGACTCTAAATGGAAACAGACTACAAATGTAAACAAAAACTACAAACGTAAACTAACACTCAAAATGTAAACAAAGACTACAAATGTAAACAAAACTAAAAGTAAACAAATACTACAAATATAAACAACGACTACAAATGTAAACAAAACTAAATGTAAACAAATACTAGAAATATAAACAAAGACTCTAAATGTAACCAAAGATTGCAAACGTAAACAAAGTCTCTAAATGTAAACAAATAATAAAAATGTAAACAAAGACTCTAAATGTAATAAAAAACTCTGGGTATAAACAAGGACTCTAGGTGTAAACAAGGACTACAAATGTAAACAGACTCTCAATGTAAACAAAGCTTAAAAATAAAACCAAAGACTCTAAATGTAAACAAAGGCTAAAAATGTAAACAAAGACTAAAAATGTAAACAAAGGCTCTAAATGTAAACAAACGCGCTATATGTAAACAAAGACTACAAATGTAAACAAAGACACAAAATGGGACTCTAAATGTAAACAAAAAATAAAAATTTAAACAAAGACTACAAATGTAAACAAAACTAAAAGTAACAAATACTACAAATATAAACAACGATTACAAATGTAAACAAAACTAAATGTAAACAAATAATAGAAATATAAACAAAGACTCTAAATGTAACCAAAAACCCTTGGTGTAAACAAGGACTCTAGGTGTAAAAAAAGACTACAAATGTAAACAAAGTATCTAAATATAAACAAAGTCTAAATATAAACAAAGACTACAAGTGTAAACAAGGACTACAAATGTAAACAAAAACTCTACATGTAAACAATCTCTCTAAATGTAAACAAAGACTACAAATATAAACGGACTCTAAATGTCAACAAAGTCTCTAAATTTAAACAAAGAATACAAATGTAAACAAAGACTATAAATGTTAAGAAAGTCTACAACTGTAAACAAAGACTACAGATGTAAACAAAGACACTAAACGTAAACAAAAACTACAAACGTAAACAGACTAAGTGTAAACAGACAACAAATGTAAACAAAGCCTCTAAATATAAACAAAGTATCTAAATGTAAGCAGACTACAAATGTAAACAAAGAATACAAATGTAAACAAAGAGCACAAATGTTAAGTGACTCAAACTGTAAACAAACTCTCTAAATGTAAACAAAGTCTACAAATGTAAACAGACTATAAATGAAAACAGACTAAAAATGTAAACAAAGACTACATATGTAAACAGACTCTAAATGTAAACAAAGACTGCAAATGTAAACATAGACTTAAATGTAAACAAAGGCTACAAATGTAAACAAAGACTCTATATGTAAACAAAGTCTAAAAATGTAAACAAAGTCTAAAAATGTAAACAAAGGCTACAAATGTAAACAAAGACTCTAAATGTAAAGAAGTTCTCTAAATTCAAAGAAAGATTACAAATGTAAACAAAGACTACAAATGTAAACAAAGACTACAAATATAAACAAAGACTCTAAATAAAACAGACTACAAATGTAAACAAAAACTACAAACGTAAGCTAACACTCTAAATGTAGACAAAGACTACAAATGTACACAAAAACTACAAACGTAAGCTAACACTCTAAATGTAGACAAAGACTACAAATGTAAACAAAGACTGCAAACGTAAACAAAGACTCTATATGTAAATAATCTAAATGTATAGAAAGACTACATATGTAAACAAAGAATTTAAATGTAAACAAAGTCTAAAAATATAAACAAAGACTACAAACGTAAACAAAGACTCTAAATATAAAGGTCTCTAAATGTAAACAAAGATTACAAATGTAAACAAAGACTACAAATCTAAACAAAGACTATAAATATAAACAAAGACTCTAAATGGAAACAGACTACAAATGTAAACAAAAACTACAAACGTAAACTAACACTCTAAATGTAAACAAAGACTAAAAATGTAAACAAAACTACAAGTAAACAAATACTACAAATATAAACAACGACTACAAATGTAAACAAAACTAAATGTAAACAAATACTAGAAATAAACACAAAGACTCTAAATGTAACCAAAGATTGCAAACGTAAACAAAGTCTCTAAATGTAAACAAATAATAAAAATGTAAACAAAGACTCTAAATGTAATAAAAAACTCTGGGTATAAACAAGGACTCTAGGTGTAAACAAGGACTACAAATGTAAACAGACTCTAAATGTAAACAAAGCCTAAAAATAAAAACAAAGACTCTAAATGTAAACAAAGGCTAAAAATGTAAACAAAGACTAAAAATGTAAACAAAGGCTCTAAATGTAAACAAACGCGCTATATGTAAACAAAGACACTAAATGGAACTCTAACTGTAAACAAAGAATAAAAATGTAAACAAAGACTACAAATGTAAACAAAGACACAAAATGGGACTCTAAATGTAAACAAAAAATAAAAATGTAAACAAAACTAAAAGTAAACAAATACTACAAATATAAACAACGACTACAAATGTAAACAAAACTAAATGTAAACAAAAACTAGAAATATAAAGAAAGACTCTAAATGTAACCAAAAACTCTTGGTGTAAACAAGGACTCTAGGTGTAAAAAAAGACTACAAATGTAAACAAAGTCTCTAAATATAAACAAAGTCTAAATGTAAACAAAGACTACAAGTGTAAACAAGGACTACAAATGTAAACAAAAACTCTACATGTAAACAATCTCTCTAAATGTAAACAAAGACTACAAATATAAACGGACTCTAAATGTCAACAGAGTCTCTAAATTTAAACAAAGATTACAAATGTAAACAAAGACTATAAATGTTAAGAAAGTCTACAAATGTAAACA
This sequence comes from Salticus scenicus, assembly GCA_963930645.1. Taxonomy (NCBI): domain Eukaryota; kingdom Metazoa; phylum Arthropoda; class Arachnida; order Araneae; family Salticidae; genus Salticus; species Salticus scenicus. Next base: position 225,802 of record CAWVNO010003029.1, read on the forward strand.
AAGACACTAAACGTAAACAAAGACTACAAATGTAAACAAAGACACTAAACGTAAACAAAAACTACAAACGTAAACAGACTAAGTGTAAACAGACAACAAATGTAAACAAAGCCTCTAAATATAAACAAAGTATCTAAATGTAAGCAGACTACAAATGTAAACAAAGAATACAAATGTAAACAAAGAGCACAAATGTTAAGTGACTCAAACTGTAAACAAACTATCTAAATGTAAACAAAGTCTACAAATGTAAACAGACTATAAATGAAAACAGACTCTAAATGCAAACAGACTAAAAATGTAAACAAAGACTACATATGTAAACAGACTCTAAATGTAAACAAAGACTGCAAATGTAAACATAGTCTTAAATGTAAACAAAGACTACAAATGTAAACAAAGACTCTATATGTAAACAAAGTCTAAAAATGTAAACAAAGTCTAAAAATGTGAACAAAGGCTACAAATGTAAACAAAGACTCTAAATGTAAAGAAGGTCTCTAAATTCAAAGAAAGATTACAAATGTAAACAAAGACTACAAATGTAAACAAAGACTACAAATATAAACAAAGACTCTAAATAAAACAGACTACAAATGTAAACAAAAACTACAAACGTAAACTAACACTCTATATGTAGACAAAGACTACAAATGTAAACAAAGACTGCAAACGTAAACAAAGACTCTCTATGTAAACAATCTAAATGTATAGAAAGACTACATATGTAAACAAAGACCTTAAATGTAAACAGACTCTAAATTAAAACAAAGACTAAAAATGTAAACAAATACTACAAACGTAAACAAAGACTCTAAATATAAAGAAGGTCTCTAAATGCAAACAAAGATTACAAATGTAAACAAAGACTACAAATGTAAACAAAGACTATAAATATAAACAAAGACTCTAAATGGAAACAGACTACAAATGTAAACAAAAACTACAAACGTAAACTAACACTCTAAATGTAAACAAAGACTACAAATGTAAACAAAACTAAATGTAAACAAATACTAGAAATAAAAACAAAGACTCTAAATGTAACCAAAGATTGCAAACGTAAACAAAGTCTCTAAATGTAAACAAAAAATAAAAATGTAAACAAACACTCTAAATGTAATAAAAAACTCTGGGTATGAACAAGGACTCTAGGTGTAAACAAGGACTACAAATGTAAACAGACTCTAAATGTAAACAAAGCCTAAAAATAAAAACAAAGACTCTGAATGTAAACAAAGGCTAAAAATGTAAACAAAGACTAAAAATGTAAACAAAGGGTCTAAATGTAAACAAACGCGCTATATGTAAACAAAGACTCTAAATGGAACTCTAAATGTAAACAAATAATAAAAATGTAAACAAAGACTGCAAACGTAACCAAAAACTCTAGATGTGAACAAATAATAAAAATTTAAACAAAGACTCTAAATGTAATAAAAAACTCTGGGTATAAACAAGGACTACAAATGTAAACAAAGACTACAAATGTAAACAAAGACTACAAATATAAACAAAGACTCTAAATAGAAACAGACTAGAAATGTAAACAAAAACTACAAACGTAAACTAACACTCTAAATGTAAACAAAGACTACAAATGTAAACAAAGACGCAAAATGGGACTCTAAATGTAAACAAAAAATAAAAATGTAAACAAAACTAAAAGTAAACAAATACTAGAAATATAAACAAAGACTCTAAATGTAACCAAAATCTCTTGGTGTAAACAAGGACTCTAGGTGTAAAAAAGGACTACAAATGTAAACAAAGTCTCTAAATATAAACAAAGTCTAAATGTAAACAAAGACTACAAGTGTAAACAAGGACTACAAATGTAAAAAAAACATTACATGTAAACAATCTCTCTAAATGTAAACAAAGAATAAAAATGTAAACAAAGACTATAAATGTTAAGAAAGTCTACAACTGTAAACAAAGACTACAAATGTAAACAAAGACACTAAACGTAAACAAAAACTACAAACGTAAACAGACTCTAAGTGTAAACAGACAACAAATGTAAACAAAGCCTCTAAATATAAACAAAGTATCTAAATGTAAGCAGACTACAAATGTAAACAAAGAGCACAAATGTTAAGTGACTCAAACTGTAAACAAACTCTCTAAATGTAAACAAAGTCTACAAATGTAAACAGATTATAAATGAAAACAGACTCTAAAAGAAAACAGATTAAAAATGTAAACAAAGACTACATATCTAAACAGACTCTAAACGTAAACAAAGACTGCAAATATAAACATAGACCTAAATGTAAACAAAGACTACAAATGTAAACAAAGACGCTAAATGTAAAGAAGGTCTCTAAATGCAAAGAAAGATTACAAATGTAAACAAAGACTACAAATGTAAACAAAGACTACAAATATAAACAAAGACTCTAAATAAAACAGACTACAAATGTAAACAAAAACTACAAACGTAAACTAAAACTCTAAATGTAGACAAAGACTACAAATGTAAACAAAGACTGCAAACGTAAACAAAGACTCTAAATGTAAACACTCTAAATGTATACAAAGACTACATATGTAAACAAAGAATTTAAATGTAAATATAGAATACAAATGTAAACAAAGACCTTAAATGTAAACAGAATCTAAATTAAAACAAAGACTAAAAAAGTAAACAAAGACTACAAACGTAAACAAAGACTCTAAATATAAAGAAGGTCTCTAAATGCAAACAAAGATTACAAATGTAAACAAAGACTACAAATGTAAACAAAGACTCTAAATAGAAACAGACTACAAATGTAAACAAAAACTACAAACGTAAACTAACACTCTAAATGTGAACAAATAATAAAAATGTAAACAAAGACTACAAATGTAAACAAAGACTACAAACGTAAACTAACACTCTAAATGTAAACAAAGACTACAAATGTAAACAAAGACTGCAAACGTAAACAAAAACTCTAAATATAAACAAATAATAAAAATGTAAACAGACTCTAAATGTAATAAAAACTCTGGGTATAAACAAGGACTACAAATGTAAACAGACTCTAAATATAAACAAAGTCTAAAAATAAAAACAAAGACTCTAAATGTAAACAAAGGCTAAAAATGTAAACAAAGACTACAAATGTAAACAAAACTAAAAGTAAACAAATACTACAAATATAAACAACGACTACAAATGTAAACAACACTAAATGTAAACAAATACTAGAAATATAAACAAAGACTCTAGAAGTAACTAAAAACTCTTGGTGTAAACAAGGACTCTAGGTGTAAAAAAGGACTACAAATGTAAACAAAGTCTCTAAATATAAAGAAAGTCTAAATGTAAACAAAGACTACAAGTGTAAACAAAGGCTACAAATGTAAACAAAAACTCTACATGTAAACAATCTCTCTAAATGTAAACAACGACTACAAATATAAACGGACTCTAAATGTAAACAAAGTCTCTAAATTTAAACAAAGATTACAAATGTAAACAAAGACTCTATTTGTAAACAAATTCAAAAAATGTAAACAATGTCTAAAAATGTAAACAAAGGCAACAAATGTAAACAAAGACTCTAAATGTAAAGAAGGTCTCTAAATGCAAAAAAAGATTACAAATGTAAACAAAGACTACAAATATAAACAAACACTCTAAATAAAAAGACTACAAATGTAAACAAAGACTACAAATATAAACAAACACTCTAAATAAAAAGACTACAAATGTAAACAAAGACTACAAATATAAACAGACTACAAATGTAAACAAAAACTACAAACGTAAACTAACACTCTAAATGTAGACAAAGACTACATATGTAAACAAAGAATTTAAATGTAAATAAAGACAACAAATGTAAACAAAGACCTTAAATGTAAACAGACTCTAAATGAAAACAAACACTAAAAATATAAACAAAGACTACAAACGTAAACAAAACTACAAACATAAACAAAGACTACAAATAAAAACAAAAACTCTAAATGGAAACAGACTACAAATGTAAACAAAAATTACAAACGTAAACTAAAACTCTAAATGTAAACAAAGACTACAAATGTAAACAAAGGCAGCAAACGTAAACAAAAACTCTAAGTGTAAACAAATAATAAAAATATAAACAAAGACTCTAAATGTAATAAAAAACTCTGGATATAAAAAAGGACTACAAATGTAAACAGACTCTAAATATAAACAAAGTCTAAAAATAAAAACAAAGACTCTAAATGTAAACAAAGGCTAAAAATGTAAACAAAGACTACAGATGTGAACAAAGGCTCTAAATATAAACAAACACGCTATATGTAAACAAAGACTACAAATGTAAACAAAGACACTAAATGGAACTCTAAATGTAAACAAAGAAGAAAAATGTAAACAAAGACCTTAAATGTAAACAGACTCTAAATGAAAACAAAGACTAAAAATGTAAACAAAGACTACAAACGTAAACAAAGACTCTAAATATAAAGAAGGTTTCTAAATGCAAACAAAGATTACAAATGTAAACAAAGACTACAAATAAAAACAAAGACTCTAAATGGAAATAGACTACAAATGTAAACAAAAATTACAAACGTAAACTCAAACTCTAAATGTAAACAAAGACTACAAATGTAAACAAAGACAGCAAACGTAAACAAAAACTCTAATTGTAAACAAATAATAAAAATATAAACAAAGACTCTAAATGTAATAAAAAATTCTGGGTATAAAAAAGGACTACAAATGTAAACAGACTCTAAATATAAACAAAGTCTAAAAATAAAAACAAGGACTCTAAATGTAAACAAAGGCTAAAAATGTAAACAAAGACTACAGATGTGAACAAAGGCTCTAAATATAAACAAACACGCTATATGTAAACAAAGACTACAAATGTAAACAAAGACACTAAATGGAACTCTAAATGTAAACAAAGAAGAAAAATGTAAACAAAGACCTTAAATGTAAACAGACTCTAAATGAAAACAAAGACTAAAAATGTAAACAAAGACTACAAACGTAAACAAAGACTCTAAATATAAAGAAGGTCTCTAAATGCAAACAAAGATTACAAATGTAAACAAAAACTACAAATATAAACAAAGACTACAAAAAAAAACAAAGACTCTAAATGGAAACAGGCAACAAATGTAAACAAAAACTACAAACGTAAACTAAAACTCTAAATGTAAACAAAGACTACAAATGTAAACAAAGACTGCAAACGTAAACGAAAACTCTAAGTGTAAACAAATAATAAAAATATAAACAAAGACTCTAAATGTAATAAAAAACTCTGGGTATAAACAAGGACTACAAATGTAAACAGACTGTAAATATAAACAAAATCTAAAAATAAAAACAAAGACTCTAAATGTAAACAAAGGCTAAAAATGTAAACAAAGACTACAGGTGTGAACAAAGGCTCTAAATGTAAACAAATACGCTATATGTAAACAAAGACTACAAATGTAAACAAAGACACTAAATGGAACCCTAAATGTAAACAAAGAAGAAAAATGTAAACAAAGACTACAAATGTAAACAGACTCTAAATGTAAACAAAGTCTAAAAAATAAAAACAATGATTCTAAATGTAAACAAAGGCTAAAAATGTAAACAAAAAGTCTAAATGGAAACAGACTACAAATGTAAACAAAAACTAGAAAAGTAAACTAACACTCTAAATGTAAACAAAGACTGCAAATGTAAACAAAGACTGCATATGTAAACAAAGAATTTAAATGTAAATAAAGACTACAAATGTAAACAAAGACCTTAAATGTAAACATACTCTAAATGAAAACATAGACTAAAAATGTAAACAAAGACTACAAACGTAAACAAAGACTCTAAATATAAAGAAGGTCTCTAAATGCAAACAAAGATTACAAATGTAAACAAAGACTACAAATATAAACAAAGACTCTAAATGGAAACAGACTACAAATGTAAACAAAAACTACAATCGTAAACTAAAACTCTAAATGTAAACAAAGACTACAAATATAAACAAAGACTCTAAATGGAAACAGACTACAAATGAAAACAAAAACTACAAACGTAAACTAAAACTCTAAATGTAAACAAAGACTACAAATGTAAACAAAGACTGCAAACGTAAAGAAAAACTCTAAATGTAAACAAATAATAAAAATGTAAACAAAGACTATAAATGTAATAAAAAACTCTGGCTATAAACAAGGACTACAAATGTAAACAAACTCTAAATATAAACAAAGTCTAAAAATAAAAACAAAGACTCTAAATGTAAACAAAGGCTAAAAATGTAAACAAAGACTACAAATGTGAACAAAGGCTCTAAATGTAAACAAACACGCTATATGTAAACAAAGACTACAAATATAAACAAAGACACTAAATGGAATTTTAAATGTAAACAAAGAATAAAAATGTAAACAAAGACTACAAATGTAAACAAAGACTACAAATGTAAACAAAGACCTTAAATGTAAACAGACTCTAAATGAAAACAAAGACTAAAAATGTAAACAAAGACTACAAACGTAAACAAAGACTCTAAATATAAAGAAGGTCTCTAAATGCAAACAAAGATTACAAATGTAAACAAAAACTACAAATATAAACAAAGACTACAAATAAAAACAAAGACTCTAAATGGAAACAGACTACAAATGTAAACAAAAACTACAAACGTAAACTAAAACTCTAAATGTAAACAAAGACTACAAATGTAAACAAAGACTGCAAACGTAAACAAAAACTCTAAGTGTAAACCAATAATAAAAATATAAACAAAGACTCTAAATGTAATAAAAAACTCTGGGTATAAACAAGGACTACAAATGTAAACAGACTCTAAATATAATCAAAGTCTAAAAATAAAAACAAAGACTCTAAATGTAAACAAAGGCTAAAAATGTAAACAAAGACTACAGATGTGAACAAAGGCTCTAAATGTAAACAAATACGCTATATGTAAACAAAGACTACAAAGAAGAAAAATGTAAACAAAGACTACAAATGTAAACAGTCTCTAAATGTAAACAAAGTCTAAAAAATAAAAACAATGACTCTAAATGTAAACAAAGGCTAAAAATGTAAACAAAAACTCTAAATGGAAACAGACTACAAATGTAAACAAAAACTACAAACGTAAACTAACACTCTAAATGTAAACAAAGACTGCATATGTAAACAAAGAATTTAAATGTAAATAAAGACTACAAATGTAAACAAAGATCTTAAATGTAAACATACTCTAAATGAAAACAAAGACTAAAAATGTAAACAAAGACTACAAACGTAAACAAAGACTCTAAATATAAAGAAGGTCTCTAAATGCAAACAAAGATTACAAATGTAAACAAAGACTACAAATATAAACAAAGACTCTAAATGGAAACAGACTACAAACGTAAACAAAAACTACAAACGTAAACTAAAACTCTAAATGTAAACAAAGACTACAAATGTAAACAAAGACTGCAAACGTAAAGAAAAACTCTAAATGTAAACAAATAATAAAAATGTAAACAAAGACTATAAATGTAATAAAAAACTCTGGCTATAAACAAGGACTACAAATGTAAACAGACTCTAAATATAAACAAAGTCTAAAAATAAAAACAAAGACTCTAAATGTAAACAAAGGCTAAAAATGTAAACAAAGACTACAAATGTGAACAAAGGCTCTAAATGTAAACAAACACGCTATATGTAAACAAAGACTACAAATGTAAACAAAGACACTAAATGGAACTCTAAATGTAAACAAAGAATAAAAATGTAAACAAAGACTACAAATGTAAACAAAGACCTTAAATGTAAACAGACTCTAAATGAAAACAAAAACTACAAATGTAAACAAAGACTACAAATATAAACAAAAACTCTAAATGGAAACAGACTACAAATGTAAACAAAAACTACAAACGTAAACTAACACGCTAAATGTAAACAAAGACTACAAATGTTAACAAAGACTGCAAACGTAAACAAAGAATCTAAATGTAAAGAAATAATAAAAATGTAAACAAAGACTCTAAATGTAATAAAAAACTCTGGGTATAAACAATGACTCTAGGTGTAAACAAGGACTACAAATGTAAACAGACTCTAAATGTAAACAAAGTCAAAAAATAAAAACAAAGACTCTAAATGTAAACAAAGGCTAAAAATGTAAACAAAGACTACAAATGTAAACAAAGTCTCCAAATGTAAACAAACACGCTATATGTAAACAAAGACTACAAATGTAAACAAAGATACCAAATGGAACTCTAAATGTAAACAAAAAATAAAAATTTAAACAAAGACTACAAATGTAAACAAAACTAAAAGTAAACAAATACTACAAATATAAACAACGACTACAAATGTAAACAAAACTAAATGTAAACAAATACTAGAAATATAAACAAAGACTCTAGAAGTAACCAAAAACTCTTGGTGTAAACAAGGACTCTAGGTGTAAAAAAGGACTAGAAATGTAAACAAAGTCTCTAAATATAAACAAAGTCTAAATGTAAACAAAGACTACAAGTGTAAACAAAGACTACAAATGTAAACAAAAACTCTACATGTAAACAATCTCTCTAAATGTAAAGAACGACTACAAATATAAACGGACTCTAAATGTAAACAAAGTCTCTAAATTTAAACAAAGATTACAAATGTAAACAAAGACTCTATTTGTAAACAAATTCAAAAAATGTAAACAATATCTAAAAATGTAAACAAAGGCTACAAATGTAAACAAAGACTCTAAATGTAAAGAAGGTCTCTAAATGCAAAAAAAGATTACAAATGTAAGCAAAAACTACAAATGTAAACAAAGACTACAAATATAAACAAAGTCTCTAAATAAAAACAGACTACAAATGTAAACAAAAACTACAAACGTAAACTAACACTCTAAATGTAGACAAAGACTACAAATGTAAACAAAGACTGCAAACGTAAACAAAGACTCTAAATGTAAACACTCTAAATGTAAACAAAGACTACATATGTAAACAAAGAATTTAAATGTAATTAAAGACAACAAATGTAAACAAAGACCTTAAATGTAAACAGACTCTAAATGAAAACAAAGACTAAAAATGTAAACAAAGACTACAAATATAAACAAAGACTACAAATAAAAACAAAGACTCTAAATGGAAACAGACTACAAATGTAAACAAAAACTACCAACGTAAACTAAAACTCTAAGTGTAAACAAATAATAAAAATATAAACAAAGACTCTAAATGTAATAAAAAACTCTGGCTATAAACAAGGAATACAAATGTAAACAGACTATGAATATAAACAAAGTCTAAAAATAAAAACAAAGACTCTAAATGTAAACAAAGGCTGAAAAAGTAAACAAAGACTACAGATGTGAACAAAGGCTCTAAATGTAAACAAATACGCTATATGTAAACAAAGACTACAAATGTAAACAAAGACACTAAATGGAACTCTAAATGTAAACAAAGAAGAAAAATGTAAACAAAGACTTCAAATGTAAACAGACTCTAAATGTAAACAAAGTCTAAAAAATAAAAACAATGACTCTAAATGTAAACAAAGGCTAAAAATGTAAACAAAAACTCTAAATGGAAACAGACTACAAATGTAAACAAAACTACAAACGTAAACTAACACTCTAAATGTAAACAAAGACTGCAAATGTAAACAAAGACTGCATATGTAAACAAAGAATTTAAATGTAAATAAGGACTACAAATGTAAACAAAGACCTTAAATGTAAACATACTCTAAATGAAAACAAAGACTAAAAATGTAAACAAAGACTACAAACGTAAACAAAGACTCTAAATGGAAACAGACTACAAATGTAAACAAAAACTACAAACGTAAACTAAAACTCTAAATGTAAACAAAGACGACAAATATAAACAAAGACTCTAAATGGAAACAGACTACAAATGAAAACAAAAACTACAAACGTAAACTAAAACTCTAAATGTAAACAAAGACTACAAATGTAAACAAAGACTGCAAACGTAAAGAAACACTCTAAATGTAAACAAATAATAAAAATGTAAACAAAGACTATAAATGTAATAAAAAACTCTGGCTATAAACAAGGACTACAAATGTAAACAAACTCTAAATATAAACAAAGTCTAAAAATAAAAACAAAGACTCTAAATGTAAACAAAGGCTAAAAATGTAAACAAAGACTACAAATGTGAACAAAGGCTCTAAATGTAAACAAACACGCTATATGTAAACAAAGACTACAAATGTAAACAAAGACACTAAATGGAACTCTAAATCTAAACAAAGAAGAAAAATGTAAACAAAGACCTTAAATGTAAACAGACTCTAAATGAAAACAAAGACTAAAAATGTAAACAAAGACTACAAACGTAAACAAAGACTCTAAATATAAAGAAGGTTTCTAAATGCAAACAAAGATTACAAATGTAAACAAAACTACAAATATAAACAAAGACTACAAATAAAAACAAAGACTCTAAATGGAAACAGACTACAAATGTAAACAAAAATTACAAACGTAAACAAAAACTCTAAATGTAAACAAAGACTACAAATGTAAACAAAGACAGCAAACGTAAACAAAAACTCTAATTGTAAACAAATAATAAAAATATAAACAAAGACTCTAAATGTAATAAAAAACTCTGGGTATAAAAAAGGACTACAAATGTAAACAGACTCTAACTATAAACAAAGTCTAAAAATAAAAACAAAGACTCTAAATGTAAACAAAGGGACTAAATGTAAACACTCTAAATGTAAACAAAGCCTACAAATGTAAACACAGACTACAAATGTAAACAAAAACTACAAACGTAAACTAACACTCAAAATGTAAACAAAGACTACAAATGTAAACAAAACTAAAAGTAAACAAATACTACAAATATAAACAACGACTACAAATGTAAACAAAATTAAATGTAAACAAATACTAGAAATATAAACAAAGACTCTAAATGTAACCAAAGATTGCAAACGTAAACAAAGTCTCTAAATGTAAACAAATAATAAAAATATAAACAAATAATAAAAATGTAAACAAAGACTCTAAATGTAATAAAAAACTCTGGGTATAAACAAGGACTAAAAATGTAAACAGACTCTAAATGTAAACAAATCTTAAAAATAAAACCAAAGACTCTAAATGTAAACAAAGGCTAAAAATGTAAACAGACTAAAAATGTAAACAAAGGCTCTAAATGTAAACAAACGCGCTATATGTAAACAAAGACTACAAATATAAACAAAGACACTAAATGGAACTCTAAATGTAAAAAAAGAATAAAAATGTAAACAAAGACTACAAATGTAAACAAAGACACAAAATAGGACTCTAAATGTAAACAAAAAATAAAAATGTAAACAAAGACTACAAATGTAAACAAAACTAAAAGTAACAAATACTACAAATATAAACAACGATTACAAATGTAAATAAAACTAAATGTAAACAAATAATAGAAATATAAACAAAGACTCTAAATGTAACCAAAAACTCTTGGTGTAAACAAGGACTCTAGGTGTAAAAAAAGACTACAAATGTAAACAAAGTCTCTAAATATAAACAAAGTCTAAATGTAAACAAAGACTACAAGTGTAAACAAGGACTACAAATGTAAACAAAAACTCTACATGTAAACAATCTCTCTAAATGTAAACAAAGACTACAAATATAAACGGACTCTAAATGTCAACAAAGTCTCTAAATTTAAACAAAGAATACAAATGTAAACAAAGACTATAAATGTTAAGAAAGTCTACAACTGTAAACAAAGACTACAAAGTAAACAAAGACACTAAACGTAAACAAAAACTACAAACGTAAACAGACTAAGTGTAAACAGACAACAAATGTAAACAAAGCCTCTAAATATAAACAAAGTATCTAAATGTAAGCAGACTACAAATGTAAACAAAGAATACAAATGTAAACAAAGAGCACAAATGTTAAGTGACTCAAACTGTAAACAAACTCTCTAAATGTAAACAAAGTCTACAAATGTAAACAGACTATAAATGAAAACAGACTCTAAATGCAAACAGACTAAAAATGTAAACAAAGACTACATATGTAAACAGACTCTAAATGTAAACAAAGACTGCAAATGTAAACATAGACTTAAATGTAAACATAGACTACAAATGTAAACAAAGACTCTATATGTAAACAAAGTCTAAAAATGTAAACAAAGTCTAAAAATGTAAACAAAGGCTACAAATGTAAACAAAGACTCTAAATGTAAAGAAGGTCTCTAAATTCAAAGAAAGATTACAAATGTAAACAAAGACTACAAATGTAAACAAAGACTACAAATATAAACAAAGACTCTAAATAAAACAGACTACAAATGTAAACAAAAACTACAAACGTAAGCTAACACTCTAAATGTAGACAAAGACTACAAATGTAAACAAAGACTGCAAACGTAAACAAAGACTCTATATGTAAACAATCTAAATGTATAGAAAGACTACATATGTAAACAAAGAATTTATATGTAAATAAAGACTACAAATGTAAACAAAGACCTCAAATGTCAACAGACTCTAAATTAAAACAAAGACTAAAAATGTAAACAAAGACTACAAACGTAAACAAAACTCTAAATATAAAGGTCTCTAAATGCAAAGAAAGATTACAAATGTAAACAAAGACTACAAATGTAAACAAAGGCTATAAATATAAACAAAGACTCTAAATGGAAACAGACTACAAATGTAAACAAAAACTACAGACGTAAACTAACACTCTAAATGTAAACAAAGACTACAAATGTAAACAAAACTAAAATTAAAGAAATACTACAAATATAAACAACGACTACAAATGTAAACAAAACTAAATGTAAACAAATACTAGAAATAAAAACAAAGACTCTAAATGTAACCAAAGATTGCAAACGTAAACATAGTCTCTAAATGTAAACAAATAGTAAAAATATAAACAAAGACTCTAAATGTAATAAAAAACTCTGGGTATGAACAAGGACTCTAGGTGTAAACAAGGACTACAAATGTAAACAGACTCTAAATGTAAACAAAGCCTAAAAATAAAAACAAAGACTCTAAATGTAAACAAAGGCTAAAAATGTAAACAAAGACTAAAAATGTAAACAAAGGCTCTAAATGTAAACAAACGCGCTATATGTAAACAAAGACACTAAATGGAACTCTAAATGTAAACAAAGAATAAAAATGTAAACAAAACTAAAAGAAAACAAATACTACAAATATAAACAACGACTACAAATGTAAACAAAACTAAATGTAAACAAAACTAAATGTAAACAAAAACTAGAAATATAAACAAAGACTCTAAATGTAACCAAAATCTCTTGGTGTAAACAAGGACTCTAGGTGTAAAAAAGGACTACAAATATAAACAAAGTCTCTAAATATAAACAAAGTCTAAATGTAAACAAAGACTACAAGTGTAAACAAGGACTACAAATGTAAAAAAAAACTCTACATGTAAACAATCTCTCTAAATGTAAACAAAGAATAAAAATGTAAACAAAGACTATAAATGTTAAGAAAGTCTACAACTGTAAACAAAGACTACAAATGTAAACAAAGACACTAAACGTAAACAAAAACTACAAACGTAAACAGACTCCAAGTGTAAACAGACAACAGATGTAAACAAAGCTTCTAAATATAAACAAAGTATCTAAATGTAAGCAGAATACAAAGGTAAACAAAGAGCACAAATGTTAAGTAACTCAAACTGTAAACAAACTCTCTAAATGTAAACAAAGTCTACAAATGTAAACAGACTATAAACGAAAACAGACTCTAAATGCAAACAGACTAAAAATGTAAACAAAAACTACATATATAAACAGACTCTAGATGTAAACAGACTGCAAATGTAAACATAGACCTAAATGTAAACAAAGACTACAAATGTAAACAAAGACTCTATATGTAAACAAAGTCTAAAAATGTAAACAAAGTCTAAAAATGTAAACAAAGGCTACAAATGTAAACAAAGACTCTAAATGTAAAGAAGGTCTCTAAATTCAAAGAAAGATTACAAATGTAAACAAAGACTACAAATATAAAAAAAGACTCTAAATAAAACAGACTACAAATGTAAACAAAAACTATAAACGTAAACTAACACTCTAAATGTAGACAAAGACTACAAATGTAAACAAAGACTGCAAACGTAAACAAAGACTCTATATGTAAACAATCTAAATGTATAGAAAGACTACATATGTAAACAAAGAATTTAAATGTAAATAAAGACTGCAAATGTAAACAAAGACCTTAAATGTAAACAGACTCTAGATTAAAACAAAGACTAAAAATGTAAACAAAGACTACAAACGTAAACAAAGACTCTAAATATAAAGAAGGTCTCTAAATGCAAACTAAGATTACAAATGTAAACAAAGACTACAAATGTAAACAAAAACTACAAACGTAAACTAACACTCTAAATGTAAACAAAGACTACAAATGTAAACAAAACTAAAAGTAAACAAATACTGCAAATATAAACAACGACTACAAATGTAAACAAAACTAAATGTAAACAAATACTAGAAATATAAACAAAGACTCCAAATGTAATAAAAAACTCTGGGTATAAACAAGGACTCCAGGTGTAAACAAGGACTACAAATGTAAACAGACTGTAAATGTAAACAAAGCCTAAAAATAAAAACAAAGACTATAAATGTAAACAAAGGCTAAAAATGTAAACAAAGACTAAAAATGTAAACAAAGGTTCTAAATGTAAACAAACGCGCTGTATGTAAACAAAGATTTAAATGGAACTCTAAATGTAAACAAAGAATAAAAATGTAAACAAAGACTACAAATGTAAACAAAGACTACAAATATAAACAAAGACTCTAAATAAAACAGACTACAAATGCAAACAAAAACTACAAACGAAAACTAACACTCTAAATGTAGACAAAGACTACAAATGTAAACAAAGACTGCAAACGTAAACAAAGACTCTATATGTAAACAATCTAAATGTATAGAAAGACTACATATGTAAACAAAGAATTTAAATGTAAATAAAGACTACAAATGTAAACAAAGACCTTAAATGTAAACAGACTCTAAATTAAAACAAAGACTAAAAATGTAAACAAAGACTACAAACGTAAACAAAGACTCTAAATATAAAGAAGGTCTCTAAATGCAAACAAAGATTACAAATGTAAACAAAGACTACAAATGTAAACAAAGACTATAAATATAAACAAAGACTCTAAATGGAAACAGACTACAAATGTAAATAAAAACTACAAACGTAAACTAACACTCTAAATGTAAACAAAGACTACAAATGTAAACAAAACTAAAAGTAAACAAATACTACAAATATAAACAACGACTACAAATGTAAACAAAACTAAATGTAAAAAAATACTAGAAATATAAACAAAGACTCTAAATGTAACCAAAGATTGCAAACGTAAACAAAGTCTCTAAATGTAAACAAATAATAAAAATGTAAACAAAGACTCTAAATGTAATAAAAAACTCTGGGTATAAAGAAGGACTCTAGGTGTAAACAAGGACTACAAATGTAAACAGACTCTAAATGTAAACAAAGCCTAAAAATAAAAACAGACTCTAAATGTAACCAAAATCTCTTGGTGTAAACAAGGACTCTAGGTGTAAAAAAGGACTACAAATGTAAACAAAGTCTCTAAATATAAACAAAGTCTAAATGTAAACAAAGACTACAAGTGTAAACAGGGACTACAAATGTAAAAAAAACTCTACATGTAAACAATCTCTCTAAACGTAAACAAAGAATAAAAATGTAAAAAAAGACTATAAATGTTAAGAAAGTCTACAACTGTAAACAAAGACTACAAATGTAAACAAAGACACTAAACGTAAACAAAAACTACAAACGTAAACAGACTCTAAGTGTAAACAGACAACAAATGTAAACAAAGCCTATAAATATAAACAAAGTATCTAAATGTAAGCAGACTACAAATGTAAACAAAGAGCACAAATGTTAAGTGACTCAAACTGTAAACAAACTCTCTAAATGTAAACAAAGTCTACAAATGTAAACACACTATAAATGAAAACAGACTCTAAAAGAAAACAGATTAAAAATGTAAACAAAGACTACATACTGTCCGTTTTCGTAAACCATGTCTACCTCTCACGGAACGATCCTACTCGGAAAAGGGGTGATGCGTTGAATGAGATGGGCACTTAGCCAAATGCGCTTTTCGTTCTACACGTGTTCGTTTTCTTTTTATGAGTCTTCAATATTTATTTTACCTTTTTACGCGAATTTAAAGTTTAATTTTTAATTTTAATTAACAATATTTTATTTAATGTAATTTATATGACAATATGCGCGAAAAATAAAAGGTGTAAAATAATCATGATAAAAAAATCTAATGATTTGATTTAAATACGATTTTCTGTAAATTTCTGTAAAATAGAGATCCAAAAATATGGTATTTTTATTTTAGCAGTATAATTTAAAAGAAAAAAATATATTACTTTTACTACAGGTAAAGTCTACTGTAAACGTTGTTCTTTTTCTCTTCTTTTATTAATGAATTATGTAAATTTTACCTAATTTAAGTCATTTTTAATTAATTTACTACTATAATCAGTGCATGAAACAAGTGTTCAGGTATGACAGATATAGTACGAATTTAGAGATCAAGTAAGCAAATAAAAATAATTTTAACTGAAAAAAAAAAAGAAGAAGAAGAAAGAAAACAGGCATTTACTTTTAAGTTTACGGATTTTATTTTGCATCGAAGAATAAAACTGATCTTCTACACTTATTTAAAAATTACAAGGGGGAAAAATCAGCATTTTGCCTTTATACGAATATAACGAAGAAGTATCGCCTCAAAATTCAATAATGTCCTGAAAAGAAAAAAAAAGAAAAAAGAAACCGCAACTTATCTCTCACTCGTAAAATGTAAACATTCTCTCATCTTCTACGCTTCTACCCTATTTTAACAAAATCAATGCAGACCTCACGCATGCGCATAGGTGAGCAGGGTCACAGCTAACGAAAACAAACAATATGTAAACAGACTCTAAACGTAAACAAAGACTGCAAATATAAACATAGACCTAAATGTAAACAAAGACTACAAATGTAAACAAAGACTCTAAATGTAAAGAAGGTCTCTAAATGCAAAGAAAGATTACAAATGTAAACAAAGACTACAAATGTAAACAAAGACTACAAATATAAACAAAGACTCTAAATAAAACAGACTACAAATGTAAACAAAAACTACAAACGTAAACTAAAACTCTAAATGTAGACAAAGACTACAAATGTAAACAAAGACTGCAAACGTAAACAAAGACTCTAAATGTAAACACTCTAAATGTATACAAAGACTACATATGTAAACAAAGAATTTAAATGTAAATAAAGAATACAAATGTAAACAAAGACCTTAAATGTAAACAGAATCTAAATTGAAACAAAGACTAAAAATGTAAACAAAGACTACAAACGTAAACAAAGAATCTAAATATAAAGAAGGTCTCTAAATGCAAACAAAGATTACAAATGTAAACCAAGACTACAAATGTAAACAAAGACTCTAAATAGAAACAGACTACAAATGTAAACAAAAACTACAAACGTAAACTAACACTCTAAATGTAAACAAAGACTACAAATGTAATAAAAAACTCTGGGTATAAACAAGGACTACAAATGTAAACAAAGACTACAAATGTAAACAAAGACTACAAATATAAACAAAGACTCTAAATAGAAACAGACTAGAAATGTAAACAAAAACTACAAACGTAAACTAACACTCTAAATGTAAACAAAGACTACAAATGTAAACAAAGACACAAAATGGGACTCTAAATGTAAACAAAAAATAAAAATGTAAACAAAACTAAAAGTAAACAAATACTACAAATATAAACGACTACAAATGTAAACAAAACTAAATGTAAACAAAACTAAATGTAAACAAATACTAGAAATATAAACAAAGACTCTAAATGTAACCAAAATCTCTTGGTGTAAACAAGGACTCTAGGTGTAAAAAAGGACTACAAATGTAAACAAAAACTCTAAATATAAACAAAGTCTAAATGTAAACAAAGACTACAAGTGTAAACAAGGACTACAAATGTAATAAAAACTCTACATGTAAACAATCTCTCTAAACGTAAACAAAGAATAAAAATGTAAAAAAAGACTATAAATGTTAAGAAAGTCTACAACTGTAAACAAAGACTACAAATGTAAACAAAGACACTAAACGTAAACAAAAACTACAAACGTAAACAGACTCTAAGTGTAAACAGACAACAAATGTAAACAAAGCCTATAAATATAAACAAAGTATCTAAATGTAAGCAGACTACAAATGTAAACAAAGAGCACAAATGTTAAGTGACTCAAACTGTAAACAAACTCTCTAAATGTAAACAAAGTCTACAAATGTAAACACACTATAAATGAAAACAGACTCTAAAAGAAAACAGATTAAAAATGTAAACAAAGACTACATACTGTCCGTTTTCGTAAACCATGTCTACCTCTCGCGGAACGATCCTACTCGGAAAAGGGGTGATGCGTTGAATGAGATGGGCACTTAGCCAAATGCGCTTTTCGTTCTACACGTGTTCGTTTTCTTTTTATGAGTCTTCAATATTTATTTTACCTTTTTACGCGAATTTAAAGTTTAATTTTTAATTTTAATTAACAATATTTTATTTAATGTAATTTATATGACAATATGCGCGAAAAATAAAAAGGGTAAAATAATCATGATAAAAAAATCTAATGATTTGATTTAAATACGATTTTCTGTAAATTTCTGTAAAATAGAGATCCAAAAATATGGTATTTTTATTTTAGCAGTATAATTTAAAAGAAAAAAATATATTACTTTTACTACAGGTACAGTCTACTGTAAACGTTGTTCTTTTTCTCTTCTTTTATTAATGAATTATGTAAATTTTACCTAATTTAAGTCATTTTTAATTAATTTACTACTATAATCAGTGCATGAAACAAGTGTTCAGGTATGACAGATATAGTACGAATTTAGAGATCAAGTAAGCAAATAAAAATAATTTTAACTGAAAAAAAAAAGAAGAAGAAGAAAGAAAACAGGCATTTACTTTTAAGTTTACGGATTTTATTTTGCATCGAAGAATAAAACTGATCTTCTACACTTATTTAAAAATTACAAGGGGGAAAAATCAGCATTTTGCCTTTATACGAATATAACGAAGAAGTATCGCCTCAAAATTCAATAATGTCCTGAAAAGAAAAAAAAAGAAAAAAGAAACCGCAACTTATCTCTCACTCGTAAAATGTAAACATTCTCTCATCTTCTACGCTTCTACCCTATTTTAACAAAATCAATGCAGACCTCACGCATGCGCATAGGTGAGCAGGGTCACAGCTAACGAAAACAAACAATATGTAAACAGACTCTAAACGTAAACAAAGACTGCAAATATAAACATAGACCTAAATGTAAACAAAGACTACAAATGTAAACAAAGACTCTAAATGTAAAGAAGGTCTCTAAATGCAAAGAAAGATTACAAATGTAAACAAAGACTACAAATGTAAACAAAGACTACAAATATAAACAAAGACTCTAAATAAAACAGACTACAAATGTAAACAAAAACTACAAACGTAAACTAAAACTCTAAATGTAGACAAAGACTACAAATGTAAACAAAGACTGCAAACGTAAACAAAGACTCTAAATGTAAACACTCTAAATGTATACAAAGACTACATATGTAAACAAAGAATTTAAATGTAAATAAAGAATACAAATGTAAACAAAGACATTAAATGTAAACAGAATCTAAATTGAAACAAAGACTAAAAATGTAAACAAAGACTATAAACGTAAACAAAGACTACAAATGTAAACAAAGACTCTAAATAGAAACAGACTACAAATGTAAACAAAAACTACCAACGTAAACTAACACTCTAAATGTAAACAAAGACTACAAATGTAATAAAAAACTCTGGGTATAAACAAGGACTACAAATGTAAACAAAGACTACAAATGTAAACAAAGACTACAAATATAAACAAAGACTCTAAATAGAAACAGACTAGAAATGTAAACAAAAACTACAAACGTAAACTAACACTCTAAATGTAAACAAAGACTACAAATGTAAACAAAGACACAAAATGGGACTCTAAATGTAAACAAAAAATAAAAATGTAAACAAAACTAAAAGTAAACAAATACTACAAATATAAACAACGACTACAAATGTAAACAAAACTAAATGTAAACAAAACTAAATGTAAACAAACACTAGAAATATAAACAAAGACTCTAAATGTAACCAAAATCTCTTGGTGTAAACAAGGACTCTAGGTGTAAAAAAGGACTACAAATGTAAACAAAAACTCTAAATATAAACAAAGTCTAAATGTAAACAAAGACTACAAGTGTAAACAAGGACTACAAATGTAATAAAAACTCTACATGTAAACAATCTCTCTAAATGTAAACAAAGAATAAAAATGTAAACAAAGACTATAAATGTTAAGAAAGTCTACAACTGTAAACAAAGACTACAAATGTAAACAAAGACACTAAACGTAAACAAAAACTACAAACGTAAACAGACTCTAAGTGTAAACAGACAAGAAATGTAAACAAAGCCTCTAAATATAAACAAAGTATCTAAATGTAAGCAGACTACAAATGTAAACAAAGAGCACAAATGTTAAGTGACTCAAACTGTAAACAAACTCTCTAAATGTAAACAAAGACTACATATGTAAACAGACTCTAAATGTAAACAAAGAGTGCAAATGTAAACATAGACTTAAATGTAAACAAAGACTACAAATGTAAACAAAGACTCTATATGTAAACAAAGTCTAAAAATGTAAACAAAGTCTAAAAATGTAAACAAAGGCTACAAATGTAAACAAAGACTCTAAATGTAAAGAAGGTCTCTAAATTCAAAGAAAGATTACAAATGTAAACAAAGACTACAAATGTAAACAAAGACTACAAATATAAACAAAGACTCTAAATAAAACAGACTACAAATGTAAACAAAAACTACAAACGTAAACTAACACTCTATATGTAGACAAAGACTACAAATGTAAACAAAGACTGCAAACGTAAACAAAGACTCTCTATGTAAACAATCTAAATGTATAGAAAGACTACATATGTAAACAAAGAATTTAAATGTAAATAAAGACTACAAATGTAAACAAAGACCTTAAATGTAAACAGACTCTAAATTAAAACAAATAATAAAAATGTAAACAAAGACTACAAACGTAAACAAAGACTCTAAATATAAAGAAGGTCTCTAAATGCAAACAAAGATTACAAATGTAAACAAAGACTACAAATGTAAACAAAGACTATAAATATAAACAAAGACTCTAAATGGAAACAGACTACAAATGTAAACAATGACACAAAATGGGACTCTAAATGTAAACAAAAAATAAAAATTTAAACAAAGACTACAAATGTAAACAAAACTAAAAGTAACAAATACTACAAATATAAACAACGATTACAAATGTAAACAAAACTAAATGTAAACAAATAATAGAAATATAAACAAAGACTCTAAATGTAACCAAAAACCCTCGGTGTAAACAAGGACTCTAGGTGTAAAAAAAGACTACAAATGTAAACAAAGTATCTAAATATAAACAAAGTCTAAATGTAAACAAAGACTACAAGTGTAAACAAGGACTACAAATGTAAACAAAAACTCTACATGTAAACAATCTCTCTAAATGTAAACAAAGACTACAAATATAAACGGACTCTAAATGTCAACAAAGTCTCTAAATTTAAACAAAGAATACAAATGTAAACAAAGACTATAAATGTTAAGAAAGTCTACAACTGTAAACAAAGACTACAAATGTAAACAAAGACACTAAACGTAAACAAAAACTACAAACGTAAACAGACTAAGTGTAAACCGACAACAAATGTAAACAAAGCCTCTAAATATAAACAAAGTATCTAAATGTAAGCAGACTACAAATGTAAACAAAGAATACAAATGTAAACAAAGAGCACAAATGTTAAGTGACTCAAACTGTAAACAAACTATCTAAATGTAAACAAAGTCTACAAATGTAAACAGACTATAAATGAAAACAGACTCTAAATGCAAACAGACTAAAAATGTAAACAAAGACTACATATGTAAACAGACTCTAAATGTAAACAAAGACTGCAAATGTAAACATAGACTTAAATGTAAACAAAGACTACAAATGTCAACAAAGACTCTATATGTAAACAAAGTCTAAAAATGTAAACAAAGGCTACAAATGTAAACAAAGACTCTAAATGTAAAGAAGGTCTCTAAATTCAAAGAAAGATTACAAATGTAAACAAATACTACAAATGTAAACAAAGACTACAAATATAAACAAAGACTCTAAATAAAACAGACTACAAATGTAAACAAAAACTACAAACGTAAACTAACACTCTATATGTAGACAAAGACTCTAAATGTAAACACTCTAAATGTATACAAAGACTACATATGTAAACAAAGAATTTAAATGTAAATAAAGAATACAAATGTAAACAAAGACCTTAAATGTAAACAGAATCTAAATTGAAACAAAGACTAAAAATGTAAACAAAAACTACAAACGTAAACTAACACTCTAAATGTAAACAAAGACTACAAATGTAAACAAAGACTGCAAACGTAAACAAAGACTCTAAATGTAAACACTCTAAATGTATACAATGACTATATGTAAACAAAGAATTTAAATGTAAATAAAGACTTCAAATGTAAACAAAGACCTTAAATGTAAACAGAATCTAAATTAAAACAAAGACTAAAAATGTAAACAAAGACTACAAACGTAAACAAAGACTCTAAATATAAAGAAGGTCTCTAAATGCAAACAAAGATTACAAATGTAAACAAAGACTCTAAATAGAAACAGACTACAAATGTAAACAAAAACTACAAACGTAAACTAACACTCTAAATGTATACAAAGACGACAAATGTAAACAAAGACTGCAAACGTAAACAAAAACTCTAAATGTAAACAAATAATAAAAATGTAAACAAAGACTCTAAATGTAATAAAAAACTCTGGGTATAAACAAGGACTACAAATGTAAACAAAGACTACAAATATAAACAAAGACTCTAAATAGAAACAGACTACAAATGTAAACAAAAACTACAAACGTAAACTAACACTCTAAATGTAAACAAAGACTACATATGTAAAGAAAGACTGCAAACGTAAACAAAAACTCTAAATGTAAACAAATAATAAAAATGTAAACAAAGACTCTAAATGTAATAAAAAACTCTGGGTATAAACAAGGACTACAAATGTAAACAGACTCTAAATATAAACAAAGTCTAAAAATAAAAACAAAGACTCTAAATGTAAACAAAGGCTTAAAATGTAAACAAAGACTACAAATGTAAACAAAGGGACTAAATGTAAACACTCTAAATGTAAACAAAGCCTACATATGTAAACAAAAACTACAAATGTAAACAAAGACTACAAATGGACACAAAGACTCTAAATGGAAACAGACTACAAATGTAAACAAAAACTACAAACGTAAACTAACACTCTAAATGTAAACAAAGACTACAAATGTAAACAAAACTAAAAGTAAACAAATACTACAAATATAAAGAAAGATTCCAAACGTAAACAAAGTCTCTAAATATAAACAAATAATAAAAATGTAAACAAAGACTCTAAATGTAATAAAAAACTCTGGGTATAAACAAGGACTCTAGGTGTAAACAAGGACTACAAATGTAAACAGACTCTAAATGTAAACAAAGCCTAAAAATAAAAACAAAGACTTTAAATGTAAACAAAGGCTAAAAATGTAAACAAAGACTACAAATGTAAACAAAGACACAAAATGGGACTCTAAATGTAAACAAAAAATAAAAATGTAAACAAAACTAAAAGTAAACAAATACTACAAATATAAACAACGACTACAAATGTAAACAAAACTAAATGTAAACAAAAACTAGAAATATAAACAAAGACTCTAAATGTAACCAAAATCTCTTGGTGTAAACAAGGACTCTAGGTGTAAAAAAGGACTACAAATGTAAACAAAGTCTCTAAATATAAACAAAGTCTAAATGTAAACAAAGACTACAAGTGTAAACAAGGACTACAAATGTAAAAAAAAACTCTACATGTAAACAATCTCTCTAAATGTAAACAAAGAATAAAAATGTAAACAAAGACTATAAATGTTAAGAAAGTCTACAACTGTAAACAAAGACTACAAATGTAAACAAAGACACAAAACGTAAACAAAAACTACAAACGTAAACAGACTCTAAGTGTAAACAGACAACAAATGTAAAGAAAGCCTCTAAATATAAACAAAGTATCTAAATGTAAGCAGGCTACAAATGTAAACAAAGAGTACAAATGTTAAGTGACTCAAACTGTAAACAAACTCTCTAAATGTAAACAAAGACTACATATGTAAACAGACTCTAAATGTAAACAAAGACTGCAAATGTAAACATAGACCTAAATGTAAACAAAGACTACAAATGTAAACAGACTCTGTATGTAAACAAAGTCTAAAAATGTAAACAAAGTCTAAAAATGTAAACAAAGGCTACAAATGTAAACAAAGACTCTAAATGTAAAGAAGGTCTCTAAATTCAAAGAAAGATTAAAATGTAAACAAAGACTACAAATGTAAACAAAGACTACAAATATAAACAAAGACTCTAAATAAAACAGACTACAAATGTAAACAAAAACTACAAATGTAAACACTCTAAATGTAGACAAAGACTACAAATGTAAACAAAGACTGCAAACGTAAACAAAGACTCTATATGTAAACAATCTAAATGTATAGAAAGACTACATATGTAAACAAAGAATTTAAATGTAAATAAAGACCTTAAATGTAAACAGACTCTAAATTAAAACAAAGACTAAAAATGTAAACAAAGACTACAAACGTAAACAAAGACTCTAAATATAAAGAAGGTCTCTAAATGCAAACAAAGATTACAAATGTAAACAAAGACTACAAATGTAAACAAAGACTATAAATATAAACAAAGACTCTAAATGGAAACAGACTACAAATGTAAATAAAAACTACAAACGTAAACTAACACTCTAAATGTAAACAAAGACTACAAATGTAAACAAAACTAAAATTAAAGAAATACTACAAATATAAACAACGACTACAAATGTAAACAAAACTAAATGTAAAAAAATACTAGAAATATAAATAAAGACTCTAAATGTAATAAAAAACTCTGGGTATAAACAAGGACTCTAGGTGTAAACAAGGACTCTAAATGTAAACAAAGCCTAAAAATAAAAACAAAGACTCTAAATGTAAACAAAGGCTAAAAATGTAAACAAAGACTAAAAATGTAAACAAAGGCTCTAAATGTAAACAAACGCGCTATATGTAAACAAAGACTCTAAATGGAACTCTAAATGTAAACAAAGAATAAAAATGTAAACCAAGACTACAAATGTAAACAAAGACACAAAATGGGACTCTAAATGTAAACAAAAAATAAAAATGTAAACAAAACTAAAAGTAAACAAATACTACAAATATAAACAACGACTACAAATGTAAACAAAAATAAATGTAAACAAATACTAGAAATATAAACAAAGACTCTAAATGTAACCAAAATCTCTTGGTGTAAACAAGGACTCTAGGTGTAAAAAAGGACTACAAATGTAAACAAAGTCTCTAAATATAAACAAAGTCTAAATGTAAACAAAGACTACAAGTGTAAACAAGGACTACAAATGTAAAAAAAACTCTACATGTAAACAATCTCTCTAAATGTAAACAAAGAATAAAAATGTAAACAAAGACTATAAATGTTAAGAAAGTCTACAACTGTAAACAAAGACTACAAATGTAAACAAAGACACTAAACGTAAGCAAAGTATCTAAATGTAAGTAGACTACAAATGTAAACAAAGAGCACAAATGTTAAGTGAGTCAAACTGTAAACAAACTCTCTAAATGTAAACAAAGTCTACAAATGTAAACAGACTATAAATGAAAACAGACTCTAAAAGAAAACAGATTAAAAATGTAAACAAAGACTACATATGTAAACAGACTCTAAACGTAAACAAAGACTGCAAATATAAACATAGACCTAAATGTAAACAAAGACTACAAATGTAAACAAAGACTCTAAATGTAAAGAAGGTCTCTAAATGCAAAGAAAGATTACAAATGTAAACAAAGACTACAAATGTAAACAAAGACTACAAATATAAACAAAGACTCTAAATGAAACAGACTACAAATGTAAACAAAAACTACAAACGTAAACTAACACTCTAAATGTAGACAAAGACTACAAATGTAAACAAAGACTGCAAACGTAAACAAAGACTCTAAATGTAAACACTCTAAATGTATACAAAGACTACATATGTAAACAAAGAATTTAAATGTAAATAAAGAATACCAATGTAAACAAAGACCTTAAATGTAAACAGAATCTAAATTAAAACAAAGACTAAAAATGTAAACAAAGACTACAAACGTAAACAAAGACTCTAAATATAAAGAAGGTCTCTAAATGCAAACAAAGATTACAAATGTAAACAAAGCCTACAAATGTAAACACAGACTCTAAATAGAAACAGACTACAAATGTAAACAAAAACTACAAACGTAAACTAACACTCTAAATGTAAACAAAGACTACAAATGTAAACAAAGACTGCAAACGTAAAAAAAAACTCTAAATGTAAACAAATAATAAAAATGTAAACAAAGACTCTAAATGTAATAAAAAACTCTGGGTATAAACAAGGACTACAAATGTAAACAAAGACTACAAATGTAAACAAAGACTACAAATATAAACAAAGACTCTAAATAGAAACAGCCTACAAATGTAAACAAAAACTACAAACGTAAACTAACACTCTAAATGTAAACAAATAATAAAAATGTAAACAAAGACTCTAAATGTAATAAAAAACTCTGGGTATAAACAAGGACTACAAATGTAAACAGACTTTAAATATAAAAAAAGACTAAAAATAAAAACAGACTCTAAATGTAAACAAAGGCTAAAAATGTAAACAAAGACTACAAATCTAAACAAAGGGACTAAATGTAAACACTCTAAATGTAAACAAAGCCTACATATGTAAACAAAAACTACAAATGTAAACAAAGACTACAAATGTAAACAAAGACTCTAAATGGAAACAGACTACAAATGTAAACAAAAACTACAAACGTAAACTAACACTCAAAATGGAAACAAAGACTACAAATGTAAACAAAACTAAAAGTAAACAAATACTACAAATATAAACAACGACTACAAATGTAAACAAAACTAAATGTAAACAAATACTAGAAATATAAACAAAGACTCTAAATGTAACCAAAGATTGCAAACGTAAACAAAGTCTCTAAATGTAAACAAATAATAAAAATGTAAACAAAGACTCTAAATGTAATAAAAAACTCTGGGTATAAACAAGGACTCTAGGTGTAAACAAGGACTACAAATGTAAACAGACTCTAAATGTAAACAAAGCTTAAAAATAAAACCAAAGACTCTAAATGTAAACAAAGGCTAAAAATGTAAACAAAGACTAAAAATGTAAACAAAGGCTCTAAATGTAAACAAACGCGCTATATGTAAACAAAGACTACAAATGTAAACAAAGACACAAAATGGGACTCTAAATGTAAACAAAAAATAAAAATTTAAACAAAGACTACAAATGTAAACAAAACTAAAAGTAACAAATACTACAAATATAAACAACGATTACAAATGTAAACAAAACTAAATGTAAACAAATAATAGAAATATAAACAAAGACTCTAAATGTAACCAAAAACCCTTGGTGTAAACAAGGACTCTAGGTGTAAAAAAAGACTACAAATGTAAACAAAGTATCTAAATATAAACAAAGTCTAAATATAAACAAAGACTACAAGTGTAAACAAGGACTACAAATGTAAACAAAAACTCTACATGTAAACAATCTCTCTAAATGTAAACAAAGACTACAAATATAAACGGACTCTAAATGTCAACAAAGTCTCTAAATTTAAACAAAGAATACAAATGTAAACAAAGACTATAAATGTTAAGAAAGTCTACAACTGTAAACAAAGACTACAGATGTAAACAAAGACACTAAACGTAAACAAAAACTACAAACGTAAACAGACTAAGTGTAAACAGACAACAAATGTAAACAAAGCCTCTAAATATAAACAAAGTATCTAAATGTAAGCAGACTACAAATGTAAACAAAGAATACAAATGTAAACAAAGAGCACAAATGTTAAGTGACTCAAACTGTAAACAAACTCTCTAAATGTAAACAAAGTCTACAAATGTAAACAGACTATAAATGAAAACAGACTAAAAATGTAAACAAAGACTACATATGTAAACAGACTCTAAATGTAAACAAAGACTGCAAATGTAAACATAGACTTAAATGTAAACAAAGGCTACAAATGTAAACAAAGACTCTATATGTAAACAAAGTCTAAAAATGTAAACAAAGTCTAAAAATGTAAACAAAGGCTACAAATGTAAACAAAGACTCTAAATGTAAAGAAGTTCTCTAAATTCAAAGAAAGATTACAAATGTAAACAAAGACTACAAATGTAAACAAAGACTACAAATATAAACAAAGACTCTAAATAAAACAGACTACAAATGTAAACAAAAACTACAAACGTAAGCTAACACTCTAAATGTAGACAAAGACTACAAATGTAAACAAAAACTACAAACGTAAGCTAACACTCTAAATGTAGACAAAGACTACAAATGTAAACAAAGACTGCAAACGTAAACAAAGACTCTATATGTAAATAATCTAAATGTATAGAAAGACTACATATGTAAACAAAGAATTTAAATGTAAACAAAGTCTAAAAATATAAACAAAGACTACAAACGTAAACAAAGACTCTAAATATAAAGGTCTCTAAATGTAAACAAAGATTACAAATGTAAACAAAGACTACAAATCTAAACAAAGACTATAAATATAAACAAAGACTCTAAATGGAAACAGACTACAAATGTAAACAAAAACTACAAACGTAAACTAACACTCTAAATGTAAACAAAGACTAAAAATGTAAACAAAACTAAATGTAAACAAATACTAGAAATAAACACAAAGACTCTAAATGTAACCAAAGATTGCAAACGTAAACAAAGTCTCTAAATGTAAACAAATAATAAAAATGTAAACAAAGACTCTAAATGTAATAAAAAACTCTGGGTATAAACAAGGACTCTAGGTGTAAACAAGGACTACAAATGTAAACAGACTCTAAATGTAAACAAAGCCTAAAAATAAAAACAAAGACTCTAAATGTAAACAAAGGCTAAAAATGTAAACAAAGACTAAAAATGTAAACAAAGGCTCTAAATGTAAACAAACGCGCTATATGTAAACAAAGACACTAAATGGAACTCTAACTGTAAACAAAGAATAAAAATGTAAACAAAGACTACAAATGTAAACAAAGACACAAAATGGGACTCTAAATGTAAACAAAAAATAAAAATGTAAACAAAACTAAAAGTAAACAAATACTACAAATATAAACAACGACTACAAATGTAAACAAAACTAAATGTAAACAAAAACTAGAAATATAAAGAAAGACTCTAAATGTAACCAAAAACTCTTGGTGTAAACAAGGACTCTAGGTGTAAAAAAAGACTACAAATGTAAACAAAGTCTCTAAATATAAACAAAGTCTAAATGTAAACAAAGACTACAAGTGTAAACAAGGACTACAAATGTAAACAAAAACTCTACATGTAAACAATCTCTCTAAATGTAAACAAAGACTACAAATATAAACGGACTCTAAATGTCAACAGAGTCTCTAAATTTAAACAAAGATTACAAATGTAAACAAAGACTATAAATGTTAAGAAAGTCTACAAATGTAAACAAAGACACTAAACGTAAACAAAGACTACAAATGTAAACAAAGACACTAAACGTAAACAAAAACTACAAACGTAAACAGACTAAGTGTAAACAGACAACAAATGTAAACAAAGCCTCTAAATATAAACAAAGTATCTAAATGTAAGCAGACTACAAATGTAAACAAAGAATACAAATGTAAACAAAGAGCACAAATGTTAAGTGACTCAAACTGTAAACAAACTATCTAAATGTAAACAAAGTCTACAAATGTAAACAGACTATAAATGAAAACAGACTCTAAATGCAAACAGACTAAAAATGTAAACAAAGACTACATATGTAAACAGACTCTAAATGTAAACAAAGACTGCAAATGTAAACATAGTCTTAAATGTAAACAAAGACTCTATATGTAAACAAAGTCTAAAAATGTAAACAAAGTCTAAAAATGTGAACAAAGGCTACAAATGTAAACAAAGACTCTAAATGTAAAGAAGGTCTCTAAATTCAAAGAAAGATTACAAATGTAAACAAAGACTACAAATGTAAACAAAGACTACAAATATAAACAAAGACTCTAAATAAAACAGACTACAAATGTAAACAAAAACTACAAACGTAAACTAACACTCTATATGTAGACAAAGACTACAAATGTAAACAAAGACTGCAAACGTAAACAAAGACTCTCTATGTAAACAATCTAAATGTATAGAAAGACTACATATGTAAACAAAGACCTTAAATGTAAACAGACTCTAAATTAAAACAAAGACTAAAAATGTAAACAAATACTACAAACGTAAACAAAGACTCTAAATATAAAGAAGGTCTCTAAATGCAAACAAAGATTACAAATGTAAACAAAGACTACAAATGTAAACAAAGACTATAAATATAAACAAAGACTCTAAATGGAAACAGACTACAAATGTAAACAAAAACTACAAACGTAAACTAACACTCTAAATGTAAACAAAGACTACAAATGTAAACAAAACTAAATGTAAACAAATACTAGAAATAAAAACAAAGACTCTAAATGTAACCAAAGATTGCAAACGTAAACAAAGTCTCTAAATGTAAACAAAAAATAAAAATGTAAACAAACACTCTAAATGTAATAAAAAACTCTGGGTATGAACAAGAACTCTAGGTGTAAACAAGGACTACAAATGTAAACAGACTCTAAATGTAAACAAAGCCTAAAAATAAAAACAAAGACTCTGAATGTAAACAAAGGCTAAAAATGTAAACAAAGACTAAAAATGTAAACAAAGGGTCTAAATGTAAACAAACGCGCTATATGTAAACAAAGACTCTAAATGGAACTCTAAATGTAAACAAATAATAAAAATGTAAACAAAGACTGCAAACGTAACCAAAAACTCTAAATGTGAACAAATAATAAAAATTTAAACAAAGACTCTAAATGTAATAAAAAACTCTGTGTATAAACAAGGACTACAAATGTAAACAAAGACTACAAATGTAAACAAAGACTACAAATATAAACAAAGACTCTAAATAGAAACAGACTAGAAATGTAAACAAAAACTACAAACGTAAACTAACACTCTAAATGTAAACAAAGACTACAAATGTAAACAAAGACGCAAAATGGGACTCTAAATGTAAACAAAAAATAAAAATGTAAACAAAACTAAAAGTAAACAAATACTAGAAATATAAACAAAGACTCTAAATGTAACCAAAATCTCTTGGTGTAAACAAGGACTCTAGGTGTAAAAAAGGACTACAAATGTAAACAAAGTCTCTAAATATAAACAAAGTCTAAATGTAAACAAAGACTACAAGTGTAAACAAGGACTACAAATGTAAAAAAAACATTACATGTAAACAATCTCTCTAAATGTAAACAAAGAATAAAAATGTAAACAAAGACTATAAATGTTAAGAAAGTCTACAAATGTAAACAAAGACTACAAATGTAAACAAAGACAATAAACGTAAACAAAAACTACAAACGTAAACAGACTCTAAGTGTAAACAGACAACAAATGTAAACAAAGCCTCTAAATATAAACAAAGTATCTAAATGTAAGCAGACTACAAATGTAAACAAAGAGCACAAATGTTAAGTGACTCAAACTGTAAACAAACTCTCTAAATGTAAACAAAGTCTACAAATGTAAACAGATTATAAATGAAAACAGACTCTAAAAGAAAACAGATTAAAAATGTAAACAAAGACTACATATCTAAACAGACTCTAAACGTAAACAAAGACTGCAAATATAAACATAGACCTAAATGTAAACAAAGACTACAAATGTAAACAAAGACGCTAAATGTAAAGAAGGTCTCTAAATGCAAAGAAAGATTACAAATGTAAACAAAGACTACAAATGTAAACAAAGACTACAAATATAAACAAAGACTCTAAATAAAACAGACTACAAATGTAAACAAAAACTACAAACGTAAACTAAAACTCTAAATGTAGACAAAGACTACAAATGTAAACAAAGACTGCAAACGTAAACAAAGACTCTAAATGTAAACACTCTAAATGTATACAAAGACTACATATGTAAACAAAGAATTTAAATGTAAATATAGAATACAAATGTAAACAAAGACCTTAAATGTAAACAGAATCTAAATTAAAACAAAGACTAAAAAAGTAAACAAAGACTACAAACGTAAACAAAGACTCTAAATATAAAGAAGGTCTCTAAATGCAAACAAAGATTACAAATGTAAACAAAGACTACAAAAGTAAACAAAGACTCTAAATAGAAACAGACTACAAATGTAAACAAAAACTACAAACGTAAACTAACACTCTAAATGTGAACAAATAATAAAAATGTAAACAAAGACTACAAATGTAAACAAAGACTACAAACGTAAACTAACACTCTAAATGTAAACAAAGACTACAAATGTAAACAAAGACTGCAAACGTAAACAAAAACTCTAAATATAAACAAATAATAAAAATGTAAACAGACTCTAAATGTAATAAAAACTCTGGGTATAAACAAGGACTACAAATGTAAACAGACTCTAAATATAAACAAAGTCTAAAAATAAAAACAAAGACTCTAAATGTAAACAAAGGCTAAAAATGTAAACAAAGATTACAAATGTAAACAAAACTAAAAGTAAACAAATACTACAAATATAAACAACGACTACAAATGTAAACAACACTAAATGTAAACAAATACTAGAAATATAAACAAAGACTCTAGAAGTAACTAAAAACTCTTGGTGTAAACAAGGACTCTAGGTGTAAAAAAGGACTACAAATGTAAACAAAGTCTCTAAATATAAAGAAAGTTTAAATGTAAACAAAGACTACAAGTGTAAACAAAGGCTACAAATGTAAACAAAAACTCTGTATGTAAACAATCTCTCTAAATGTAAACAACGACTACAAATATAAACGGACTCTAAATGTAAACAAAGTCTCTAAATTTAAACAAAGATTACAAATGTAAACAAAGACTCTATTTGTAAACAAATTCAAAAAATGTAAACAATGTCTAAAAATGTAAACAAAGGCAACAAATGTAAACAAAGACTCTAAATGTAAAGAAGGTCTCTAAATGCAAAAAAAGATTACAAATGTAAACAAAGACTACAAATATAAACAAACACTCTAAATAAAAAGACTACAAATGTAAACAAAGACTACAAATATAAACAAACACTCTAAATAAAAAGACTACAAATGTAAACAAAGACTACAAATATAAACAGACTACAAATGTAAACAAAAACTACAAACGTAAACTAACACTCTAAATGTAGACAAAGACTACATATGTAAACAAAGAATTTAAATGTAAATAAAGACAACAAATGTAAACAAAGACCTTAAATGTAAACAGACTCTAAATGAAAACAAACACTAAAAATATAAACAAAGACTACAAACGTAAACAAAACTACAAACATAAACAAAGACTACAAATAAAAACAAAAACTCTAAATGGAAACAGACTACAAATGTAAACAAAAATTACAAACGTAAACTAAAACTCTAAATGTAAACAAAGACTACAAATGTAAACAAAGGCAGCAAACGTAAACAAAAACTCTAAGTGTAAACAAATAATAAAAATATAAACAAAGACTCTAAATGTAATAAAAAACTCTGGATATAAAAAAGGACTACAAATGTAAACAGACTCTAAATATAAACAAAGTCTAAAAATAAAAACAAAGACTCTAAATGTAAACAAAGGCTAAAAATGTAAACAAAGACTACAGATGTGAACAAAGGCTCTAAATATAAACAAACACGCTATATGTAAACAAAGACTACAAATGTAAACAAAGACACTAAATGGAACTCTAAATGTAAACAAAGAAGAAAAATGTAAACAAAGACCTTAAATGTAAACAGACTCTAAATGAAAACAAAGACTAAAAATGTAAACAAAGACTACAAACGTAAACAAAGACTCTAAATATAAAGAAGGTTTCTAAATGCAAACAAAGATTACAAATGTAAACAAAGACTACAAATAAAAACAAAGACTCTAAATGGAAATAGACTACAAATGTAAACAAAAATTACAAACGTAAACTAAAACTCTAAATGTAAACAAAGACTACAAATGTAAACAAAGACAGCAAACGTAAACAAAAACTCTAATTGTAAACAAATAATAAAAATATAAACAAAGACTCTAAATGTAATAAAAAATTCTGGGTATAAAAAAGGACTACAAATGTAAACAGACTCTAAATATAAACAAAGTCTAAAAATAAAAACAAAGACTCTAAATGTAAACAAAGGCTAAAAATGTAAACAAAGACTACAGATGTGAACAAAGGCTCTAAATATAAACAAACACGCTATATGTAAACAAAGACTACAAATGTAAACAAAGACACTAAATGGAACTCTAAATGTAAACAAAGAAGAAAAATGTAAACAAAGACCTTAAATGTAAACAGACTCTAAATGAAAACAAAGACTAAAAATGTAAACAAAGACTACAAACGTAAACAAAGACTCTAAATATAAAGAAGATCTCTAAATGCAAACAAAGATTACAAATGTAAACAAAAACTACAAATATAAACAAAGACTACAAAAAAAAACAAAGACTCTAAATGGAAACAGGCTACAAATGTAAACAAAAACTACAAACGTAAACTAAAACTCTAAATGTAAACAAAGACTACAAATGTAAACAAAGACTGCAAACGTAAACGAAAACTCTAAGTGTAAACAAATAATAAAAATATAAACAAAGACTCTAAATGTAATAAAAAACTCTGGGTATAAACAAGGACTACAAATGTAAACAGACTGTAAATATAAACAAAATCTAAAAATAAAAACAAAGACTCTAAATGTAAACAAAGGCTAAAAATGTAAACAAAGACTACAGGTGTGAACAAAGGCTCTAAATGTAAACAAATACGCTATATGTAAACAAAGACTACAAATGTAAACAAAGACACTAAATGGAACCCTAAATGTAAACAAAGAAGAAAAATGTAAACAAAGACTACAAATGTAAACAGACTCTAAATGTAAACAAAGTCTAAAAAATAAAAACAATGATTCTAAATGTAAACAAAGGCTAAAAATGTAAACAAAAAGTCTAAATGGAAACAGACTACAAATGTAAACAAAAACTAGAAAAGTAAACTAACACTCTAAATGTAAACAAAGACTGCAAATGTAAACAAAGACTGCATATGTAAACAAAGAATTTAAATGTAAATAAAGACTACAAATGTAAACAAAGACCTTAAATGTAAACATACTCTAAATGAAAACAAAGACTAAAAATGTAAACAAAGACTACAAACGTAAACAAAGACTCTAAATATAAAGAAGGTCTCTAAATGCAAACAAAGATTACAAATGTAAACAAAGACTACAAATATAAACAAAGACTCTAAATGGAAACAGACTACAAATGTAAACAAAAACTACAATCGTAAACTAAAACTCTAAATGTAAACAAAGACTACAAATGTAAACAAAGACTGCAAACGTAAAGAAAAACTCTAAATGTAAACAAATAATAAAAATGTAAACAAAGACTATAAATGTAATAAAAAACTCTGGCTATAAACAAGGACTACAAATGTAAACAAACTCTAAATATAAACAAAGTCTAAAAATAAAAACAAAGACTCTAAATGTAAACAAAGGCTAAAAATGTAAACAAAGACTACAAATGTGAACAAAGGCTCTAAATGTAAACAAACACGCTATATGTAAACAAAGACTACAAATATAAACAAAGACACTAAATGGAATTTTAAATGTAAACAAAGAATAAAAATGTAAACAAAGACTACAAATGTAAACAAAGACTACAAATGTAAACAAAGACCTTAAATGTAAACAGACTCTAAATGAAAACAAAGACTAAAAATGTAAACAAAGACTACAAACGTAAACAAAGACTCTAAATATAAAGAAGGTCTCTAAATGCAAACAAAGATTACAAATGTAAACAAAAACTACAAATATAAACAAAGACTACAAATAAAAACAAAGACTCTAAATGGAAACAGACTACAAATGTAAACAAAAACTACAAACGTAAACTAAAACTCTAAATGTAAACAAAGACTACAAATGTAAACAAAGACTGCAAACGTAAACAAAAACTCTAAGTGTAAACCAATAATAAAAATATAAACAAAGACTCTAAATGTAATAAAAAACTCTGGGTATAAACAAGGACTACAAATGTAAACAGACTCTAAATATAATCAAAGTCTAAAAATAAAAACAAAGACTCTAAATGTAAACAAAGGCTAAAAATGTAAACAAAGACTACAGATGTGAACAAAGGCTCTAAATGTAAACAAATACGCTATATGTAAACAAAGACTACAAAGAAGAAAAATGTAAACAAAGACTACAAATGTAAACAGTCTCTAAATGTAAACAAAGTCTAAAAAATAAAAACAATGACTCTAAATGTAAACAAAGGCTAAAAATGTAAACAAAAACTCTAAATGGAAACAGACTACAAATGTAAACAAAAACTACAAACGTAAACTAACACTCTAAATGTAAACAAAGACTGCATATGTAAACAAAGAATTTAAATGTAAATAAAGACTACAAATGTAAACAAAGATCTTAAATGTAAACATACTCTAAATGAAAACAAAGACTAAAAATGTAAACAAAGACTACAAACGTAAACAAAGACTCTAAATATAAAGAAGGTCTCTAAATGCAAACAAAGATTACAAATGTAAACAAAGACTACAAATATAAACAAAGACTCTAAATGGAAACAGACTACAAACGTAAACAAAAACTACAAACGTAAACTAAAACTCTAAATGTAAACAAAGACTACAAATGTAAACAAAGACTGCAAACGTAAAGAAAAACTCTAAATGTAAACAAATAATAAAAATGTAAACAAAGACTATAAATGTAATAAAAAACTCTGGCTATAAACAAGGACTACAAATGTAAACAGACTCTAAATATAAACAAAGTCTAAAAATAAAAACAAAGACTCTAAATGTAAACAAAGGCTAAAAATGTAAACAAAGACTACAAATGTGAACAAAGGCTCTAAATGTAAACAAACACGCTATATGTAAACAAAGACTACAAATGTAAACAAAGACACTAAATGGAACTCTAAATGTAAACAAAGAATAAAAATGTAAACAAAGACTACAAATGTAAACAAAGACCTTAAATGTAAACAGACTCTAAATGAAAACAAAAACTACAAATGTAAACAAAGACTACAAATATAAACAAAAACTCTAAATGGAAACAGACTACAAATGTAAACAAAAACTACAAACGTAAACTAACACGCTAAATGTAAACAAAGACTACAAATGTAAACAAAGACTGCAAACGTAAACAAAGAATCTAAATGTAAAGAAATAATAAAAATGTAAACAAAGACTCTAAATGTAATAAAAAACTCTGGGTATAAACAATGACTCTAGGTGTAAACAAGGACTACAAATTTAAACAGACTCTAAATGTAAACAAAGTCAAAAAATAAAAACAAAGACTCTAAATGTAAACAAAGGCTAAAAATGTAAACAAAGACTACAAATGTAAACAAAGTCTCCAAATGTAAACAAACACGCTATATGTAAACAAAGACTACAAATGTAAACAAAGATACCAAATGGAACTCTAAATGTAAAAAAAAATAAAAATTTAAACAAAGACTACAAATGTAAACAAAACTAAAAGTAAACAAATACTACAAATATAAACAACGACTACAAATGTAAACAAAACTAAATGTAAACAAATACTAGAAATATAAACAAAGACTCTAGAAGTAACCAAAAACTCTTGGTGTAAACAAGGACTCTAGGTGTAAAAAAGGACTAGAAATGTAAACAAAGTCTCTAAATATAAACAAAGTCTAAATGTAAACAAAGACTACAAGTGTAAACAAAGACTACAAATGTAAACAAAAACTCTACATGTAAACAATCTCTCTAAATGTAAAGAACGACTACAAATATAAACGGACTCTAAATGTAAACAAAGTCTCTAAATTTAAACAAAGATTACAAATGTAAACAAAGACTCTATTTGTAAACAAATTCAAAAAATGTAAACAATATCTAAAAATGTAAACAAAGGCTACAAATGTAAACAAAGACTCTAAATGTAAAGAAGGTCTCTAAATGCAAAAAAAGATTACAAATGTAAGCAAAAACTACAAATGTAAACAAAGACTACAAATATAAACAAAGTCTCTAAATAAAAACAGACTACAAATGTAAACAAAAACTACAAACGTAAACTAACACTCTAAATGTAGACAAAGACTACAAATG
The DNA here is from genome assembly GCA_963930645.1 of Salticus scenicus. Lineage (NCBI taxonomy): Eukaryota > Metazoa > Arthropoda > Arachnida > Araneae > Salticidae > Salticus > Salticus scenicus. Next base: position 264,554 of record CAWVNO010003029.1, read on the forward strand.
TAAACAAAGACTGCAAACGTAAACAGACTCTAAATGTAAACACTCTAAATGTAAACAAAGAATTTAAATGTAATTAAAGACAACAAATGTAAACAAAGACCTTAAATGTAAACAGACTCTAAATGAAAACAAAGACTAAAAATGTAAACAAAGACTACAAATATAAACAAAGACTACAAATAAAAACAAAGACTCTAAATGGAAACAGACTACAAATGTAAACAAAAACTACCAACGTAAACTAAAACTCTAAGTGTAAACAAATAATAAAAATATAAACAAAGACTCTAAATGTAATAAAAAACTCTGGCTATAAACAAGGAATACAAATGTAAACAGACTATAAATATAAACAAAGTCTAAAAATAAAAACAAAGACTCTAAATGTAAACAAAGGCTGAAAAAGTAAACAAAGACTACAGATGTGAACAAAGGCTCTAAATGTAAACAAATACGCTATATGTAAACAAAGACTACAAATGTAAACAAAGACACTAAATGGAACTCTAAATGTAAACAAAGAAGAAAAATGTAAACAAAGACTACAAATGTAAACAGACTCTAAATGTAAACAAAGTCTAAAAAATAAAAACAATGACTCTAAATGTAAACAAAGGCTAAAAATGTAAACAAAAACTCTAAATGGAAACAGACTACAAATGTAAACAAAACTACAAACGTAAACTAACACTCTAAATGCAAACAAAGATTACAAATGTAAACAAAGACTACAAATATAAACAAAGACTCTAAATGGAAACAGACTACAAATGTAAACAAAAACTACAATCGTAAACTAAAACTCTAAATGTAAACAAAGACTACAAATGTAAACAAAGACTGCAAACGTAAAGAAAAACTCTAAATGTAAACAAATAATAAAAATGTAAACAAAGACTATAAATGTAATAAAAAACTCTGGCTATAAACAAGGACTACAAATGTAAACAAACTCTAAATATAAACAAAGTCTAAAAATAAAAACAAAGACTCTAAATGTAAACAAAGGCTAAAAATGTAAACAAAGACTACAAATGTGAACAAAGGCTCTAAATGTAAACAAACACGCTATATGTAAACAAAGACTACAAATATAAACAAAGACACTAAATGGAATTTTAAATGTAAACAAAGAATAAAAATGTAAACAAAGACTACAAATGTAAACAAAGACTACAAATGTAAACAAAGACCTTAAATGTAAACAGACTCTAAATGAAAACAAAGACTAAAAATGTAAACAAAGACTACAAACGTAAACAAAGACTCTAAATATAAAGAAGGTCTCTAAATGCAAACAAAGATTACAAATGTAAACAAAAACTACAAATATAAACAAAGACTACAAATAAAAACAAAGACTCTAAATGGAAACAGACTACAAATGTAAACAAAAACTACAAACGTAAACTAAAACTCTAAATGTAAACAAAGACTACAAATGTAAACAAAGACTGCAAACGTAAACAAAAACTCTAAGTGTAAACCAATAATAAAAATATAAACAAAGACTCTAAATGTAATAAAAAACTCTGGGTATAAACAAGGACTACAAATGTAAACAGACTCTAAATATAATCAAAGTCTAAAAATAAAAACAAAGACTCTAAATGTAAACAAAGGCTAAAAATGTAAACAAAGACTACAGATGTGAACAAAGGCTCTAAATGTAAACAAATACGCTATATGTAAACAAAGACTACAAAGAAGAAAAATGTAAACAAAGACTACAAATGTAAACAGTCTCTAAATGTAAACAAAGTCTAAAAAATAAAAACAATGACTCTAAATGTAAACAAAGGCTAAAAATGTAAACAAAAACTCTAAATGGAAACAGACTACAAATGTAAACAAAAACTACAAACGTAAACTAACACTCTAAATGTAAACAAAGACTGCATATGTAAACAAAGAATTTAAATGTAAATAAAGACTACAAATGTAAACAAAGATCTTAAATGTAAACATACTCTAAATGAAAACAAAGACTAAAAATGTAAACAAAGACTACAAACGTAAACAAAGACTCTAAATATAAAGAAGGTCTCTAAATGCAAACAAAGATTACAAATGTAAACAAAGACTACAAATATAAACAAAGACTCTAAATGGAAACAGACTACAAACGTAAACAAAAACTACAAACGTAAACTAAAACTCTAAATGTAAACAAAGACTACAAATGTAAACAAAGACTGCAAACGTAAAGAAAAACTCTAAATGTAAACAAATAATAAAAATGTAAACAAAGACTATAAATGTAATAAAAAACTCTGGCTATAAACAAGGACTACAAATGTAAACAGACTCTAAATATAAACAAAGTCTAAAAATAAAAACAAAGACTCTAAATGTAAACAAAGGCTAAAAATGTAAACAAAGACTACAAATGTGAACAAAGGCTCTAAATGTAAACAAACACGCTATATGTAAACAAAGACTACAAATGTAAACAAAGACACTAAATGGAACTCTAAATGTAAACAAAGAATAAAAATGTAAACAAAGACTACAAATGTAAACAAAGACCTTAAATGTAAACAGACTCTAAATGAAAACAAAAACTACAAATGTAAACAAAGACTACAAATATAAACAAAAACTCTAAATGGAAACAGACTACAAATGTAAACAAAAACTACAAACGTAAACTAACACGCTAAATGTAAACAAAGACTACAAATGTAAACAAAGACTGCAAACGTAAACAAAGAATCTAAATGTAAAGAAATAATAAAAATGTAAACAAAGACTCTAAATGTAATAAAAAACTCTGGGTATAAACAATGACTCTAGGTGTAAACAAGGACTACAAATTTAAACAGACTCTAAATGTAAACAAAGTCAAAAAATAAAAACAAAGACTCTAAATGTAAACAAAGGCTAAAAATGTAAACAAAGACTACAAATGTAAACAAAGTCTCCAAATGTAAACAAACACGCTATATGTAAACAAAGACTACAAATGTAAACAAAGATACCAAATGGAACTCTAAATGTAAAAAAAAATAAAAATTTAAACAAAGACTACAAATGTAAACAAAACTAAAAGTAAACAAATACTACAAATATAAACAACGACTACAAATGTAAACAAAACTAAATGTAAACAAATACTAGAAATATAAACAAAGACTCTAGAAGTAACCAAAAACTCTTGGTGTAAACAAGGACTCTAGGTGTAAAAAAGGACTAGAAATGTAAACAAAGTCTCTAAATATAAACAAAGTCTAAATGTAAACAAAGACTACAAGTGTAAACAAAGACTACAAATGTAAACAAAAACTCTACATGTAAACAATCTCTCTAAATGTAAAGAACGACTACAAATATAAACGGACTCTAAATGTAAACAAAGTCTCTAAATTTAAACAAAGATTACAAATGTAAACAAAGACTCTATTTGTAAACAAATTCAAAAAATGTAAACAATATCTAAAAATGTAAACAAAGGCTACAAATGTAAACAAAGACTCTAAATGTAAAGAAGGTCTCTAAATGCAAAAAAAGATTACAAATGTAAGCAAAAACTACAAATGTAAACAAAGACTACAAATATAAACAAAGTCTCTAAATAAAAACAGACTACAAATGTAAACAAAAACTACAAACGTAAACTAACACTCTAAATGTAGACAAAGACTACAAATGTAAACAAAGACTGCAAACGTAAACAGACTCTAAATGTAAACACTCTAAATGTAAACAAAGAATTTAAATGTAATTAAAGACAACAAATGTAAACAAAGACCTTAAATGTAAACAGACTCTAAATGAAAACAAAGACTAAAAATGTAAACAAAGACTACAAATATAAACAAAGACTACAAATAAAAACAAAGACTCTAAATGGAAACAGACTACAAATGTAAACAAAAACTACCAACGTAAACTAAAACTCTAAGTGTAAACAAATAATAAAAATATAAACAAAGACTCTAAATGTAATAAAAAACTCTGGCTATAAACAAGGAATACAAATGTAAACAGACTATAAATATAAACAAAGTCTAAAAATAAAAACAAAGACTCTAAATGTAAACAAAGGCTGAAAAAGTAAACAAAGACTACAGATGTGAACAAAGGCTCTAAATGTAAACAAATACGCTATATGTAAACAAAGACTACAAATGTAAACAAAGACACTAAATGGAACTCTAAATGTAAACAAAGAAGAAAAATGTAAACAAAGACTACAAATGTAAACAGACTCTAAATGTAAACAAAGTCTAAAAAATAAAAACAATGACTCTAAATGTAAACAAAGGCTAAAAATGTAAACAAAAACTCTAAATGGAAACAGACTACAAATGTAAACAAAACTACAAACGTAAACTAACACTCTAAATGTAAACAAAGACTGCAAATGTAAACAAAGACTGCATATGTAAACAAAGAATTTAAATGTAAATAAGGACTACAAATGTAAACAAAGACCTTAAATGTAAACATACTCTAAATGAAAACAAAGACTAAAAATGTAAACAAAGACTACAAACGTAAACAAAGACTCTAAATGGAAACAGACTACAAATGTAAACAAAAACTACAAACGTAAACTAAAACTCTAAATGTAAACAAAGACGACAAATATAAACAAAGACTCTAAATGGAAACAGACTACAAATGAAAACAAAAACTACAAACGTAAACTAAAACTCTAAATGTAAACAAAGACTACAAATGTAAACAAAGACTACAAATGTGAACAAAGGCTCTAAATGTAAACAAACACGCTATATGTAAACAAAGACTACAAATGTAAACAAAGACACTAAATGGAACTCTAAATCTAAACAAAGAAGAAAAATGTAAACAAAGACCTTAAATGTAAACAGACTCTAAATGAAAACAAAGACTAAAAATGTAAACAAAGACTACAAACGTAAACAAAGACTCTAAATATAAAGAAGGTTTCTAAATGCAAACAAAGATTACAAATGTAAACAAAACTACAAATATAAACAAAGACTACAAATAAAAACAAAGACTCTAAATGGAAACAGACTACAAATGTAAACAAAAATTACAAACGTAAACAAAAACTCTAAATGTAAACAAAGACTACAAATGTAAACAAAGACAGCAAACGTAAACAAAAACTCTAATTGTAAACAAATAATAAAAATATAAACAAAGACTCTAAATGTAATAAAAAACTCTGGGTATAAAAAAGGACTACAAATGTAAACAGACTCTAACTATAAACAAAGTCTAAAAATAAAAACAAAGACTCTAAATGTAAACAAAGGCTAAAAATGTAAACAAAGGGACTAAATGTAAACACTCTAAATGTAAACAAAGCCTACAAATGTAAACACAGACTACAAATGTAAACAAAAACTACAAACGTAAACTAACACTCAAAATGTAAACAAAGACTACAAATGTAAACAAAACTAAAAGTAAACAAATACTACAAATATAAACAACGACTACAAATGTAAACAAAATTAAATGTAAACAAATACTAGAAATATAAACAAAGACTCTAAATGTAACCAAAGATTGCAAACGTAAACAAAGTCTCTAAATGTAAACAAATAATAAAAATATAAACAAATAATAAAAATGTAAACAAAGACTCTAAATGTAATAAAAAACTCTGGGTATAAACAAGGACTAAAAATGTAAACAGACTCTAAATGTAAACAAATCTTAAAAATAAAACCAAAGACTCTAAATGTAAACAAAGGCTAAAAATGTAAACAGACTAAAAATGTAAACAAAGGCTCTAAATGTAAACAAACGCGCTATATGTAAACAAAGACTACAAATATAAACAAAGACACTAAATGGAACTCTAAATGTAAAAAAAGAATAAAAATGTAAACAAAGACTACAAATGTAAACAAAGACACAAAATAGGACTCTAAATGTAAACAAAAAATAAAAATGTAAACAAAGACTACAAATGTAAACAAAACTAAAAGTAACAAATACTACAAATATAAACAACGATTACAAATGTAAATAAAACTAAATGTAAACAAATAATAGAAATATAAACAAAGACTCTAAATGTAACCAAAAACTCTTGGTGTAAACAAGGACTCTAGGTGTAAAAAAAGACTACAAATGTAAACAAAGTCTCTAAATATAAACAAAGTCTAAATGTAAACAAAGACTACAAGTGTAAACAAGGACTACAAATGTAAACAAAAACTCTACATGTAAACAATCTCTCTAAATGTAAACAAAGACTACAAATATAAACGGACTCTAAATGTCAACAAAGTCTCTAAATTTAAACAAAGAATACAAATGTAAACAAAGACTATAAATGTTAAGAAAGTCTACAACTGTAAACAAAGACTACAAAGTAAACAAAGACACTAAACGTAAACAAAAACTACAAACGTAAACAGACTAAGTGTAAACAGACAACAAATGTAAACAAAGCCTCTAAATATAAACAAAGTATCTAAATGTAAGCAGACTACAAATGTAAACAAAGAATACAAATGTAAACAAAGAGCACAAATGTTAAGTGACTCAAACTGTAAACAAACTCTCTAAATGTAAACAAAGTCTACAAATGTAAACAGACTATAAATGAAAACAGACTCTAAATGCAAACAGACTAAAAATGTAAACAAAGACTACATATGTAAACAGACTCTAAATGTAAACAAAGACTGCAAATGTAAACATAGACTTAAATGTAAACATAGACTACAAATGTAAACAAAGACTCTATATGTAAACAAAGTCTAAAAATGTAAACAAAGTCTAAAAATGTAAACAAAGGCTACAAATGTAAACAAAGACTCTAAATGTAAAGAAGGTCTCTAAATTCAAAGAAAGATTACAAATGTAAACAAAGACTACAAATGTAAACAAAGACTACAAATATAAACAAAGACTCTAAATAAAACAGACTACAAATGTAAACAAAAACTACAAACGTAAGCTAACACTCTAAATGTAGACAAAGACTACAAATGTAAACAAAGACTGCAAACGTAAACAAAGACTCTATATGTAAACAATCTAAATGTATAGAAAGACTACATATGTAAACAAAGAATTTATATGTAAATAAAGACTACAAATGTAAACAAAGACCTCAAATGTCAACAGACTCTAAATTAAAACAAAGACTAAAAATGTAAACAAAGACTACAAACGTAAACAAAACTCTAAATATAAAGGTCTCTAAATGCAAACAAAGATTACAAATGTAAACAAAGACTACAAATGTAAACAAAGGCTATAAATATAAACAAAGACTCTAAATGGAAACAGACTACAAATGTAAACAAAAACTACAGACGTAAACTAACACTCTAAATGTAAACAAAGACTACAAATGTAAACAAAACTAAAATTAAAGAAATACTACAAATATAAACAACGACTACAAATGTAAACAAAACTAAATGTAAACAAATACTAGAAATAAAAACAAAGACTCTAAATGTAACCAAAGATTGCAAACGTAAACATAGTCTCTAAATGTAAACAAATAGTAAAAATATAAACAAAGACTCTAAATGTAATAAAAAACTCTGGGTATGAACAAGGACTCTAGGTGTAAACAAGGACTACAAATGTAAACAGACTCTAAATGTAAACAAAGCCTAAAAATAAAAACAAAGACTCTAAATGTAAACAAAGGCTAAAAATGTAAACAAAGACTAAAAATGTAAACAAAGGCTCTAAATGTAAACAAACGCGCTATATGTAAACAAAGACACTAAATGGAACTCTAAATGTAAACAAAGAATAAAAATGTAAACAAAACTAAAAGAAAACAAATACTACAAATATAAACAACGACTACAAATGTAAACAAAACTAAATGTAAACAAAACTAAATGTAAACAAAAACTAGAAATATAAACAAAGACTCTAAATGTAACCAAAATCTCTTGGTGTAAACAAGGACTCTAGGTGTAAAAAAGGACTACAAATATAAACAAAGTCTCTAAATATAAACAAAGTCTAAATGTAAACAAAGACTACAAGTGTAAACAAGGACTACAAATGTAAAAAAAAACTCTACATGTAAACAATCTCTCTAAATGTAAACAAAGAATAAAAATGTAAACAAAGACTATAAATGTTAAGAAAGTCTACAACTGTAAACAAAGACTACAAATGTAAACAAAGACACTAAACGTAAACAAAAACTACAAACGTAAACAGACTCTAAGTGTAAACAGACAACAGATGTAAACAAAGCTTCTAAATATAAACAAAGTATCTAAATGTAAGCAGAATACAAATGTAAACAAAGAGCACAAATGTTAAGTAACTCAAACTGTAAACAAACTCTCTAAATGTAAACAAAGTCTACAAATGTAAACAGACTATAAACGAAAACAGACTCTAAATGCAAACAGACTAAAAATGTAAACAAAAACTACATATATAAACAGACTCTAGATGTAAACAGACTGCAAATGTAAACATAGACCTAAATGTAAACAAAGACTACAAATGTAAACAAAGACTCTATATGTAAACAAAGTCTAAAAATGTAAACAAAGTCTAAAAATGTAAACAAAGGCTACAAATGTAAACAAAGACTCTAAATGTAAAGAAGGTCTCTAAATTCAAAGAAAGATTACAAATGTAAACAAAGACTACAAATATAAAAAAAGACTCTAAATAAAACAGACTACAAATGTAAACAAAAACTATAAACGTAAACTAACACTCTAAATGTAGACAAAGACTACAAATGTAAACAAAGACTGCAAACGTAAACAAAGACTCTATATGTAAACAATCTAAATGTATAGAAAGACTACATATGTAAACAAAGAATTTAAATGTAAATAAAGACTGCAAATGTAAACAAAGACCTTAAATGTAAACAGACTCTAGATTAAAACAAAGACTAAAAATGTAAACAAAGACTACAAACGTAAACAAAGACTCTAAATATAAAGGTCTCTAAATGCAAACTAAGATTACAAATGTAAACAAAGACTACAAATGTAAACAAAAACTACAAACGTAAACTAACACTCTAAATGTAAACAAAGACTACAAATGTAAACAAAACTAAAAGTAAACAAATACTGCAAATATAAACAACGACTACAAATGTAAACAAAACTAAATGTAAACAAATACTAGAAATATAAACAAAGACTCCAAATGTAATAAAAAACTCTGGGTATAAACAAGGACTCCAGGTGTAAACAAGGACTACAAATGTAAACAGACTGTAAATGTAAACAAAGCCTAAAAATAAAAACAAAGACTATAAATGTAAACAAAGGCTAAAAATGTAAACAAAGACTAAAAATGTAAACAAAGGTTCTAAATGTAAACAAACGCGCTGTATGTAAACAAAGATTTAAATGGAACTCTAAATGTAAACAAAGAATAAAAATGTAAACAAAGACTACAAATGTAAACAAAGACTACAAATATAAACAAAGACTCTAAATAAAACAGACTACAAATGCAAACGAAAACTACAAACGTAAACTAACACTCTAAATGTAGACAAAGACTACAAATGTAAACAAAGACTGCAAACGTAAACAAAGACTCTATATGTAAACAATCTAAATGTATAGAAAGACTACATATGTAAACAAAGAATTTAAATGTAAATAAAGACTACAAATGTAAACAAAGACCTTAAATGTAAACAGACTCTAAATTAAAACAAAGACTAAAAATGTAAACAAAGACTACAAACGTAAACAAAGACTCTAAATATAAAGAAGGTCTCTAAATGCAAACAAAGATTACAAATGTAAACAAAGACTACAAATGTAAACAAAGACTATAAATATAAACAAAGACTCTAAATGGAAACAGACTACAAATGTAAATAAAAACTACAAACGTAAACTAACACTCTAAATGTAAACAAAGGCTACAAATGTAAACAAAACTAAAAGTAAACAAATACTACAAATATAAACAACGACTACAAATGTAAACAAAACTAAATGTAAAAAAATACTAGAAATATAAACAAAGACTCTAAATGTAACCAAAGATTGCAAACGTAAACAAAGTCTCTAAATGTAAACAAATAATAAAAATGTAAACAAAGACTCTAAATGTAATAAAAAACTCTGGGTATAAAGAAGGACTCTAGGTGTAAACAAGGACTACAAATGTAAACAGACTCTAAATGTAAACAGAGCCTAAAAATAAAAACAGACTCTAAATGTAACCAAAATCTCTTGGTGTAAACAAGGACTCTAGGTGTAAAAAAGGACTACAAATGTAAACAAAGTCTCTAAATATAAACAAAGTCTAAATGTAAACAAAGACTACAAATGTAATAAAAAACTCTGGGTATAAACAAGGACTACAAATGTAAACAAAGACTACAAATGTAAACAAAGACTACAAATATAAACAAAGACTCTAAATAGAAACAGACTAGAAATGTAAACAAAAACTACAAACGTAAACTAACACTCTAAATGTAAACAAAGACACAAAATGGGACTCTAAATGTAAACAAAAAATAAAAATGTAAACAAAACTAAAAGTAAACAAATACTACAAATATAAACAACGACTACAAATGTAAACAAAACTAAATGTAAACAAAACTAAATGTAAACAAATACTAGAAATATAAACAAAGACTCTAAATGTAACCAAAATCTCTTGGTGTAAACAAGGACTCTAGGTGTAAAAAAGGGCTACAAATGTAAACAAAAACTCTAAATATAAACAAAGTCTAAATGTAAACAAAGACTACAAGTGTAAACAAGGACTACAAATGTAATAAAAACTCTACATGTAAACAATCTCTCTAAACGTAAACAAAGAATAAAAATGTAAAAAAAGACTATAAATGTTAAGAAAGTCTACAACTGTAAACAAAGACTACAAATGTAAACAAAGACACTAAACGTAAACAAAAACTACAAACGTAAACAGACTCTAAGTGTAAACAGACAACAAATGTAAACAAAGCCTATAAATATAAACAAAGTATCTAAATGTAAGCAGACTACAAATGTAAACAAAGAGCACAAATGTTAAGTGACTCAAACTGTAAACAAACTCTCTAAATGTAAACAAAGTCTACAAATGTAAACACACTATAAATGAAAACAGACTCTAAAAGAAAACAGACTAAAAATGTAAACAAAGACTACATACTGTCCGTTTTCGTAAACCATGTCTACCTCTCGCGGAACGATCCTACTCGGAAAAGGGGTGATGCGTTGAATGAGATGGGCACTTAGCCAAATGCGCTTTTCGTTCTACACGTGTTCGTTTTCTTTTTATGAGTCTTCAATATTTATTTTACCTTTTTACGCGAATTTAAAGTTTAATTTTTAATTTTAATTAACAATATTTTATTTAATGTAATTTATATGACAATATGCGCGAAAAATAAAAAGGGTAAAATAATCATGATAAAAAAATCTAATGATTTGATTTAAATACGATTTTCTGTAAATTTCTGTAAAATAGTGATCCAAAAATATGGTATTTTTATTTTAGCAGTATAATTTAAAAGAAAAAAATATATTACTTTTACTACAGGTACAGTCTACTGTAAACGTTGTTCTTTTTCTCTTCTTTTATTAATGAATTATGTAAATTTTACCTAATTTAAGTCATTTTTAATTAATTTACTACTATAATCAGTGCATGAAACAAGTGTTCAGGTATGACAGATATAGTACGAATTTAGAGATCAAGTAAGCAAATAAAAATAATTTTAACTGAAAAAAAAAAGAAGAAGAAGAAAGAAAACAGGCATTTACTTTTAAGTTTACGGATTTTATTTTGCATCGAAGAATAAAACTGATCTTCTACACTTATTTAAAAATTACAAGGGGGAAAAATCAGCATTTTGCCTTTATACGAATATAACGAAGAAGTATCGCCTCAAAATTCAATAATGTCCTGAAAAGAAAAAAAAAGAAAAAAGAAACCGCAACTTATCTCTCACTCGTAAAATGTAAACATTCTCTCATCTTCTACGCTTCTACCCTATTTTAACAAAATCAATGCAGACCTCACGCATGCGCATAGGTGAGCAGGGTCACAGCTAACGAAAACAAACAATATGTAAACAGACTCTAAACGTAAACAAAGACTGCAAATATAAACATAGACCTAAATGTAAACAAAGACTACAAATGTAAACAAAGACTCTAAATGTAAAGAAGGTCTCTAAATGCAAAGAAAGATTACAAATGTAAACAAAGACTACAAATGTAAACAAAGACTACAAATATAAACAAAGACTCTAAATAAAACAGACTACAAATGTAAACAAAAACTACAAACGTAAACTAAAACTCTAAATGTAGACAAAGACTACAAATGTAAACAAAGACTGCAAACGTAAACAAAGACTCTAAATGTAAACACTCTAAATGTATACAAAGACTACATATGTAAACAAAGAATTTAAATGTAAATAAAGAATACAAATGTAAACAAAGACATTAAATGTAAACAGAATCTAAATTGAAACAAAGACTAAAAATGTAAACAAAGACTATAAACGTAAACAAAGACTACAAATGTAAACAAAGACTCTAAATAGAAACAGACTACAAATGTAAACAAAAACTACCAACGTAAACTAACACTCTAAATGTAAACAAAGACTACAAATGTAATAAAAAACTCTGGGTATAAACAAGGACTACAAATGTAAACAAAGACTACAAATGTAAACAAAGACTACAAATATAAACAAAGACTCTAAATAGAAACAGACTAGAAATGTAAACAAAAACTACAAACGTAAACTAACACTCTAAATGTAAACAAAGACTACAAATGTAAACAAAGACACAAAATGGGACTCTAAATGTAAACAAAAAATAAAAATGTAAACAAAACTAAAAGTAAACAAATACTACAAATATAAACAACGACTACAAATGTAAACAAAACTAAATGTAAACAAAACTAAATGTAAACAAACACTAGAAATATAAACAAAGACTCTAAATGTAACCAAAATCTCTTGGTGTAAACAAGGACTCTAGGTGTAAAAAAGGACTACAAATGTAAACAAAAACTCTAAATATAAACAAAGTCTAAATGTAAACAAAGACTACAAGTGTAAACAAGGACTACAAATGTAATAAAAACTCTACATGTAAACAATCTCTCATTTTTAATTAATTTACTACTATAATCAGTGCATGAAACAAGTGTTCAGGTATGACAGATATAGTACGAATTTAGAGATCAAGTAAGCAAATAAAAATAATTTTAACTGAAAAAAAAAAGAAGAAGAAGAAAGAAAACAGGCATTTACTTTTAAGTTTACGGATTTTATTTTGCATCGAAGAATAAAACTGATCTTCTACACTTATTTAAAAATTACAAGGGGGAAAAATCAGCATTTTGCCTTTATACGAATATAACGAAGAAGTATCGCCTCAAAATTCAATAATGTCCTGAAAAGAAAAAAAAAGAAAAAAGAAACCGCAACTTATCTCTCACTCGTAAAATGTAAACATTCTCTCATCTTCTACGCTTCTACCCTATTTTAACAAAATCAATGCAGACCTCACGCATGCGCATAGGTGAGCAGGGTCACAGCTAACGAAAACAAACAATATGTAAACAGACTCTAAACGTAAACAAAGACTGCAAATATAAACATAGACCTAAATGTAAACAAAGACTACAAATGTAAACAAAGACTCTAAATGTAAAGAAGGTCTCTAAATGCAAAGAAAGATTACAAATGTAAACAAAGACTACAAATGTAAACAAAGACTACAAATATAAACAAAGACTCTAAATAAAACAGACTACAAATGTAAACAAAAACTACAAACGTAAACTAAAACTCTAAATGTAGACAAAGACTACAAATGTAAACAAAGACTGCAAACGTAAACAAAGACTCTAAATGTAAACACTCTAAATGTATACAAAGACTACATATGTAAACAAAGAATTTAAATGTAAATAAAGAATACAAATGTAAACAAAGACATTAAATGTAAACAGAATCTAAATTGAAACAAAGACTAAAAATGTAAACAAAGACTATAAACGTAAACAAAGACTACAAATGTAAACAAAGACTCTAAATAGAAACAGACTACAAATGTAAACAAAAACTACCAACGTAAACTAACACTCTAAATGTAAACAAAGACTACAAATGTAATAAAAAACTCTGGGTATAAACAAGGACTACAAATGTAAACAAAGACTACAAATGTAAACAAAGACTACAAATATAAACAAAGACTCTAAATAGAAACAGACTAGAAATGTAAACAAAAACTACAAACGTAAACTAACACTCTAAATGTAAACAAAGACTACAAATGTAAACAAAGACACAAAATGGGACTCTAAATGTAAACAAAAAATAAAAATGTAAACAAAACTAAAAGTAAACAAATACTACAAATATAAACAACGACTACAAATGTAAACAAAACTAAATGTAAACAAAACTAAATGTAAACAAACACTAGAAATATAAACAAAGACTCTAAATGTAACCAAAATCTCTTGGTGTAAACAAGGACTCTAGGTGTAAAAAAGGACTACAAATGTAAACAAAAACTCTAAATATAAACAAAGTCTAAATGTAAACAAAGACTACAAGTGTAAACAAGGACTACAAATGTAATAAAAACTCTACATGTAAACAATCTCTCATTTTTAATTAATTTACTACTATAATCAGTGCATGAAACAAGTGTTCAGGTATGACAGATATAGTACGAATTTAGAGATCAAGTAAGCAAATAAAAATAATTTTAACTGAAAAAAAAAAGAAGAAGAAGAAAGAAAACAGGCATTTACTTTTAAGTTTACGGATTTTATTTTGCATCGAAGAATAAAACTGATCTTCTACACTTATTTAAAAATTACAAGGGGGAAAAATCAGCATTTTGCCTTTATACGAATATAACGAAGAAGTATCGCCTCAAAATTCAATAATGTCCTGAAAAGAAAAAAAAAGAAAAAAGAAACCGCAACTTATCTCTCACTCGTAAAATGTAAACATTCTCTCATCTTCTACGCTTCTACCCTATTTTAACAAAATCAATGCAGACCTCACGCATGCGCATAGGTGAGCAGGGTCACAGCTAACGAAAACAAACAATATGTAAACAGACTCTAAACGTAAACAAAGACTGCAAATATAAACATAGACCTAAATGTAAACAAAGACTACAAATGTAAACAAAGACTCTAAATGTAAAGAAGGTCTCTAAATGCAAAGAAAGATTACAAATGTAAACAAAGACTACAAATGTAAACAAAGACTACAAATATAAACAAAGACTCTAAATAAAACAGACTACAAATGTAAACAAAAACTACAAACGTAAACTAAAACTCTAAATGTAGACAAAGACTACAAATGTAAACAAAGACTGCAAACGTAAACAAAGACTCTAAATGTAAACACTCTAAATGTATACAAAGACTACATATGTAAACAAAGAATTTAAATGTAAATAAAGAATACAAATGTAAACAAAGACATTAAATGTAAACAGAATCTAAATTGAAACAAAGACTAAAAATGTAAACAAAGACTATAAACGTAAACAAAGACTACAAATGTAAACAAAGACTCTAAATAGAAACAGACTACAAATGTAAACAAAAACTACCAACGTAAACTAACACTCTAAATGTAAACAAAGACTACAAATGTAATAAAAAACTCTGGGTATAAACAAGGACTACAAATGTAAACAAAGACTACAAATGTAAACAAAGACTACAAATATAAACAAAGACTCTAAATAGAAACAGACTAGAAATGTAAACAAAAACTACAAACGTAAACTAACACTCTAAATGTAAACAAAGACTACAAATGTAAACAAAGACACAAAATGGGACTCTAAATGTAAACAAAAAATAAAAATGTAAACAAAACTAAAAGTAAACAAATACTACAAATATAAACAACGACTACAAATGTAAACAAAACTAAATGTAAACAAAACTAAATGTAAACAAACACTAGAAATATAAACAAAGACTCTAAATGTAACCAAAATCTCTTGGTGTAAACAAGGACTCTAGGTGTAAAAAAAGACTACAAGTGTAAACAAGGACTACAAATGTAATAAAAACTCTACATGTAAACAATCTCTCTAAATGTAAACAAAGAATAAAAATGTAAACAAAGACTATAAATGTTAAGAAAGTCTACAACTGTAAACAAAGACTACAAATGTAAACAAAGACACTAAACGTAAACAAAAACTACAAACGTAAACAGACTCTAAGTGTAAACAGACAAGAAATGTAAACAAAGCCTCTAAATATAAACAAAGTATCTAAATGTAAGCAGACTACAAATGTAAACAAAGAGCACAAATGTTAAGTGACTCAAACTGTAAACAAACTCTCTAAATGTAAACAAAGACTACATATGTAAACAGACTCTAAATGTAAACAAAGACTGCAAATGTAAACATAGACCTAAATGTAAACAAAGACTACAAATGTTAACAAAGACTCTATATGTAAACAAATTCTAAAAATGTAAACAAAGTTTAAAAATGTAAACAAAGGCTACAAATGTAAACAAAGACTCTAAATGTAAAGAAGGTCTCTAAATTCAAAGAAAGATTACAAATGTAAACAAAGACTACAAATGTAAACAAACACTACAAATATAAACAAAGACTCTAAATAAAGCAGACTACAAATGTAAACAAAAACTACAAACGTAAACTAACACTCTAAATGTAGACAAAGTCTACAAATGTAAACAAAGACTGAAAACGTAAACAAAGACTCTATATGTAAACAATCTAAATGTATAGAAAGACTACATATGTAAACAAAGAATTTAAATGTAAATAAAGACTACAAATGTAAACAAAGACCTTAAATGTAAACAGACTCTAAATTAAAACAAATAATAAAAATGTAAACAAAGACTACAAACGTAAACAAAGACTCTAAATATAAAGAAGGTCTCTAAATGCAAACAAAGATTACAAATGTAAACAAAGACTACAAATGTAAACAAAGACTATAAATATAAACAAAGACTCTAAATGGAAACAGACTACAAATGTAAACAAAGACACAAAATGGGACTCTAAATGTAAACAAAAAATAAAAATGTAAACAAAGACTACAAATGTAAACAAAACTAAAAGTAACAAATACTACAAATATAAACAACGATTACAAATGTAAATAAAACTAAATGTAAACAAATAATAGAAATATAAACAAAGACTCTAAATGTAACCAAAAACTCTTGGTGTAAACAAGGACTCTAGGTGTAAAAAAAGACTACAAATGTAAACAAAGTCTCTAAATATAAAGGAAGTCTAAATGTAAACAAAGACTACAAGTGTAAACAAGGACTACAAATGTAAACAAAAACTCTACATGTAAACAATCTCTCTAAATGTAAACAAAGACTACAAATATAAACGACTCTAAATGTCAACAAAGTCTCTAAATTTAAACAAAGATTACAAATGTAAACAAAGACTATAAATGTTAAGAAAGTCTACAACTGTAAACAAAGACTACAAATGTAAACAAAGACACTAAACGTAAACAAAAACTACAAACGTAAACAGACTAAGTGTAAACAGACAACAAATGTAAACAAAGCCTCTAAATATAAACAAAGTATCTAAATGTAAGCAGACTACAAATGTAAACAAAGAATACAAATGTAAACAAAGAGCACAAATGTTAAGTGACTCAAACTGTAAACAAACTATCTAAATGTAAACAAAGTCTACAAATGTAAACAGACTATAAATGAAAACAGACTCTAAATGCAAACAGACTAAAAATGTAAACAAAGACTACATATGTAAACAGACTCTAAATGTAAACAAAGAGTGCAAATGTAAACATAGACTTAAATGTAAACAAAGACTACAAATGTAAACAAAGACTCTATATGTAAACAAAGTCTAAAAATGTAAACAAAGTCTAAAAATGTAAACAAAGGCTATAAATGTAAACAAAGACTCTAAATGTAAGGAATGTCTCTAAATTCAAAGAAAGATTACAAATGTAAACAAAGACTACAAATGTAAACAAAGACTACAAATATAAACAAAGACTCTAAATAAAACAGACTACAAATGTAAACAAAAACTACAAACGTAAACTAACACTCTATATGTAGACAAAGACTACAAATGTAAACAAAGACTGCAAACGTAAACAAAGACTCTCTATGTAAACAATCTAAATGTATAGAAAGACTACATATGTAAACAAAGAATTTAAATGTAAATAAAGGCTACAAATGTAAACAAAGACCTTAAATGTAAACAGACTCTAAATTAAAACAAATAATAAAAATGTAAACAAAGACTACAAACGTAAACAAAGACTCTAAATATAAAGAAGGTCTCTAAATGCAAACAAAGATTACAAATGTAAACAAAGACTACAAATGTAAACAAAGACTATAAATATAAACAAAGACTCTAAATGGAAACAGACTACAAATGTAAACAATGACACAAAATGGGACTCTAAATGTAAACAAAAAATAAAAATTTAAACAAAGACTACAAATGTAAACAAAACTAAAAGTAACAAATACTACAAATATAAACAACGATTACAAATGTAAACAAAACTAAATGTAATTAAATAATAGAAATATAAACAAAGACTCTAAATGTAACCAAAAACCCTTGGTGTAAACAAGGACTCTAGGTGTAAAAAAAGACTACAAATGTAAACAAAGTATCTAAATATAAACAAAGTCTAAATGTAAACAAAGACTACAAGTGTAAACAAGGACTACAAATGTAAACAAAAACTCTACATGTAAACAATCTCTCTAAATGTAAACAAAGACTACAAATATAAACGGACTCTAAATGTCAACAAAGTCTCTAAATTTAAACAAAGAATACAAATGTAAACAAAGACTATAAATGTTAAGAAAGTCTACAACTGTAAACAAAGACTACAAATGTAAACAAAGACACTAAACGTAAACAAAAACTACAAACGTAAACAGACTAAGTGTAAACAGACAACAAATGTAAACAAAGCCTCTAAATATAAACAAAGTATCTAAATGTAAGCAGACTACAAATCTAAACAAAGAATACAAATGTAAACAAAGAGCACAAATGTTAAGTGACTCAAACTGTAAACAAACTATCTAAATGTAAACAAAGTCTACAAATGTAAACAGACTATAAATGAAAACAGACTCTAAATGCAAACAGACTAAAAATGTAAACAAAGACTACATATGTAAACAGACTCTAAATGTAAACAAAGACTGCAAATGTAAACATAGACTTAAATGTAAACAAAGACTACAAATGTCAACAAAGACTCTATATGTAAACAAAGTCTAAAAATGTAAACAAAGGCTACAAATGTAAACAAAGACTCTAAATGTAAAGAAGGTCTCTAAATTCAAAGAAAGATTACAAATGTAAACAAAGACTACAAATGTAAACAAAGACTACAAATATAAACAAAGACTCTAAATAAAACAGACTACAAATGTAAACAAAAACTACAAACGTAAACTAACACTCTATATGTAGACAAAGACTCTAAATGTAAACACTCTAAATGTATACAAAGACTACATATGTAAACAAAGAATTTAAATGTAAATAAAGAATACAAATGTAAACAAAGACCTTAAATGTAAACAGAATCTAAATTGAAACAAAGACTAAAAATGTAAACAAAAACTACAAACGTAAACTAACACTCTAAATGTAAACAAAGACTACAAATGTAAACAAAGACTGCAAACGTAAACAAAAACTCTAAATGTGAACAAATAATAAAAATGTAAACAAAGACTCTAAATGTAATAAAAAACTCTGGGTATAAACAAGGACTACAAATGTAAACAAAGACTACAAATGTAAACAAAGACTACAAATATAAACAGAGACTCTAAATAGAAACAGACTAGAAATGTAAAGAAAAACTACAAACGTAAACTAACACTCTAAATGTAAACAAAGACTACAAATGTAAACAAAGACACAAAATGGGACTCTAAATGTAAACAAAAAATAAAAATGTAAACAAAACTAAAAGTAAACAAATACTACAAATATAAACAACGAATACAAATGTAAACAAAACTAAATGTAAACAAAACTAAATGTAAACAAATACTAGAAATATAAACAAAGACTCTAAATGTAACCAAAATCTCTTGGTGTAAACAAGGACTCTAGGTGTAAAAAAGGACTACAAATGTAAACAAAAACTCTAAATATAAACAAAGTCTAAATGTAAACAAAGACTACAAGTGTAAACAAGGACTACAAATGTAATAAAAACTCTACATGTAAACAATCTCTCTAAATGTAAACAAAGAATAAAAATGTAAACAAAGACTATAAATGTTAAGAAAGTCTACAACTGTAAACAAAGACTACAAATGTAAACAAAGACACTAAACGTAAACAAAAACTACAAACGTAAACAGACTCTAAGTGTAAACAGACAACAAATGTAAACAAAGCCTCTAAATATAAACAAAGTATCTAAATGTAAGCAGACTACAAATGTAAACAAAGAGCACAAATGTTAAGTGACTCAAACTGTAAACAAACTCTCTAAATGTAAACAAAGACTACATATGTAAACAGACTCTAAATGTAAACAAAGACTGCAAATGTAAACATAGACCTAAATGTAAACAAAGACTACAAATGTAAACAAAGACTCTATATGTAAACAAAGTCTAAAATTTTAAACAAAGTCTAAAAATGTAAACAAAGGCTACAAATGTAAACAAAGACTCTAAATGTAAAGAAGGTCTCTAAATTCAAAGAAAGATTACAAATGTAAACAAAGACTACAAATGTAAACAAAGACTACAAATATAAACAAAGACTCTAAATAAAGCAGACTACAAATGTAAACAAAAACTACAAACGTAAACTAACACTCTAAATGTAGACAAAGACTACAAATGTAAACAAAGACTGAAAACGTAAACAAAGACTCTATATGTAAACAATCTAAATGTATAGAAAGACTACATATGTAAACAAAGAATTTAAATGTAAATAAAGACTACAAATGTAAACAAAGACACTAAACGTAAACAAAAACTACAAACGTAAACAGACTAAGTGTAAACAGACAACAAATGTAAACAAAGCCTCTAAATATAAACAAAGTATCTAAATGTAAGCAGACTACAAATCTAAACAAAGAATACAAATGTAAACAAAGAGCACAAATGTTAAGTGACTCAAACTGTAAACAAACTATCTAAATGTAAACAAAGTCTACAAATGTAAACAGACTATAAATGAAAACAGACTCTAAATGCAAACAGACTAAAAATGTAAACAAAGACTACATATGT
This sequence comes from Salticus scenicus, assembly GCA_963930645.1. Taxonomy (NCBI): domain Eukaryota; kingdom Metazoa; phylum Arthropoda; class Arachnida; order Araneae; family Salticidae; genus Salticus; species Salticus scenicus. Next base: position 285,825 of record CAWVNO010003029.1, read on the forward strand.
AAACAGACTCTAAATGTAAACAAAGACTGCAAATGTAAACATAGACTTAAATGTAAACAAAGACTACAAATGTCAACAAAGACTCTATATGTAAACAAAGTCTAAAAATGTAAACAAAGGCTACAAATGTAAACAAAGACTCTAAATGTAAAGAAGGTCTCTAAATTCAAAGAAAGATTACAAATGTAAACAAAGACTACAAATGTAAACAAAGACTACAAATATAAACAAAGACTCTAAATAAAACAGACTACAAATGTAAACAAAAACTACAAACGTAAACTAACACTCTATATGTAGACAAAGACTCTAAATGTAAACACTCTAAATGTATACAAAGACTACATATGTAAACAAAGAATTTAAATGTAAATAAAGAATACAAATGTAAACAAAGACCTTAAATGTAAACAGAATCTAAATTGAAACAAAGACTAAAAATGTAAACAAAAACTACAAACGTAAACTAACACTCTAAATGTAAACAAAGACTACAAATGTAAACAAAGACTGCAAACGTAAACAAAAACTCTAAATGTGAACAAATAATAAAAATGTAAACAAAGACTCTAAATGTAATAAAAAACTCTGGGTATAAACAAGGACTACAAATGTAAACAAAGACTACAAATGTAAACAAAGACTACAAATATAAACAGAGACTCTAAATAGAAACAGACTAGAAATGTAAACAAAAACTACAAACGTAAACTAACACTCTAAATGTAAACAAAGACTACAAATGTAAACAAAGACACAAAATGGGACTCTAAATGTAAACAAAAAATAAAAATGTAAACAAAACTAAAAGTAAACAAATACTACAAATATAAACAACGAATACAAATGTAAACAAAACTAAATGTAAACAAAACTAAATGTAAACAAATACTAGAAATATAAACAAAGACTCTAAATGTAACCAAAATCTCTTGGTGTAAACAAGGACTCTAGGTGTAAAAAAGGACTACAAATGTAAACAAAAACTCTAAATATAAACAAAGTCTAAATGTAAACAAAGACTACAAGTGTAAACAAGGACTACAAATGTAATAAAAACTCTACATGTAAACAATCTCTCTAAATGTAAACAAAGAATAAAAATGTAAACAAAGACTATAAATGTTAAGAAAGTCTACAACTGTAAACAAAGACTACAAATGTAAACAAAGACACTAAACGTAAACAAAAACTACAAACGTAAACAGACTCTAAGTGTAAACAGACAACAAATGTAAACAAAGCCTCTAAATATAAACAAAGTATCTAAATGTAAGCAGACTACAAATGTAAACAAAGAGCACAAATGTTAAGTGACTCAAACTGTAAACAAACTCTCTAAATGTAAACAAAGACTACATATGTAAACAGACTCTAAATGTAAACAAAGACTGCAAATGTAAACATAGACCTAAATGTAAACAAAGACTACAAATGTAAACAAAGACTCTATATGTAAACAAAGTCTAAAATTTTAAACAAAGTCTAAAAATGTAAACAAAGGCTACAAATGTAAACAAAGACTCTAAATGTAAAGAAGGTCTCTAAATTCAAAGAAAGATTACAAATGTAAACAAAGACTACAAATGTAAACAAAGACTACAAATATAAACAAAGACTCTAAATAAAGCAGACTACAAATGTAAACAAAAACTACAAACGTAAACTAACACTCTAAATGTAGACAAAGACTACAAATGTAAACAAAGACTGAAAACGTAAACAAAGACTCTATATGTAAACAATCTAAATGTATAGAAAGACTACATATGTAAACAAAGAATTTAAATGTAAATAAAGACTACAAATGTAAACAAAGACCTTAAATGTAAACAGACTCTAAATTAAAACAAATAATAAAAATGTAAACAAAGACTACAAACGTAAACAAAGACTCTAAATATAAAGAAGGTCTCTAAATGCAAACAAAGATTACAAATGTAAACAAAGACTACAAATGTAAACAAAGACTATAAATATAAACAAAGACTCTAAATGGAAACAGACTACAAATGTAAACAAAGACACAAAATGGAACTCTAAATGTAAACAAAAAATAAACATGTAAACAAAGACTACAAATGTAAACAAAACTAAAAGTAACAAATACTACAAATATAAACAACGATTACAAATGTAAATAAAACTAAATGTAAACAAATAATAGAAATATAAACAAAGACTCTAAATGTAACCAAAAACTCTTGGTGTAAACAAGGACTCTAGGTGTAAAAAAAGACTACAAATGTAAACAAAGTCTCTAAATATAAACAAAGTCTAAATGTAAACAAAGACTACAAGTGTAAACAAGGACTACAAATGGAAACAAAAACTCTACATGTAAACAATCTCTCTAAATGTAAACAAAGACTACAAATATAAACGACTCTAAATGTCAACAAAGTCTCTAAATTTAAACAAAGATTACAAATGTAAACAAAGACTATAAATGTTATGAAAGTCTACAACTGTAAACAAAGACTACAAATGTAAACAAAGACACTAAACGTAAACAAAAACTACAAACGTAAACAGACTAAGTGTAAACAGACAACAAATGTAAACAAAGCCTCTAAATATAAACAAAGTATCTAAATGTAAGCAGACTACAAATGTAAACAAGGACTACAAATGTAAACAAAGAGCACAAATGTTAAGTGACTCAAACTGTAAACAAACTATCTAAATGTAAACAAAGTCTACAAATGTAAACAGACTATAAATGAAAACAGACTCTAAATGCAAACAGACTAAAAATGTAAACAAAGACTACATATGTAAACAGACTCTAAATGTAAACAAAGACTCTATATGTAAACAAAGTCTAAAAATGTAAACAAAGGCTACAAATGTAAACAAAGACTCTAAATGTAAAGAAGGTCTCTAATTTCAAAGAAAGATTACAAATGTAAACAAAGACTACAAATGTAAACAAAGACTACAAATATAAACAAAGACTCTAAATAAAACAGACTACAAATGTAAACAAAAACTACAAACGTAAACTAACACTCTATATGTAGACAAAGACTACAAATGTAAACAAAGACTGCAAACGTAAACAAAGACTCTCTATGTAAACAATCTAAATGTATAGAAAGACTACATATGTAAACAAAGAATTTAAATGTAAATAAAGACTACAAATGTAAACAAAGACCTTAAATGTAAACAGACTCTAAATTAAAACAAAGACTAAAAATGTAAACAAATACTACAAACGTAAACAAAGACTCTAAATATAAAGAAGGTCTCTAAATGCAAACAAAGATTACAAATGTAAACAAAGACTACAAATGTAAACAAAGACTATAAATATAAACAAAGACTCTAAATGGAAACAGACTACAAATGTAAACAAAAACTACAAACGTAAACTAACACTCTAAATGTAAACAAAGACTACAAATGTAAACAAAACTAAATGTAAACAAATACTAGAAATAAAAACAAAGACTCTAAATGTAACCAAAGATTGCAAACGTAAACAAAGTCTCTAAATGTAAAAAAAAAAATAAATGTAAACAAAGACTCTAAATGTAAACAAAGACTCTAAATGTAAAGGTCTCTAAATGCAAAGAAAGATTACAAACGTAAACAAAGACTACAAATGTAAACAAAGACTACAAATATAAACAAAGACTCTAAATAAAACAGACTACAAATGTAACCAAAAACTACAAACGTAAACTAAAACTCTAAATGTAGACAAAGACTACAAATGTAAACAAAGACTGCAAACGTAAACAAAGACTCTAAATGTAAATACTCTAAATGTATACAAAGACTACATATGTAAACAAAGAATTTAAATGTAAATATAGAATACAAATGTAAACAAAGACCTTAAATGTAAACAGAATCTAAATTAAAACAAAGACTAAAAATGTAAACAAAGACTACAAACGTAAACAAAGACTCTAAATATAAAGAAGGTCTCTAAATGCAAACAAAGATTACAAATGTAAACAAAGACTACAAATGTAAACAAAGACTCTAAATAGAAACAGACTACAAATGTAAACAAAAACTACAAACGTAAACTAACACTCTAAATGTAAACAAAGACTACAAATGTAAACAAAGACTGCAAACGTAAACAAAAACTCTAAATGTGAACAAATAATAAAAATGTAAACAAAGACTCTAAATGTAATAAAAAACTCTGGGTATAAACAAGGACTACAAATGTAAACAAAGACTACAAATGTAAACAAAGACTACAAACGTAAACTAACACTCTAAATGTAAACAAAGACTACAAATGTAAACAAAGACTGCAAACGTAAACAAAGACTACAAATGAAAACAAAGAATCTAAATGGAAACAGACTACAAATGTAAACAAAAACTACAAACGTAAACTAACACTCAAAATGTAAACAAAGACTACAAATGTAAACAAAACTAAAAGTAAACAAATACTACAAATATAAACAACGACTACAAATGTAAACAAAGATTGCAAACGTAAACAAAGTCTCTAAATGTAAACAAATAATAAAAATGTAAACAAATAATAAAAATGTAAACAAAGACTCTAAATGTAATAAAAAACTCTGGGTATAAACAAGGACTCTAGGTGTAAACAAGGACTACAAATGTAAACAGACTCTAAATGTAAACAAAGCTTAAAAATAAAACCAAAGACTCTAAATGTAAACAAAGGCTAAAAATGTAAACAGACTAAAAATGTAAACAAAGGCTCTAAATGTAAACAAACGCGCTATATGTAAACAAAGACTACAAATATAAACAAAGACACTAAATGGAACTCTAAATGTAAACAAAGAATAAAAATGTAAACAAAGACTACAAATATAAACAAAGACACTAAATGGAACTCTAAATGTAAACAAAAAATAAAAATGTAAACAAAGACTACAAATGTAAACAAAACTAAAAGTAACAAATACTACAAATATAAACAACGATTACAAATGTAAATAAAACTAAATGTAAACAAATAATAGAAATATAAACAAAGACTCTAAATGTAACCAAAAACTCTTGGTGTAAACAAGGACTCTAGGTGTAAAAAAAGACTACAAATGTAAACAAAGTCTCTAAATATAAACAAAGTCTAAATGTAAACAAAGACTACAAGTGTAAACAAGGACTACAAATGTAAACAAAAACTCTACATGTAAACAATCTCTCTAAATGTAAACAAAGACTACAAATATAAACGGACTCTAAATGTCAACAAAGTCTCTAAATTTAAACAAAGGATACAAATGTAAACAAAGACTATAAATGTTAAGAAAGTCTACAACTGTAAACAAAGACTACAAATGTAAACAAAGACACTAAACGTAAACAAAAACTACAAACGTAAACAGACTAAGTGTAAACAGACAACAAATGTAAACAAAGCCTCTAAATATAAACAAAGTATCTAAATGTAAGCAGACTACAAATGTAAACAAAGAATACAAATGTAAACAAAGAACACAAATGTTAAGTGACTCAAACTGTAAACAAACTCTCTAAATGTAAACAAAGTCTACAAATGTAAACAGACTATAAATGAAAACAGACTCTAAATGCAAACAGACTAAAAATGTAAACAAAGACTACATATGTAAACAGACTCTAAATGTAAACAAAGACTGCAAATGTAAACATAGACTTAAATGTAAACAAAGACTACAAATGTAAACAAAGACTCTATATGTAAACAAAGTCTAAAAATGTAAACAAAGTCTAAAAATGTAAACAAAGGCTACAAATGTAAACAAAGACTCTAAATGTAAAGAAGGTCTCTAAATTCAAAGAAAGATTACAAATGTAAACAAAGACTACAAATGTAAACAAAAACTACAAATATAAACAAAGACTCTAAATAAAACAGACTACAAATGTAAACAAAAACTACAAACGTAAGCTAACACTCTAAATGTAGACAAAGACTACAAATGTAAACAAAGACTGCAAACGTAAACAAAGACTCTATATGTAAACAATCTAAATGTATAGAAAGACTACATATGTAAACAAAGAATTTATATGTAAATAAAGACTACAAATGTAAACAAAGACCTCAAATGTCAACAGACTCTAAATTAAAACAAAGACTAAAAATGTAAACAAAGACTACAAACGTAAACAAAACTCTAAATATAAAGGTCTCTAAATGCAAACAAAGATTACAAATGTAAACAAAGACTACAAATGTAAACAAAGACTATAAATATAAACAAAGACTCTAAATGGAAACAGACTACAAATGTAAACAAAAACTATAAACGTAAACTAACACTCTAAATGTAAACAAAGACTACAAATGTAAACAAAACTACAAGTAAACAAATACTACAAATATAAACAACGACTACAAATGTAAACAAAACTAAATGTAAACAAATACTAGAAATAAAAAGAAAGACTCTAAATGTAACCAAAGATTGCAAACGTAAACATAGTCTCTAAATGTAAACAAATAGTAAAAATATAATCAAAGACTCTAAATGTAATAAAAAACTCTGGGTATGAACAAGGACTCTAGGTGTAAACAAGGACTACAAATGTAAACAGACTCTAAATGTAAACAAAGCCTAAAAATAAAAACAAAGACTCTAAATGTAAACAAAGGCTAAAAATGTAAACAAAGACTAAAAATGTAAACAAAGGCTCTAAATGTAAACAAACGCGCTATATGTAAACAAAGACACTAAATGGAACTCTAAATGTAAACAAAGAATAAAAATGTAAACAAAACTAAAAGAAAACAAATACTACAAATATAAACAACGACTACAAATGTAAACAAAACTAAATGTAAACAAAACTAAATGTAAACAAAAACTAGAAATATAAACAAAGACTCTAAATGTAACCAAAATCTCTTGGTGTAAACAAGGACTCTAGGTGTAAAAAAGGACTACAAATATAAACAAAGTCGCTAAATATAAACAAAGTCTAAATGTAAACAAAGACTACAAGTGTAAACAAGGACTACAAATATAAAAAAAACTCTACATGTAAACAATCTCTCTAAATGTAAACAAAGAATAAAAATGTAAACAAAGACTATAAATGTTAAGAAAGTCTACAACTGTAAACAAAGACTACAAATGTAAACAAAGACACAAAACGTAAACAAAAATTACAAACGTAAACAGACTCTAAGTGTAAACAGACAACAAATGTAAAGAAAGCCTTTAAATATAAACAAAGTATCTAAATGTAAGCAGACTACAAATGTAAACAAAGAGCACAAATGTTAAGTGACTCAAACTGTAAACAAACTCTCTAAATGTAAACAAAGACTACAAATGTAAACAGACTCTAAATGTAAACAAAGACTGCAAATGTAAACATAGACCTAAATGTAAACAAAGACTACAAATGTAAACAAAGACTCTATATGTAAACAAAGTCTAAAAATGTAAACAAAGTCTAAAAATGTAAACAAAGGCTACAAATGTAAACAAAGACTCTAAATGTAAAGAAGGTCTCTAAATTCAAAGAAAGATTACATATGTAAACAAAGACTACAAATGTAAACAAAGACTACAAATATAAACAAAGACTCTAAATAAAACAGACTACAAATGTAAACAAAAACTACAAACGTAAACAAACACTCTAAATGTAGACAAAGACTACAAATGTAAACATAGACTGCAAACGTAAACAAAGACTCTATATGTAAACAATCTGAATGTATAGAAAGACCACATATGTAAACAAAGAATTTAAATGTAAATAAAGACTACAAATGTAAACAAAGACCTTAAATGTAAACAGACTCTAAATTAAAACAAAGACTAAAAATGTAAACAAAGACTACAAACGTAAACAAAGACTCTAAATAAAAAGAAGGTCTCTAAATGCAAACAAAGATTACAAATGTAAACAAAGACTACAAATGAAAACAAAGACTATAAATATAAACAAAGACTCTAAATGGAAACAGACTACAAATGTAAATAAAAATTACAAACGTAAACTAACACTCTAAATGTAAACAAAGACTACAAATGTAAACAAAACTAAAAGTAAACAAATACTACAAATATAAACAATGATTACAAATGTAAACAAAACTAAATGTAAAAAAATACTAGAAATATAAACAAAGACTCTAAAGGTAACCAAAGATTGCAAACGTAAACAAAGTCTCTAAATGTAAACAAATAATAAAAATGTAAACAAAGTTTCTAAATGTAATAAAAAACTCTGGGTATAAACAAGGACTCTAGGTGTAAACAAGGACTACAAATGTAAACAGACTCTAAATGTAAACAAAGCCTAAAAATAAAAACAAAGACTCTAAATATAAACAAAGGCTAAAAATGTAAACAAAAACTAAAAATGTAAACAAAGGCTCTAAATGTAAACAAACGCGCTATATGTAAACAAAGACTCTAAATGGAACTCTAAATGTAAACAAAGAATAAAAATGTAAACAAAACTAAAAGTAAACAAATACTACAAAGACTACAAGTGTAAACAAGGACTTCAAATGTAAAATAAAACTCTACATGTAAACAATCTCTCTAAATGTAAACAAAGAATAAAAATGTAAACAAAGACTATAAATGTTAAGAAAGTCTACAACTGTAAACAAAGACTACAAATGTAAACAAAGACACAAAACGTAAACAAAAACTACAAACGTAAACAGACTCTAAGTGTAAACAGACAACAAATGTAAAGAAAGCCTCTAAATATAAACAAAGTCTAAATGTAAACAAAGACTACAAGTGTAAAAAAGGACTACAAATGTAAAAAAAAACTCTACATGTAAACAATCTCTCTAAATGTAATCAAAGAATAAAAATGTAAACAAAGACTAACAATGTTAAGAAAGTCTACAACTGTAAACAAAGACTACAAATGTAAACAAAGACACTAAACGTAAACAAAAACTACAAACGTAAACAGACTCTAAGTGTAAACAGACAACAGATGTAAACAAAGCCTCTAAATATAAACAAAGTATCTAAATGTAAGCAGACTACAAATGTAAACAAAGAGCACAAATGTTAAGTTACTCAAACTGTAAACAAACTCTCTAAATGTAAACAAAGTCTACAAATGTAAACAGACTATAAATGAAAACAGACTCTAAATGCAAACAGAATAAATGTAAACAAAGACTACATATGTAAACAGACTCTAAATGTAAACAAAGACTACAAATGTAAACAAAGACTCTATATGTAAACAAAGTCTAAAAATGTAAACAAAGTCTAAAAATGTAAACAAAGTCTACAAATGTAAACAAAGACTCTAAATTTAAAGAAGGTCTCTAAATTCAAAGAAAGATTACAAATGTAAACAAACACTACAAATGTAAACAAAGACTACAAATATAAACAAAGACTCTAAATAGAAACAGACTACAAATGTAAACAAAAACTACAAACGTAAACTAACACTCTAAATGTAAACAAAGACTACAAATGTAAACAAAGACTGCAAACGTAAACAAAAACTCTAAATGTAAACAAATAATAAAAATGTAAACAAAGACTCTAAATGTAATAAAAAACTCTGGGTATAAACAAGGCCTACAAATGTAAACAGACTCTAAGTATAAACAAAGTCTAAAAATAAAAACAAAGCCTCTAAATGTAAACAAAGGCTAAAAATATAAACAAAGACTACAAATGTAAACAAAGGGACTAAATGTAAACACTCTAAATGTAAACAAAGCCTACATATGTAAACAAAAACTACAAATGTAAACAAAGACTACAAATGTAAACAAAGACTCTAAATGGAAACAGACTACAAATGTAAACAAAAACTACGAACGTAAACTAACACTCTAAATGTAAACAAAGACTACAAATGAAAACAAAACTAAAAGTAAACAAATACTACAAATATAAACAGACTCTAAATGTAACCAAAGATTGCAAACGTAAACAAAGTCCCTAAATGTAAACAAATAATAAAAATGTAAACAAAGACTCTAAATGTAATTAAAAACTCTGGGTACAAACAAGGACTCTAGGTGTAAACAAGGACTACAAACGTAAACAGACTCTAAATGTAAACAAAGCCTGAAAATAGAAACAAAGACTCTAAATGTAAACAAAGGCTAAAAATGTAAACAAAGACTAAAAATGTAAACAAAGGCTCTAAATTTAAAGAAGGTCTCTAAATTCAAAGAAAGATTACAAATGTAAACAAACACTACAAATGTAAACAAAGACTACAAATATAAACAAAGACTCTAAATAGAAACAGACTACAAATGTAAACAAAAACTACAAACGTAAACTAACACTCTAAATGTAAACAAAGACTACAAATGTAAACAAAGACTGCAAACGTAAACAAAAACTCTAAATGTAAACAAATAATAAAAATGTAAACAAAGACTCTAAATGTAATAAAAAACTCTGGGTATAAACAAGGCCTACAAAAGTCTAAAAATAAAAACAAAGACTCTAAATGTAAACAAAGGCTAAAAATATAAACAAAGACTACAAATGTAAACAAAGGGACTAAATGTAAACACTCTAAATGTAAACAAAGCCTACATATGTAAACAAAAACTACAAATGTAAACAAAGACTACAAATGTAAACAAAGACTCTAAATGGAAACAGACTACAAATGTAAACAAAAACTACGAACGTAAACTAACACTCTAAATGTAAACAAAGACTACAAATGAAAACAAAACTAAAAGTAAACAAATACTACAAATATAAACAAAGACTCTAAATGTAACCAAAGATTGCAAACGTAAACAAAGTCCCTAAATGTAAACAAATAATAAAAATGTAAACAAAGACTCTAAATGTAATTAAAAACTCTGGGTATAAACAAGGACTCTAGGTGTAAACAAGGACTACAAACGTAAACAGACTCTAAATGTAAACAAAGCCTGAAAATAGAAACAAAGACTCTAAATGTAAACAAAGGCTAAAAATGTAAACAAAGACTAAAAATGTAAACAAAGGCTCTAAATGTAAACAAACGCGCTATATGTAAACAAAGACACTAAATGGAACTCTAAATGTAAACAAAGAATAAAAATGTAAACAAAACTAAAAGTAAACAAATACTACAAATATAAACACCGACTACAAATGTAAACAAAACTAAATGTAAACAAAACTAAATGTAAACAAAAACTAGAAATATAAACAAAGACTCTAAATGTAACCAAAATCTCTTGGTGTAAACATCGACTCTAGGTGTAAAAAAGGACTACAAATGTAAACAAAGTCTCTAAATATAAACAAAGTCTAAATGTAAACAAAGACTACAAGTGTAAACAAGGACTACAAATGTAAAAAAAAACTCAACATGTAAACAATCTCTCTAAATGTAAACAAAGAATAAAAATGTAAACAAAGACTATAAATGTTAAGAAAGTCTACAACTGTAAACAAAGACTACAAATGTAAACAAAGACACAAAACGTAAACAAAAACTACAAACGTAAACAGACAACAAATGTAAAGAAAGCCTCTAAATATAAACAAAGTATCTAAATGTAAGCAGACTACAAATGTAAACAAAGAGCACAAATGTTAAGTGACTCAAACTGTAAACAAACTCTCTAAATGTAAACAAAGACTACATATGTAAACAGACTCTAAATGTAAACAAAGACTGCAAATGTAAACATAGACCTAAATGTAAACAAAGACTACAAATGTAAACAAAGACTCTATATGTAAACAAAGTCTAAAAATGTAAACAAAGTCTAAAAATGTAAACAAAGGCTACAAATGTAAACAAAGACTCTAAATGTAAAGAAGGTCTCTAAATTCAAAGAAAGATTACAAATGTAAACAAAGACTACAAATGTAAACAAAGACTACAAATATAAACAAAACTCTAAATAAAACAGACTACAAATGTAAACACTCTAAATGTAGACAAAGACTACAAATATAAACAAAGACTGCAAACGTAAACAAAGACTCTATATGTAAACAATCTAAATGTACAGAAAGACTACATATGTAAACAAAGAATTTAAATGTAAATAAAGACCTTAAATGTAAACAGACTCTAAATTAAAACAAAGACAAAAAATGTAAACAAAGACTACAAACGTAAACAAAGACTCTAAATATAAAGAAGGTCTCTAAATGCAAACAAAGATTACAAATGTAAACAAAGACTACAAATGTAAACAAAGACTATAAATATAAAGAAAGACTCTAAATGGAAACAGACTACAAATGTAAATAAAAACTACAAACGTAAACTAACACTCTAAATGTAAACAAAGACTACAAATGTAAACAAAACTAAAATTAAACAAATACTACAAATATAAACAACGACTACAAATGTAAACAAAACTAAATGTAAAAAAATACTAGAAATATAAACAAAGACTCTAAATGTAACCAAAGATTGCAAACGTAAACAAAGTCTCTAAATGTAAACAAATAATAAAAATGTAAATAAAGACTCTAAATGTAATAAAAAACTCTGGGTATAAACAAGGACTCTAGGTGTAAACAAGGACTACAAATGTAAACAGACTCTAAATGTAAACAAAGCCTAAAAATAAAAACAAAGACTCTAAATGTAAACAAAGGCTAAAAATGTAAACAAAGACTACAAATGTAAACAAAGGCTCTAAATGTAAACAAACGCGCTATATGTAAACAAAGACTCTAAATTGAACTCTAAATGTAAACAAAGAATAAAAATGTAAACAAAGACTACAAATGTATACAAAGACACAAAATGGGACTCTAAATGTAAACAAAAAATAAAAATATAAACAAAACTAAAAGTAAACAAGTACTACAAATATAAACAACGACTACAAATGTAAACAAAAATAAATGTAAACAAAACTAAATGTAAACAAATACTAGAAATATAAACAAAGACTCTAAATGTAACCAAAATCTCTTGGTGTAAACAAGGACTCTAGGTGTAAAAAAGGACTACAAATGTAAACAAAGTCTCTAAATATAAACAAAGTCTAAATGTAAACAAAGACTACAAGTGTAAACAAGGACTACAAATGTAAAAAAAATCTACATGTAAACAATCTCTCTAAATGTAAACAAAGAATAAAAATGTAAACAAAGACTATAAATGTTAAGAAAGTCTACAACTGTAAACAAAGACTACAAATGTAAACAAAGACTACAAATGTAAACAAAGACTCTAAATGGAAACAGACTACAAATGTAAACAAAAACTACGAACGTAAACTAACACTCTAAATGTAAACAAAGGCTACAAATGAAAACAAAACTAAAAGTAAACAAATACTACAAATATAAACAAAGACTCTAAATGTAACCAAAGATTGCAAACGTAAACAAAGTCCCTAAATGTAAACAAATAATAAAAATGTAAACAAAGACTCTAAATGTAATTAAAAACTCTGGGTATAAACAAGGACTCTAGGTGCAAACAAGGACTACAAACGTAAACAGACTCTAAATGTAAACAAAGCCTGAAAATAGAAACAAAGACTCTAAATGTAAACAAAGGCTAAAAATGTAAACAAAGACTAAAAATGTAAACAAAGGCTCTAAATGTAAACAAACGCGCTATATGTAAACAAAGACACTAAATGGAACTCTAAATGTAAACAAAGAATAAAAATGTAAACAAAACTAAAAGTAAACAAATACTACAAATATAAACACCGACTACAAATGTAAACAAAACTAAATGTAAACAAAACTAAATGTAAACAAAAACTAGAAATATAAACAAAGACTCTAAATGTAACCAAAATCTCTTGGTGTAAACAACGACTCTAGGTGTAAAAAAGGACTACAAATGTAAACAAAGTCTCTAAATATAAACAAAGTCTAAATGTAAACAAAGACTACAAGTGTAAACAAGGACTACAAATGTAAAAAAAAACTCTACATGTAAACAATCTCTCTAAATGTAAACAAAGAATAAAAATGTAAACAAAGACTATAAATGTTAAGAAAGTCTACAACTGTAAACAAAGAATACAAATGTAAACAAAGACAAAAAACGTAAACAAAAACTACAAACGTAAACAGACAACAAATGTAAAGAAAGCCTCTAAATATAAACAAAGTATCTAAATGTAAGCAGACTACAAATGTAAACAAAGAGCACAAATGTTAAGTGACTCAAACTGTAAACAAACTCTCTAAATGTAAACAAAGACTACATATGTAAACAGACTCTAAATGTAAACAAAGACTGCAAATGTAAACATAGACCTAAATGTAAACAAAGACTACAAATGTAAACAAAGACTCTATATGTAAACAAAGTCTAAAAATGTAAACAAAGTCTAAAAATGTAAACAAAGGCTACAAATGTAAACAAAGACTCTAAATGTAAAGAAGGTCTCTAAATTCAAAGAAAGATTACAAATGTAAACAAAGACTACAAATGTAAACAAAGACTACAAATATAAACAAAACTCTAAATAAAACAGACTACAAATGTAAACACTCTAAATGTAGACAAAGACTACAAATATAAACAAAGACTGCAAACGTAAACAAAGACTCTATATGTAAACAATCTAAATGTACAGAAAGACTACATATGTAAACAAAGAATTTAAATGTAAATAAAGACCTTAAATGTAAACAGACTCTAAATTAAAACAAAGACAAAAAATGTAAACAAAGACTACAAACGTAAACAAAGACTCTAAATATAAAGAAGGTCTCTAAATGCAAACAAAGATTACAAATGTAAACAAAGACTACAAATGTAAACAAAGACTATAAATATAAAGAAAGACTCTAAATGGAAACAGACTACAAATGTAAATAAAAACTACAAACGTAAACTAACACTCTAAATGTAAACAAAGACTACAAATGTAAACAAATCTAAAATTAAACAAATACTACAAATATAAACAACGACTACAAATGTAAACAAAACTAAATGTAAAAAAATACTAGAAATATAAACAAAGACTCTAAATGTAACCAAAGATTGCAAACGTAAACAAAGTCTCTAAATGTAAACAAATAATAAAAATGTAAATAAAGACTCTAAATGTAATAAAAAACTCTGGGTATAAACAAGGACTCTAGGTGTAAACAAGGACTACAAATGTAAACAGACTCTAAATGTAAACAAAGCCTAAAAATAAAAACAAAGACTCTAAATGTAAACAAAGGCTAAAAATGTAAACAAAGACTACAAATGTAAACAAAGGCTCTAAATGTAAACAAACGCGCTATATGTAAACAAAGACTCTAAATTGAACTCTAAATGTAAACAAAGAATAAAAATGTAAACAAAGACTACAAATGTAAACAAAGACACAAAATGGGACTCTAAATGTAAACAAAAAATAAAAATATAAACAAAACTAAAAGTAAACAAGTACTACAAATATAAACAACGACTACAAATGTAAACAAAAATAAATGTAAACAAAACTAAATGTAAAGAAATACTAGAAATATAAACAAAGACTCTAAATGTAACCAAAATCTCTTGGTGTAAACAAGGACTCTAGGTGTAAAAAAGGACTACAAATGTAAACAAAGTCTCTAAATATAAACAAAGTCTAAATGTAAACAAAGACTACAAGTGTAAACAAGGACTACAAATGTAAAAAAAATCTACATGTAAACAATCTCTCTAAATGTAAACAAAGAATAAAAATGTAAACAAAGACTATAAATGTTAAGAAAGTCTACAACTGTAAACAAAGACTACAAATGTAAACAAAGACTACAAATGTAAACAAAGACTCTAAATGGAAACAGACTACAAATGTAAACAAAAACTACGAACGTAAACTAACACTCTAAATGTAAACAAAGACTACAAATGAAAACAAAACTAAAAGTAAACAAATACTACAAATATAAACAAAGACTCTAAATGTAACCAAAGATTGCAAACGTAAACAAAGTCCCTAAATGTAAACAAATAATAAAAATGTAAACAAAGACTCTAAATGTAATTAAAAACTCTGGGTACAAACAAGGACTCTAGGTGTAAACAAGGACTACAAACGTAAACAGACTCTAAATGTAAACAAAGCCTGAAAATAGAAACAAAGACTCTAAATGTAAACAAAGGCTAAAAATGTAAACAAAGACTAAAAATGTAAACAAAGGCTCTAAATTTAAAGAAGGTCTCTAAATTCAAAGAAAGATTACAAATGTAAACAAACACTACAAATGTAAACAAAGACTACAAATATAAACAAAGACTCTAAATAGAAACAGACTACAAATGTAAACAAAAACTACAAACGTAAACTAACACTCTAAATGTAAACAAAGACTACAAATGTAAACAAAGACTGCAAACGTAAACAAAAACTCTAAATGTAAACAAATAATAAAAATGTAAACAAAGACTCTAAATGTAATAAAAAACTCTGGGTATAAACAAGGCCTACAAAAGTCTAAAAATAAAAACAAAGACTCTAAATGTAAACAAAGGCTAAAAATATAAACAAAGACTACAAATGTAAACAAAGGGACTAAATGTAAACACTCTAAATGTAAACAAAGCCTACATATGTAAACAAAAACTACAAATGTAAACAAAGACTACAAATGTAAACAAAGACTCTAAATGGAAACAGACTACAAATGTAAACAAAAACTACGAACGTAAACTAACACTCTAAATGTAAACAAAGACTACAAATGAAAACAAAACTAAAAGTAAACAAATACTACAAATATAAACAAAGACTCTAAATGTAACCAAAGATTGCAAACGTAAACAAAGTCCCTAAATGTAAACAAATAATAAAAATGTAAACAAAGACTCTAAATGTAATTAAAAACTCTGGGTATAAACAAGGACTCTAGGTGTAAACAAGGACTACAAACGTAAACAGACTCTAAATGTAAACAAAGCCTGAAAATAGAAACAAAGACTCTAAATGTAAACAAAGGCTAAAAATGTAAACAAAGACTAAAAATGTAAACAAAGGCTCTAAATGTAAACAAACGCGCTATATGTAAACAAAGACACTAAATGGAACTCTAAATGTAAACAAAGAATAAAAATGTAAACAAAACTAAAAGTAAACAAATACTACAAATATAAACACCGACTACAAATGTAAACAAAACTAAATGTAAACAAAACTAAATGTAAACAAAAACTAGAAATATAAACAAAGACTCTAAATGTAACCAAAATCTCTTGGTGTAAACAACGACTCTAGGTGTAAAAAAGGACTACAAATGTAAACAAAGTCTCTAAATATAAACAAAGTCTAAATGTAAACAAAGACTACAAGTGTAAACAAGGACTACAAATGTAAAAAAAAACTCAACATGTAAACAATCTCTCTAAATGTAAACAAAGAATAAAAATGTAAACAAAGACTATAAATGTTAAGAAAGTCTACAACTGTAAACAAAGACTACAAATGTAAACAAAGACACAAAACGTAAACAAAAACTACAAACGTAAACAGACAACAAATGTAAAGAAAGCCTCTAAATATAAACAAAGTATCTAAATGTAAGCAGACTACAAATGTAAACAAAGAGCACAAATGTTAAGTGACTCAAACTGTAAACAAACTCTCTAAATGTAAACAAAGACTACATATGTAAACAGACTCTAAATGTAAACAAAGACTGCAAATGTAAACATAGACCTAAATGTAAACAAAGACTACAAATGTAAACAAAGACTCTATATGTAAACAAAGTCTAAAAATGTAAACAAAGTCTAAAAATGTAAACAAAGGCTACAAATGTAAACAAAGACTCTAAATGTAAAGAAGGTCTCTAAATTCAAAGAAAGATTACAAATGTAAACAAAGACTACAAATGTAAACAAAGACTACAAATATAAACAAAACTCTAAATAAAACAGACTACAAATGTAAACACTCTAAATGTAGACAAAGACTACAAATATAAACAAAGACTGCAAACGTAAACAAAGACTCTATATGTAAACAATCTAAATGTACAGAAAGACTACATATGTAAACAAAGAATTTAAATGTAAATAAAGACCTTAAATGTAAACAGACTCTAAATTAAAACAAAGACAAAAAATGTAAACAAAGACTACAAACGTAAACAAAGACTCTAAATATAAAGAAGGTCTCTAAATGCAAACAAAGATTACAAATGTAAACAAAGACTACAAATGTAAACAAAGACTATAAATATAAAGAAAGACTCTAAATGGAAACAGACTACAAATGTAAATAAAAACTACAAACGTAAACTAACACTCTAAATGTAAACAAAGACTACAAATGTAAACAAAACTAAAATTAAACAAATACTACAAATATAAACAACGACTACAAATGTAAACAAAACTAAATGTAAAAAAATACTAGAAATATAAACAAAGACTCTAAATGTAACCAAAGATTGCAAACGTAAACAAAGTCTCTAAATGTAAACAAATAATAAAAATGTAAATAAAGACTCTAAATGTAATAAAAAACTCTGGGTATAAACAAGGACTCTAGGTGTAAACAAGGACTACAAATGTAAACAGACTCTAAATGTAAACAAAGCCTAAAAATAAAAACAAAGACTCTAAATGTAAACAAAGGCTAAAAATGTAAACAAAGACTACAAATGTAAACAAAGGCTCTAAATGTAAACAAACGCGCTATATGTAAACAAAGACTCTAAATTGAACTCTAAATGTAAACAAAGAATAAAAATGTAAACAAAGACTACAAATGTATACAAAGACACAAAATGGGACTCTAAATGTAAACAAAAAATAAAAATATAAACAAAACTAAAAGTAAACAAGTACTACAAATATAAACAACGACTACAAATGTAAACAAAAATAAATGTAAACAAAACTAAATGTAAACAAATACTAGAAATATAAACAAAGACTCTAAATGTAACCAAAATCTCTTGGTGTAAACAAGGACTCTAGGTGTAAAAAAGGACTACAAATGTAAACAAAGTCTCTAAATATAAACAAAGTCTAAATGTAAACAAAGACTACAAGTGTAAACAAGGACTACAAATGTAAAAAAAATCTACATGTAAACAATCTCTCTAAATGTAAACAAAGAATAAAAATGTAAACAAAGACTATAAATGTTAAGAAAGTCTACAACTGTAAACAAAGACTACAAATGTAAACAAAGACTACAAATGTAAACAAAGACTCTAAATGGAAACAGACTACAAATGTAAACAAAAACTACGAACGTAAACTAACACTCTAAATGTAAACAAAGGCTACAAATGAAAACAAAACTAAAAGTAAACAAATACTACAAATATAAACAAAGACTCTAAATGTAACCAAAGATTGCAAACGTAAACAAAGTCCCTAAATGTAAACAAATAATAAAAATGTAAACAAAGACTCTAAATGTAATTAAAAACTCTGGGTATAAACAAGGACTCTAGGTGCAAACAAGGACTACAAACGTAAACAGACTCTAAATGTAAACAAAGCCTGAAAATAGAAACAAAGACTCTAAATGTAAACAAAGGCTAAAAATGTAAACAAAGACTAAAAATGTAAACAAAGGCTCTAAATGTAAACAAACGCGCTATATGTAAACAAAGACACTAAATGGAACTCTAAATGTAAACAAAGAATAAAAATGTAAACAAAACTAAAAGTAAACAAATACTACAAATATAAACACCGACTACAAATGTAAACAAAACTAAATGTAAACAAAACTAAATGTAAACAAAAACTAGAAATATAAACAAAGACTCTAAATGTAACCAAAATCTCTTGGTGTAAACAACGACTCTAGGTGTAAAAAAGGACTACAAATGTAAACAAAGTCTCTAAATATAAACAAAGTCTAAATGTAAACAAAGACTACAAGTGTAAACAAGGACTACAAATGTAAAAAAAAACTCTACATGTAAACAATCTCTCTAAATGTAAACAAAGAATAAAAATGTAAACAAAGACTATAAATGTTAAGAAAGTCTACAACTGTAAACAAAGAATACAAATGTAAACAAAGACACAAAACGTAAACAAAAACTACAAACGTAAACAGACAACAAATGTAAAGAAAGCCTCTAAATATAAACAAAGTATCTAAATGTAAGCAGACTACAAATGTAAACAAAGAGCACAAATGTTAAGTGACTCAAACTGTAAACAAACTCTCTAAATGTAAACAAAGACTACATATGTAAACAGACTCTAAATGTAAACAAAGACTGCAAATGTAAACATAGACCTAAATGTAAACAAAGACTACAAATGTAAACAAAGACTCTATATGTAAACAAAGTCTAAAAATGTAAACAAAGTCTAAAAATGTAAACAAAGGCTACAAATGTAAACAAAGACTCTAAATGTAAAGAAGGTCTCTAAATTCAAAGAAAGATTACAAATGTAAACAAAGACTACAAATGTAAACAAAGACTACAAATATAAACAAAACTCTAAATAAAACAGACTACAAATGTAAACACTCTAAATGTAGACAAAGACTACAAATATAAACAAAGACTGCAAACGTAAACAAAGACTCTATATGTAAACAATCTAAATGTACAGAAAGACTACATATGTAAACAAAGAATTTAAATGTAAATAAAGACCTTAAATGTAAACAGACTCTAAATTAAAACAAAGACAAAAAATGTAAACAAAGACTACAAACGTAAACAAAGACTCTAAATATAAAGAAGGTCTCTAAATGCAAACAAAGATTACAAATGTAAACAAAGACTACAAATGTAAACAAAGACTATAAATATAAAGAAAGACTCTAAATGGAAACAGACTACAAATGTAAATAAAAACTACAAACGTAAACTAACACTCTAAATGTAAACAAAGACTACAAATGTAAACAAAACTAAAATTAAACAAATACTACAAATATAAACAACGACTACAAATGTAAACAAAACTAAATGTAAAAAAATACTAGAAATATAAACAAAGACTCTAAATGTAACCAAAGATTGCAAACGTAAACAAAGTCTCTAAATGTTAACAAATAATAAAAATGTAAATAAAGACTCTAAATGTAATAAAAAACTCTGGGTATAAACAAGGACTCTAGGTGTAAACAAGGACTACAAATGTAAACAGACTCTAAATGTAAACAAAGCCTAAAAATAAAAACAAAGACTCTAAATGTAAACAAAGGCTAAAAATGTAAACAAAGACTACAAATGTAAACAAAGGCTCTAAATGTAAACAAACGCGCTATATGTAAACAAAGACTCTAAATTGAACTCTAAATGTAAACAAAGAATAAAAATGTAAACAAAGACTACAAATGTAAACAAAGACACAAAATGGGACTCTAAATGTAAACAAAAAATAAAAATATAAACAAAACTAAAAGTAAACAAGTACTACAAATATAAACAACGACTACAAATGTAAACAAAAATAAATGTAAACAAAACTAAATGTAAAGAAATACTAGAAATATAAACAAAGACTCTAAATGTAACCAAAATCTCTTGGTGTAAACAAGGACTCTAGGTGTAAAAAAGGACTACAAATGTAAACAAAGTCTCTAAATATAAACAAAGTCTAAATGTAAACAAAGACTACAAGTGTAAACAAGGACTACAAATGTAAAAAAAATCTACATGTAAACAATCTCTCTAAATGTAAACAAAGAATAAAAATGTAAACAAAGACTATAAATGTTAAGAAAGTCTACAACTGTAAACAAAGACTACAAATGTAAACAAAGACTACAAATGTAAACAAAGACTCTAAATGGAAACAGACTACAAATGTAAACAAAAACTACGAACGTAAACTAACACTCTAAATGTAAACAAAGACTACAAATGAAAACAAAACTAAAAGTAAACAAATACTACAAATATAAACAAAGACTCTAAATGTAACCAAAGATTGCAAACGTAAACAAAGTCCCTAAATGTAAACAAATAATAAAAATGTAAACAAAGACTCTAAATGTAATTAAAAACTCTGGGTATAAACAAGGACTCTAGGTGTAAACAAGGACTACAAACGTAAACAGACTCTAAATGTAAACAAAGCCTGAAAATAGAAACAAAGACTCTAAATGTAAACAAAGGCTAAAAATGTAAACAAAGACTAAAAATGTAAACAAAGGCTCTAAATGTAAACAAACGCGCTATATGTAAACAAAGACACTAAATGGAACTCTAAATGTAAACAAAGAATAAAAATGTAAACAAAACTAAAAGTAAACAAATACTACAAATATAAACACCGACTACAAATGTAAACAAAACTAAATGTAAACAAAACTAAATGTAAACAAAAACTAGAAATATAAACAAAGACTCTAAATGTAACCAAAATCTCTTGGTGTAAACAACGACTCTAGGTGTAAAAAAGGACTACAAATGTAAACAAAGTCTCTAAATATAAACAAAGTCTAAATGTAAACAAAGACTACAAGTGTAAACAAGGACTACAAATGTAAAAAAAAACTCTACATGTAAACAATCTCTCTAAATGTAAACAAAGAATAAAAATGTAAACAAAGACTATAAATGTTAAGAAAGTCTACAACTGTAAACAAAGAATACAAATGTAAACAAAGACACAAAACGTAAACAAAAACTACAAACGTAAACAGACAACAAATGTAAAGAAAGCCTCTAAATATAAACAAAGTATCTAAATGTAAGCAGACTACAAATGTAAACAAAGAGCACAAATGTTAAGTGACTCAAACTGTAAACAAACTCTCTAAATGTAAACAAAGACTACATATGTAAACAGACTCTAAATGTAAACAAAGACTGCAAATGTAAACATAGACCTAAATGTAAACAAAGACTACAAATGTAAACAAAGACTCTATATGTAAACAAAGTCTAAAAATGTAAACAAAGTCTAAAAATGTAAACAAAGGCTACAAATGTAAACAAAGACTCTAAATGTAAAGAAGGTCTCTAAATTCAAAGAAAGATTACAAATGTAAACAAAGACTACAAATGTAAACAAAGACTACAAATATAAACAAAACTCTAAATAAAACAGACTACAAATGTAAACACTCTAAATGTAGACAAAGACTACAAATATAAACAAAGACTGCAAACGTAAACAAAGACTCTATATGTAAACAATCTAAATGTACAGAAAGACTACATATGTAAACAAAGAATTTAAATGTAAATAAAGACCTTAAATGTAAACAGACTCTAAATTAAAACAAAGACAAAAAATGTAAACAAAGACTACAAACGTAAACAAAGACTCTAAATATAAAGAAGGTCTCTAAATGCAAACAAAGATTACAAATGTAAACAAAGACTACAAATGTAAACAAAGACTATAAATATAAAGAAAGACTCTAAAGGGAAACAGACTACAAATGTAAATAAAAACTACAAACGTAAACTAACACTCTAAATGTAAACAAAGACTACAAATGTAAACAAAACTAAAATTAAACAAATACTACAAATATAAACAACGACTACAAATGTAAACAAAACTAAATGTAAAAAAATACTAGAAATATAAACAAAGACTCTAAATGTAACCAAAGATTGCAAACGTAAACAAAGTCTCTAAATGTAAACAAATAATAAAAATGTAAATAAAGACTCTAAATGTAATAAAAAACTCTGGGTATAAACAAGGACTCTAGGTGTAAACAAGGACTACAAATGTAAACAGACTCTAAATGTAAACAAAGCCTAAAAATAAAAACAAAGACTCTAAATGTAAACAAAGGCTAAAAATGCAAACAAAGACTACAAATGTAAACAAAGGCTCTAAATGTAAACAAACGCGCTATATGTAAACAAAGACTCTAAATTGAACTCTAAATGTAAACAAAGAATAAAAATGTAAACAAAGACTACAAATGTAAACAAAGACACAAAATGGGACTCTAAATGTAAACAAAAAATAAAAATATAAACAAAACTAAAAGTAAACAAGTACTACAAATATAAACAACGACTACAAATGTAAACAAAAATAAATGTAAACAAAACTAAATGTAAACAAATACTAGAAATATAAACAAAGACTCTAAATGTAACCAAAATCTCTTGGTGTAAACAAGGACTCTAGGTGTAAAAAAGGACTACAAATGTAAACAAAGTCTCTAAATATAAACAAAGTCTAAATGTAAACAAAGACTACAAGTGTAAACAAGGACTACAAATGTAAAAAAAATCTACATGTAAACAATCTCTCTAAATGTAAACAAAGAATAAAAATGTAAACAAAGACTATAAATGTTAAGAAAGTCTACAACTGTAAACAAAGACTACAAATGTAAACAAAGACACTAAACGTAAACAAAAACTACAAACGTAAACAGACTCTAAGTGTAAACAGACAACAAATGTAAACAAAGCCTCTAAATATAAACAAAGTATCTAAATGTAAGCAGACTACAAATGTAAACAAAGAGCACAAATGTTAAGTGACTCAAACTGTAAACAAACTCTCTAAATGTAAACAAAGTCTACAAATGTAAACAGACCATAAATGAAAACAGACTCTAAAAGAAAACAGATTAAAAATGTAAACAAAGACTACATATGTAAACAGACTCTAAACGTAAACAAAGACTGCAAATATAAACATAGACCTAAATGTAAACAAAGACTACAAATGTAAACAAAGACTCTAAATGTAAAGAAGGTCTCTAAATGCAAAGAAAGATTACAAATGTAAACAAAGACTACAAATGTAAACAAAGACTACAAATATAAACAAAGACTCTAAATAAAACAGACTACAAATGTAAACAAAAACTACAAACGTAAACTAACACTCTAAATGTAGACAAAGACTACAAATGTAAACAAAGACTGTAAACGTAAACAAAGACTCTAAATGTAAACACTCTAAATGTATACAAAGACTACATACGTAAACAAAGAATTTAAATGTAAATAAAGAATACAAATGTAAACAAAGACCTTAAATGTAAACAGAATCTAAATTAAAACAAAGACTAAAAATGTAAACAAAGACTACAAACGTAAACAAAGACTCTAAATATAAAGAAGGTCTCTAAATGCAAACAAAGATTACAAATGTAAACAAAGCCTACAAATGTAAACAAAGACTCTAAATAGAAACAGACTACAAATGTAAACAAAAACTACAAACGTAAACTAACACTCTAAATGTAAACAAAGACTACAAATGTAAACAAAGACTGCAAACGTAAACAAAAACTCTAAATGTAAACAAATAATAAAAATGTAAACAAAGACTCTAAATGTAATAAAAACTCTGAGTATAAACAAGGACTACAAATGTAAACAGACTCTAAATATAAACAAAGACTAAAAATAAAAACAAAGACTCTAAATGTAAACAAAGGCTAAAAATGTAAACAAAGACTACAAATGTAAACAAAGGGACTAAATGTAAACACTCTAAATGTAAACAAAGCCTACATATGTAAACAAAAACTACAAATGTAAACAAAGACTCTAAATGGAAACAGACTACAAATGTAAACAAAAACTACAAACGTAAACTAACACTCAAAATGTAAACAAAAACTACAAATGAAAACAAAACTAAAAGTAAACAAATACTACAAATATAAACAACGACTACAAATGTATACAAAACTAAATGTAAACAAATACTAGAAATATAAACAAAGACTCTAAATGTAACCAAAGATTGCAAACGTAAACAAAGTCTCTAAATGTAAACAAATAATAAAAACGTAAACAAATAATAAAAATGTAAACAAAGACTCTAAATGTAATAAAAAACTCTGGGTATAAACAAGGACTCTAGGTGTAAACAAGGACTACAAATGTAAACAGACTCTAAATGTAAACAAAGCTTAAAAATAAAACCAAAGACTCTAAATGTAAACAAAGGCTAAAAATGTAAACAAAGACTAAAAATGTAAACAAAGGCTCTAAATGTAAACAAACGCGCTATATGTAAACAAAGACTACAAATGTAAACAAAGACACAAAACGGGACTCTAAATGTAAACAAAAAATAAAAATGTAAACAAAGACTACAAGTGTAAACAAGGACTACAAATGTAAACAAAAACTCTACATGTAAACAATCTCTCTAAATGTAAACACTACAAATATAAACGGACTCTAAATGTCAACAAAGTCTCTAAATTTAAACAAAGAATACAAATGTAAACAAAGACTATAAATGTTAAGAAAGTCTACAACTGTAAACAAAGACTACAAATGTAAACAAAGACACTAAACGTAAACAAAAACTACAAACGTAAACAGACTAAGTGTAAACAGACAACAAATGTAAACAAAGCCTCTAAATATAAACAAAGTATCTAAATGTAAGCAGACTACAAATGTAAACAAAGAATACAAATGTAAACAAAGAGCACAAATGTTAAGTGACTCAAACTGTAAACAAACTCTCTAAATGTAAACAAAGTCTACAAATGTAAACAGACTATAAATGAAAACAGACTCTAAATGCAAACAGACTAAAATTGTAAACAAAGACTACATATGTAAACAGACTCTAAATGTAAACAAAGACTGCAAATGTAAACATAGACTTAAATGTATACAAACGCTACAAATGTAAACAAAGTCTCTATATGTAAAGAAGGTCTCTAAATTCAAAGAAAGATTACAAATGTAAACAAAGACTACAAATGTAAACAAAGACTACAAATATAAACAAAGACTCTAAATAAAACAGACTACAAATGTAAACAAAAACTACAAACGTAAACTAACACTCTAAATGTAGACAAAGACTACAACTGTAAACAAAGACTGCAAACGTAAACAAAGACTCTATATGTAAACAATCTAAATGTATAGAAAGACTACATATGTAAACAAAGAATTTAAATGTAAACAAAGTCTAAAAATGTAAACAAAGGCTACAAATGTAAACAAAGACTCTAAATGTAAAGAAGGTCTCTAAATTCAAAGAAAGATTACAAATGTAAACAAAGACTACAAATGTAAACAAAGACTACAAATATAAACAAAGACTCTAAATAAAA
Source organism: Salticus scenicus (assembly GCA_963930645.1). NCBI lineage: Eukaryota > Metazoa > Arthropoda > Arachnida > Araneae > Salticidae > Salticus > Salticus scenicus. Next base: position 312,676 of record CAWVNO010003029.1, read on the forward strand.
CAGACTACAAATGTAAACAAAAACTACAAACGTAAGCTAACACTCTAAATGTAGACAAAGACTACAAATGTAAACAAAGACTGCAAACGTAAACAAAGACTCTATATGTAAACAATCTAAATGTATAGAAAGACTACATATGTAAACAAAGAATTTAAATGTAAACAAAGTCTAAAAATGTAAACAAAGACTACAAACGTAAACAAAGACTCTAAATATAAAGGTCTCTAAATGCAAACAAAGATTACAAATGTAAACAAAGACTACAAATGTAAACAAAGACTATAAATATAAACAAAGACTCTAAATGGAAATAGACTGTAAATGTAAACAAAAACTACAAACGTAAACTAACACTCTAAATGTAAACAAAGACTACAAATGTAAACAAAACTACAAGTAAACAAATACTACAAATATAAACAACGACTACAAATGTAAACAAAACTAAATGTAAACAAATACTAGAAATAAACACAAAGACTCTAAATGTAACCAAAGATTGCAAACGTAAACAAAGTCTCTAAATGTAAACAAATAATAAAAATGTAAACAAAGACTCTAAATGTAATAAAAAACTCTGGGTATAAACAAGGACTCTAGGTGTAAACAAGGACTACAAATGTAAACAGACTCTAAATGTAAAAAAAGCCTAAAAATAAAAACAAAGACTCTAAATGTAAACAAAGGCTCTAAATGTAAACAAACGCGCTATATGTAAACAAAGACACTAAATGGAACTCTAAATGTAAACAAAGAATAAAAATGTAAACAAAGACTACAAATGTAAACAAAGACACAAAATGGGACTCTAAATGTAAACAAAAAATAAAATTGTAAACAAAACTAAAAGTAAACAAATACTACAAATATAAACAACGACTACAAATGTAAGCAAAACTAAATGTAAACAAAACTAAATGTAAACAAATACTAGAAATATAAACAAAGACTCTAAATGTAACCAAAATCTCTTGGTGTAAACAAGGACTCTAGGTGTAAAAAAGGCTACAAATGTAAACAAAGACTCTAAATGTAAAGAAGGTCTCTAAATTCAAAGAAAGATTACAAATGTAAACAAAGACTACAAATGTAAACAAAAACTACAAACGTAAACTAACACTCTAAATGTAGACAAAGACTACAAATGTAAACAAAGACTGCAAACGTAAACAAAGACTCTATATGTAAACAATCTAAATGTATAGAAAGACTACATATGTAAACAAAGAATTTAAATGTAAATAAAGACTACAAATGTAAACAAAGACCTTAAATGTAAACAGACTAAATTAAAACAAAGACTAAAAATGTAAACAAAGACTACAAACGTAAGCAAAGACTCTAAATATAAAGAAGGTCTTTAAATGCAAACAAAGATTACAAATGCAAACAAAGACTACAAATGTAAACAAAGACTATAAATGGAAAAAGACTACAAATGTAAACAAAAACTACAAACGTAAACTAACACTCTAAATGTAAACAAAGACTACAAATGTAAACAAAACTAAAAGTAAACAAATACTACAAATATAAACAACGACTACAAATGTAAACAAAACTAAATGGAAACAAATACTAGAAATATAAACAAAGACTCTAAATGTAACTAAAGATTGCAAACGTAAACAAAGTCTCTAAATGTAAACAAATAATAAAAATGTAAACAAATAATAAAAATGTAAACAAATGATAAAAATGTAAACAAAGACTCTAAATGTAATAAAAAACTCTGGGTATAAACAAGGACTACAAATGTAAACAGACTCTAAATGTAAACAAAGCCTAAAAATAAAAACAAAGACTCTAAATGTAAACAAAGGCTAAAAATGTAAACAAAGACTAAAAATGTAAACAAAGGCTCTAAATGTAAACAAACGCGCTATATGTAAACAAAGAGTCTAAATGGAACTCTAAATGTAAACAAAGAATAAAAATGTAAACAAAGACTACAAATGTAAACAAAGACACAAAATCTGACTCTAAATGTAAACAAAAAATAAAAATGTAAACAAAACTAAAAGTAAACAAATACTACAAATATAAACAACGACTACAAATGTAAACAAAACTAAATGTAAACAATACTAAATGTAAACAAATACTAGAAATATAAACAAAGACTCTAAATGTAACCAAAATCTCTTGGTGTAAACAGGGACTCTAGGTGCAAAAAAGGACTACAAATGTAAACAAAGTCTCGAAATATAAACAAAGTCTAAATGTAAACAAAGACTACAAGTGTAAACAAGAACTACAAATGTAAAAAAAACTCTACATGTAAACAATCTCTCTAAATGTAAACAAAGAATAAAAATGTAAACAAAGACTATAAATGTTAAGAAAGTCTACAACTGTAAACAAAGACTACAAATGTAAACAAAGACACTAAACGTAAACAAAAACTACAAACGTAAACAGACTCTAAGTGTAAACAGACAACAGATGTAAACAAAGCCTCTAAATATAAACAAAGTATCTAAATGTAAGCAGACTACAAATGTAAACAAAGAGCACAAATGTTAAGTGACTCAAACTGTAAACAAACTCTCTAAATGTAAACAAAGTCTACAAATGTAAACAGACTATAAATGAAAACAGACTCTAAATGCAAACAGACTAAAAATGTATACAAAGACTAAAAATGTATACAAAGATGTAAACAGACTCTAAATGTAAACAAAGACTGCAAATGTAAACATAGACCTAAATGTAAACAAAGACTACAAATGTAAACAAAGACTCTATATGTAAACAAAGTCTAAAAATGTAAACAAAGCCTCTAAATATAAACAAAGTATCTAAATGTAAGCAGACTACAAATGTAAACAAAGAGCACAAATGTTCAGTGACTCAAACTGTAAACAAACTCTCTAAATGTAAACAAAGTCTACAAATGTAAACAGACTATAAATGAAAACAGACTCTAAATGCAAACAGACTAAAAATGTATACAAAGACTACATATGTAAACAGACTCTAAATGTAAACAAAGACTGCAAATGTAAACATAGACCTAAATGTAAACAAAGACTACAAATGTAAACAAAGACTCTATATGTAAACAAAGTCTAAAAATGTAAACAAAGTCTAAAAATGCAAACAAAGGCTACAAATGTAAACAAAGACTCTAAATGTAAAGAAGGTCTCTAAATTCAAAGAAAGATTACAAATGTAAACAAAGACTACAAATATAAACAAAGACTCTAAATAAAACAGACTACAAATGTAAACAAAAACTATAAACGTAAACTAACACTCTAAATGTAGACAAAAACTACAAATGTAAACAAAGACGGCAAACGTAAACAAAGACTCTATATGTAAACAAACTAAATGTATAGAAAGACTACACATGTAAACAAGGATTTAAATGTAAATAAAGACTGCAAATGTAAACAAAGACCTTAAATGTAAACAGACTCTAAATTAAAACAAAGACTAAAAATGTAAACAAAGACTACAAATGTAAACAAAGACTCTAAATATAAAGAAGGTCTCTAAATGCAAACAAAGATTACAAATGTAAACAAAGACTACAAATGTAAACAAAAACTACAAACGTAACCTAACACTCTAAATGTAAACAAAGACTACAAATGTAAACAAAACTAAAAGTAAACAAATACTACAAATATAAACAACGACTACAAATGTAAACAAAACTAAATGTAAAAAAATACTAGAACTATAAACAAAGACTCTAAATGTAACCAAAGATTGCAAACGTAAACAAAGTCTCTAAATGTAAACAAATAATAAAAATGTAAACAAAGACTCAAAATGTAATAAAAAACTCTGTGTATAAACAAGGACTCTAGGTGTAAACAAGGACTACAAATGTAAACAGACTCTAAATGTAAACAAAGCCTAAAAATAAAAACAAAGACTCTAAATGTAAACAAAGGCTAAAAATGTAAACAAAGACTAAAAATGTAAACAAAGTCTCTAAATGTAAACAAATAATAAAAATGTAAACAAAGACTCTAAATGTAATAAAAAACTCTGGGTATAAACAAGGACTCTAGGTGTAAACAAGGACTACAAATGTAAACAGACTCTAAATGTAAACAAAGCCTAAAAATAAAAACAAAGACTCTAAATGTAAACAAAGGCTCTAAATGTAAACAAACGCGCTATATGTAAACAAAGACACTAAATGGAACTCTAAATGTAAACAAAGAATAAAAATGTAAACAAAGACACAAAATGGGACTCTAAATGTAAACAAAAAATAAAATTGTAAACAAAACTAAAAGTAAACAAATACTACAAATATAAACAACGACTACAAATGTAAGCAAAACTAAATGTAAACAAAACTAAATGTAAACAAATACTAGAAATATAAACAAAGACTCTAAATGTAACCAAAATATCTTGGTGTAAACAAGGACTCTAGGTGTAAAAAAGGCTACAAATGTAAACAAAGACTCTAAATGTAAAGAAGGTCTCTAAATTCAAAGAAAGATTACAAATGTAAACAAAGACTACAAATGTAAACAAAAACTACAAACGTAAACTAACACTCTAAATGTAGACAAAGACTAAAAATGTAAACAAAGACTGCAAACGTAAACAAAGACTCTATATGTAAACAATCTAAATGTATAGAAAGACTACATATGTAAACAAAGAATTTAAATGTAAATAAAGACTACAAATGTAAACAAAGACCTTAAATGTAAACAGACTAAATTAAAACAAAGACTAAAAATGTAAACAAAGACTACAAACGTAAACAAAGACTCTAAATATAAAGAAGGTCTTTAAATGCAAACAAAGATTACAAATGCAAACAAAGACTACAAATGTAAACAAAGACTATAAATGGAAAAAGACTACAAATGTAAACAAAAACTACAAACGTAAACTAACACTCTAAATGTAAACAAAGACTACAAATGTAAACAAAACTAAAAGTAAACAAATACTACAAATATAAACAACGACTACAAATGTACACAAAACTAAATGGAAACAAATACTAGAAATATAAACAAAGACTCTAAATGTAACTAAAGATTGCAAACGTAAACAAAGTCTCTAAATGTAAACAAATAATAAAAATGTAAACAAATAATAAAAATGTAAACAAATGATAAAAATGTAAAGAAAGACTCTAAATGTAATAAAAAACTCTGGGTATAAACAAGGACTACAAATGTAAACAGACTCTAAATGTAAACAAAGCCTAAAAATAAAAACAAAGACTCTAAATGTAAACAAAGGCTAAAAATGTAAACAAAGACTAAAAATGTAAACAAAGGCTCTAAATGTAAACAAACGCGCTATATGTAAAGAAAGAGTCTAAATGGAACTCTAAATGTAAACAAAGAATAAAAATGTAAACAAAGACTACAAATGTAAACAAAGACACAAAATGGGACTCTAAATGTAAACAAAAAATAAAAATGTAAACAAAACTAAAAGTAAACAAATACTACAAATATAAACAACGACTACAAATGTAAACAAAACTAAATGTAAACAATACTAAATGTAAACAAATACTAGAAATATAAACAAAGACTCTAAATGTAACCAAAATCTCTTGGTGTAAACAGGGACTCTAGGTGCAAAAAAGGACTACAAATGTAAACAAAGTCTCTAAATATAAACAAAGTCTAAATGTAAACAAAGACTACAAGTGTAAACAAGAACTACAAATGTAAAAAAAACTCTACATGTAAACAATCTCTCTAAATGTAAACAAAGAATAAAAATGTAAACAAAGACTATAAATGTTAAGAAAGTCTACAACTGTAAACAAAGACTACAAATGTAAACAAAGACACTAAACGTAAACAAAAACTACAAACGTAAACAGACTCTAAGTGTAAACAGACAACAGATGTAAACAAAGCCTCTAAATATAAACAAAGTATCTAAATGTAAGCAGACTACAAATGTAAACAAAGAGCACAAATGTTCAGTGACTCAAACTGTAAACAAACTCTCTAAATGTAAACAAAGTCTACAAATGTAAACAGACTATAAATGAAAACAGACTCTAAATGCAAACAGACTAAAAATGTATACAAAGACTAAAAATGTATACAAAGATGTAAACAGACTCTAAATGTAAACAAAGACTGCAAATGTAAACATAGACCTAAATGTAAACAAAGACTACAAATGTAAACAAAGACTCTATATGTAAACAAAGTCTAAAAATGTAAACAAAGCCTCTAAATATAAACAAAGTATCTAAATGTAAGCAGACTACAAATGTAAACAAAGAGCACAAATGTTCAGTGACTCAAACTGTAAACAAACTCTCTAAATGTAAACAAAGTCTACAAATGTAAATAGACTATAAATGAAAACAGACTCTAAATGCAAACAGACTAAAAATGTATACAAAGACTACATATATAAACAGACTCTAAATGTAAACAAAGACTGCAAATGTAAACATAGACCTAAATGTAAACAAAGACTACAAATGTAAACAAAGACTCTATATGTAAACAAAGTCTAAAAATGTAAACAAAGTTAAAAATGCAAACAAAGGCTACAAATGTAAACAAAAACTATAAACGTAAACTAACACTCTAAATGTAGACAAAAACTACAAATGTAAACAAAGACGGCAAACGTAAACAAAGACTCTATATGTAAACAAACTAAATGTATAGAAAGACTACACATGTAAACAAGGATTTAAATGTAAATAAAGACTGCAAATGTAAACAAAGACCTTAAATGTAAACAGACTCTAAATTAAAACAAAGACTACAAATGTAAACAAAGACTACAAATGTAAACAAAGACTCTAAATATAAAGAAGGTCTCTAAATGCAAACAAAGATTACAAATGTAAACAAAGACTACAAATGTAAACAAAAACTACAAACGTAACCTAACACTCTAAATGTAAACAAAGACTACAAATGTAAACAAAACTAAAAGTAAACAAATACTACAAATATAAACAACGACTACAAATGTAAACAAAACTAAATGTAAAAAAATACTAGAACTATAAACAAAGACTCTAAATGTAACCAAAGATTGCAAACGTAAACAAAGTCTCTAAATGTAAACAAATAATAAAAATGTAAACAAAGACTCAAAATGTAATAAAAAACTCTGTGTATAAACAAGGACTCTAGGTGTAAACAAGGACTACAAATGTAAACAGACTCTAAATGTAAACAAAGCCTAAAAATAAAAACAAAGACTCTAAATGTAAACAAAGGCTAAAAATGTAAACAAAGACTAAAAATGTAAACAAAGTCTCTAAATGTAAACAAATAATAAAAATGTAAACAAAGACTCTAAATGTAATAAAAAACTCTGGGTATAAACAAGGACTCTAGGTGTAAACAAGGACTACAAATGTAAACAGACTCTAAATGTAAACAAAGCCTAAAAATAAAAACAAAGACTCTAAATGTAAACAAAGGCTCTAAATGTAAACAAACGCGCTATATGTAAACAAAGACACTAAATGGAACTCTAAATGTAAACAAAGAATAAAAATGTAAACAAAGACACAAAATGGGACTCTAAATGTAAACAAAAAATAAAATTGTAAACAAAACTAAAAGTAAACAAATACTACAAATATAAACAACGACTACAAATGTAAGCAAAACTAAATGTAAACAAAACTAAATGTAAACAAATACTAGAAATATAAACAAAGACTCTAAATGTAACCAAAATCTCTTGGTGTAAACAAGGACTCTAGGTGTAAAAAAGGCTACAAATGTAAACAAAGACTCTAAATGTAAAGAAGGTCTCTAAATTCAAAGAAAGATTACAAATGTAAACAAAGACTACAAATGTAAACAAAAACTACAAACGTAAACTAACACTCTAAATGTAGACAAAGACTACAAATGTAAACAAAGACTGCAAACGTAAACAAAGACTCGTAAACAATCTAAATGTATAGAAAGACTACATATGTAAACAAAGAATTTAAATGTAAATAAAGACTACAAATGTAAACAAAGACCTTAAATGTAAACAGACTAAATTAAAACAAAGACTAAAAATGTAAACAAAGACTACAAACGTAAACAAAGACTCTAAATATAAAGAAGGTCTTTAAATGCAAACAAAGATTACAAATGCAAACAAAGACTACAAATGTAAACAAAGACTATAAATGGAAAAAGACTACAAATGTAAACAAAAACTACAAACGTAAACTAACACTCTAAATGTAAACAAAGACTACAAATGTAAACAAAACTAAAAGTAAACAAATACTACAAATATAAACAACGACTACAAATGTAAACAAAACTAAATGTAAAAAAATACTAGAACTATAAACAAAGACTCTAAATGTAACCAAAGATTGCAAACGTAAACAAAGTCTCTAAATGTAAACAAATAATAAAAATGTAAACAAAGACTCAAAATGTAATAAAAAACTCTGTGTATAAACAAGGACTCTAGGTGTAAACAAGGACTACAAATGTAAACAGACTCTAAATGTAAACAAAGCCTAAAAATAAAAACAAAGACTCTAAATGTAAACAAAGGCTAAAAATGTAAACAAAGACTAAAAATGTAAACAAAGTCTCTAAATGTAAACAAATAATAAAAATGTAAACAAAGACTCTAAATGTAATAAAAAACTCTGGGTATAAACAAGGACTCTAGGTGTAAACAAGGACTACAAATGTAAACAGACTCTAAATGTAAACAAAGCCTAAAAATAAAAACAAAGACTCTAAATGTAAACAAAGGCTCTAAATGTAAACAAACGCGCTATATGTAAACAAAGACACTAAATGGAACTCTAAATGTAAACAAAGAATAAAAATGTAAACAAAGACACAAAATGGGACTCTAAATGTAAACAAAAAATAAAATTGTAAACAAAACTAAAAGTAAACAAATACTACAAATATAAACAACGACTACAAATGTAAGCAAAACTAAATGTAAACAAAACTAAATGTAAACAAATACTAGAAATATAAACAAAGACTCTAAATGTAACCAAAATCTCTTGGTGTAAACAAGGACTCTAGGTGTAAAAAAGGCTACAAATGTAAACAAAGACTCTAAATGTAAAGAAGGTCTCTAAATTCAAAGAAAGATTACAAATGTAAACAAAGACTACAAATGTAAACAAAAACTACAAACGTAAACTAACACTCTAAATGTAGACAAAGACTACAAATGTAAACAAAGACTGCAAACGTAAACAAAGACTCTATTTGTAAACAATCTAAATGTATAGAAAGACTACATATGTAAACAAAGAATTTAAATGTAAATAAAGACTACAAATGTAAACAAAGACCTTAAATGTAAACAGACTAAATTAAAACAAAGACTAAAAATGTAAACAAAGACTACAAACGTAAACAAAGACTCTAAATATAAAGAAGGTCTTTAAATGCAAACAAAGATTACAAATGCAAACAAAGACTACAAATGTAAACAAAGACTATAAATGGAAAAAGACTACAAATGTAAACAAAAACTACAAACGTAAACTAACACTCTAAATGTAAACAAAGACTACAAATGTAAACAAAACTAAAAGTAAACAAATACTACAAATATAAACAACGACTACAAATGTACACAAAACTAAATGGAAACAAATACTAGAAATATAAACAAAGACTCTAAATGTAACTAAAGATTGCAAACGTAAACAAAGTCTCTAAATGTAAACAAATAATAAAAATGTAAACAAATAATAAAAATGTAAACAAATGATAAAAATGTAAACAAAGACTCTAAATGTAATAAAAAACTCTGGGTATAAACAAGGACTACAAATGTAAACAGACTCTAAATGTAAACAAAGCCTAAAAATAAAAACAAAGACTATAAATGTTAAGAAAGTCTACAACTGTAAACAAAGACTACAAATGTAAACAAAGACACTAAACGTAAACAAAAACTACAAACGTAAACAGACTCTAAGTGTAAACAGACAACAGATGTAAACAAAGCCTCTAAATATAAACAAAGTATCTAAATGTAAGCAGACTACAAATGTAAACAAAGAGCACAAATGTTCAGTGACTCAAACTGTAAACAAACTCTCTAAATGTAAATAAAGTCTACAAATGTAAACAGACTATAAATGAAAACAGACTCTAAATGCAAACAGACTAAAAATGTATACAAAGACTAAAAATGTATACAAAGATGTAAACAGACTCTAAATGTAAACAAAGACTGCAAATGTAAACATAGACCTAAATGTAAACAAAGACTACAAATGTAAACAAAGACTCTATATGTAAACAAAGTCTAAAAATGTAAACAAAGCCTCTAAATATAAACAAAGTATCTAAATGTAAGCAGACTACAAATGTAAACAAAGAGCACAAATGTTCAGTGACTCAAACTGTAAACAAACTCTCTAAATGTAAACAAAGTCTACAAATGTAAACAGACTATAAATGAAAACAGACTCTAAATGCAAACAGACTAAAAATGTATACAAAGACTACATATGTAAACAGACTCTAAATGTAAACAAAGACTGCAAATGTAAACATAGACCTAAATGTAAACAAAGACTACAAATGTAAACAAAGACTCTATATGTAAACAAAGTCTAAAAATGTAAACAAAGTTAAAAATGCAAACAAAGGCTACAAATGTAAACAAAGACTCTAAATGTAAAGAAGGTCTCTAAATTCAAAGAAAGATTACAAATGTAAACAAAGACTACAAATATAAACAAAGACTCTAAATAAAACAGACTACAAATGTAAACAAAAACTATAAACGTAAACTAACACTCTAAATGTAGACAAAAACTACAAATGTAAACAAAGACGGCAAACGTAAACAATAACTCTATATGTAAACAAACTAAATGTATAGAAAGACTACACATGTAAACAAGGATTTAAATGTAAATAAAGACTGCAAATGTAAACAAAGACCTTAAATGTAAACAGACTCTAAATTAAAACAAAGACTAAAAATGTAAACAAAGACTACAAATGTAAACAAAGACTCTAAATATAAAGAAGGTCTCTAAATGCAAACAAAGATTACAAATGTAAACAAAGACTACAAATGTAAACAAAGACTATAAATATAAACAAAGACTCTAAATGGAAACAGACTACAAATGTAAACAAAAACTACAAACGTAAACTAACACTCTAAATGTAAACCAAGACTACAAATGTAAACAAAACTAAAAGTAAACAAATACTACCAATATAAACAACGACTACAAATGTAAACAAAACTAAATGTAAACAAATACTAGAAATATAAACAAAGACTCTAAATGTAACCAAAAATTGCAAACGTAAACAAAGTTTCTAAATGTAAACAAAGACTAAAAATGTAAACAAAGGCTCTAAATGTAAACAAACGCGCTATATGTAAACAAAGACTACAAATGTAAACAAAGACACTAAATGGAACTCTAAATGTAAACAAAGAATAAAAATGTAAACAAAGACTACAAATGTAAACAAAGACACAAAATGGTACTCTAAATGTAAACAAAAAATAAAAATGTAAACAAAGACTACAAATGTAAACAAAACTAAAAGTAACAAATACTACAAATATAAACAACGATTACAAATGTAAACAAAACTAAATGTAAACAAATAATAGAAATATAAACAAAGACTCTAAATGTAACCAAAAACTCTTGGTGTAAACAAGGACTCTAGGTGTAAAAAAGGACTACAAATGTAAACAAAGTCTCTAAATATAAACAAAGTCTAAATGTAAACAAAGACTACAAGTGTAAACAAGGACTACAAATGTAAACAAAAACTCTACATGTAAACAATCTCTCTAAATGTAAACAAAGACTACAAATATAAACGGACTCTAAATGTCAACAAAGTCTCTAAATTTAAACAAAGAATACAAATGCAAACAAAGACTATAAATGTTAAGAAAGTCTACAACTGTAAACAAAGACTACAAATGTAAACAAAGACACTAAACGTAAACAAAAACTACAAATGTAAACAGACTAAGTGTAAACAGACAACAAATGTAAACAAAGCCTCTAAATATAAATAAAGTATCTAAATGTAAGCAGACTACACATGTAAACAAAGAATACAAATGTAAACAAAGAGCACAAATGTTAAGTGACTCAAACTGTAAGCAAACTCTCTAAATGTAAACAAAGTCTACAAATGTAAACAGACTATAAATGAAAACAGACTTTAAATGCAAACAGACTAAAAATGTAAACAAAGACTACATATGTAAACAGACTCTAAATGTAAACAAAGACTGCAAATGTAAACATAGACCTAAATGTAAACAAAGACTACAAATGTAAACAGACTCTATATGTAAACAAAGTCTAAATATGTAAACAAAGTCTAAAAATGTAAACAAAGGCTACAAATGTAAACAAAGACTCTAAATGTAAAGAAGGTCTCTAAATTCAAAGAAAGATTACAAATATAAACAAAGACTACAAATGTAAACAAAGACTACAAGTATAAACAAAGACTCTAAATAAAACAGACTACAAATGTAAACAAAAACTACAAACGTAAACTAACACTCTAAATGTAGACAAAGACTGCAAATGTAAACAAAGACTGCAAACGTAAACAAAGGCTCTATATGTAAACAATCTAAATGTATAGAAAGACTACATATGTAAACAAAGAATTTAAATGTAAATAAAGACTACAAATGTAAACAAAGACCTTAATGTAAACAGACTCTAAATTAAAACAAAGACTAAAAATGTAAACAAAGACTACAAACGTAAACAAAGACTCTAAATATAAAGAAGGTCTCTAAATGCAAACAAAGATTACAAATGTAAACAAAGACTACAAATGTAAACAAAGACTATAAATATAAACAAAGACTCTAAATGGAAACAGACTACAAATGTAAACAAAAACTACAAACGTAAACTAACACTCTAAATGTAAACCAAGACTACAAATGTAAACAAAACTAAAAGTAAACAAATACTACAAATATAAACAACGACTACAAATGTAAACAAAACTAAATGTAAACAAATACTAGAAATATAAACAAAGACTCTAAATGTAACCAAAGATTGCAAACGTAAACAAAGTCTCTAAATGTAAACAAATAATAAAAATGTAAACAAAGACTCTAAATGTAATAAAAAACTCTGGGTATAAACATGGACTCTACGTGTAAACAAGGACTACAAATGTAAACAGACTCTAAATGTAAACAAAGCCTAAAAATAAAAACAAAGACTCTAAATGTAAACAAAGGCTAAAAATGTAAACAAAGACTAAATATGTAAACAAAGGCTCTAAATGTAAACAAACGCGCTATATGTAAACAAAGACACTAAATGGAACTCTAAATGTAAACAAAGAATAAAAATGTAAACAAAGACTACAAATGTAAACAAAGACACAAAATGGGAATTTAAATGTAAACAAAAAATAAAAAAGTAAACAAAACTAAAAGTAAACAAATACTACAAATATAAACAACGACTACAAATGTATACAAAACTAAATGTAAACAAAAACTTGAAATATAAACGAAGACTCTAAATGTAACCAAAATCTCTTGGTGTAAACAAGGACTCTAGGTGTAAAAAAGGACTACAAATGTAAACAAAGTCTCTAAATATAAACAAAGTCTAAATGTAAACAAAGACTACAAGTGTAAACAAGGACTACAAATGTAAAAAAAAACTCTACATGTAAACAATCTCTCTAAATGTAAACAAAGAATAAAAATGTAAACAAAGACTATAAATGTTAAGAAAGACTACAAATGTAAACAAAGACACAAAACGTAAACAAAAACAACAAACGTAAACAGACACTAAGTGTAAGCAGACAACAAATGTAAACAAAGCCTCTAAATATAAGCAAAGTATCTAAATGTAAGCAGACTACAAATGTAAACAAAGAGCACAAATGTTAAGTGACTCAAACTGTAAACAAACTCTCTAAATGTAAACAAAGTCTACAAATGTAAACAGACTATAAATGAAAACAGACTCTAAAAGAAAACAGATTAAAAATGTAAACAAAGACTACATATGTAAACAGACTCTAAATGTAAACAAAGACTGCAAATATAAACATAGACCTAAATGTAAACAAAGACTACAAATGTAAACAAAGACTATAATGTAAAGAAGGTCTCTAAATGCAAAGAAAGATTACAAATGTAAACAAAGACTACAAATGTAAACAAAGACTACAAATATAAACAAAGACTCTGAATAAAACAGACTACAAATGTAAACAAAAACTACAAACGTAAACTAACACTCTAAATGTAGACAAAGACTACAAATGTAAACAAAGACTACGAACGTAAACAAAGACTCTAAATATAAAGAAGGTCTCTAAATGCAAACGAAGATTACAAATGTAAACAAAGACTACAAATGTAAACAAAGACTCTAAATAGAAACAGACTACAAATGTAAACGAAAACTACAAACGTAAACTAACACTCTAAATGTATACAAAGACTACAAATGTAAACAAAGACTGCAAACGTAAACAAAAACTCTAAATGTAAACAAATAATAAAAATGTAAACAAAGACTCTAAATGTAATAAAAAACTCTGGGTATAAACAAGGACTACAAATGTAAACAAAGACTACAAATGTAAACAAAGACTACAAATATAAACAAAGACTCTAAATAGAAACAGACTACAAATGTAAACAAAAACTACAAACGTAAACTAACACTCTAAATGTAAACAAAGACTACATATGTAAAGAAAGACTGCAAACGTAAACAAAAACTCTAAATGTAATAAAAACTCTGGGTATAAACAAGGACTACAAATGTAAACAGACTCTAAATATAAACAAAGTCTAAAAATAAAAACAAAGACTCTAAATGTAAACAAAGGCTTAAAATGTAAACAAAGACTACAAATGTAAACAAAGGGACTAAATGTAAACAGTCTAAATGTAAACAAAGCCTACATATGTAAACAAAAACTACATATGTAAACAAAGACTACAAATGGAAACAAAGACTCTAAATGGAAACAGACTACAAATGTAAACAAAAACTACAAACGTAAACTAACACTCTAAATGTAAACAAAGACTACAAATGTAAACAAAACTAAAAGTAAACAAATACTAGAAATATAAACAAAGACTCTAAAAGTAACCAAAGATTCCAAACGTAAACAAAGTCTCTAAATATAAACAAATAATAAAAATGTAAAGAAAGACTCTAAATGTAATAAAAAACTCTGGGTATAAACAAGGACTCTAGGTGTAAACAAGGACTTCAAATGTAAACAGACTCTAAATGTAAACAAAGCCTAAAAATAAAAACAAAGACTTTAAATGTAAACAAAGGCTAAAAATGTAAACAAAGACTAAAAATGTAAACAAAGGCTCTAAATGTAAACAAACGCGCTATATGTAAACAAAGACACTAAATGGAACTCTAAATGTAAACAAAGAATAAAAATGTAAACAAAGACTACAAATGTAAACAAAGACACAAAATGGGACTCTAAATGTAAACAAAAAATAAAAATGTAAACAAAACTAAAAGTAAACAAATACTACAAATATAAACAACGACTACAAATGTAAACAAAACTAAATGTAAACAAAAACTAGAAATATAAACAGACTCTAAATGTAACCAAAATCTCTTGGTGTAAACAAGGACTCTAGGTGTAAAAAAGGACTACAAATGTAAACAAAGTCTCTAAATATAAACAAAGTCTAAATGTAAACAAAGACTACAAGTGTAAACAAGGACTACAAATGTAAAAAAAACTCTACATGTAAACAATCTCTCTAAATGTAAACAAAGAATAAAAATGTAAACAAAGACTATAAATGTTAAGAAAGTCTACAACTGTAAACAAAGACTACAAATGTAAACAAAGACACAAAACGTAAACAAAAACTACAAACGTAAACAGACTCTAAGTGTAAACAGACAACAAATGTAAAGAAAGCCTCTAAATATAAACAAAGTATCTAAATGTAAGCAGACTACAAATGTAAACAAAGAGCACAAATGTTAAGTGACTCAAACTGTAAACAAACTCTCTAAATGTAAACAAAGACTACAAATGTAAACAGACTCTAAATGTAAACAAAGACTGCAAATATAAACATAGACCTAAATGTAAACAAAGACTACAAATGTAAACAAAGACTCTATATGTAAACAAAGTCTAAAAATGTAAACAAAGTCTAAAAATGTAAACAAAGGCTACAAATGTAAACAAAGACTCTAAATGTAAAGAAGGTCTCTAAATTCAAAGAAAGATTACATATGTAAACAAAGACTACAAATGTAAACAAAGACTACAAATATAAACAAAGACTCTAAATAAAACAGACTACAAATGTAAACAAAAACTACAAACGTAAACAAACACTCTAAATGTAGACAAAGACTACAAATGTAAACATAGACTGCAAACGTAAACAAAGACTCTATATGTAAACAATCTAAATGTATAGAAAGACCACATATGTAAACAAAGAATTTAAATGTAAATAAAGACTACAAATGTAAACAAAGACCTTAAATGTAAACAGACTCTAAATTAAAACAAAGACTAAAAATGTAAACAAAGACTACAAACGTAAACAAAGACTCTAAATAAAAAGAAGGTCTCTAAATGCAAACAAAGATTACAAATGTAAACAAAGACTACAAATGTAAACAAAGACTATAAATATAAACAAAGACTCTAAATGGAAACAGACTACAAATGTAAATAAAAATTACAAACGTAAACTAACACTCTAAATGTAAACAAAGACTACAAATGTAAACAAAACTAAAAGTAAACAAATACTACAAATATAAACAACGATTACAAATGTAAACAAAACTAAATGTAAAAAAATACTAGAAATATAAACAAAGACTCTAAAGGTAACCAAAGATTGCAAACGTAAACAAAGTCTCTAAATGTAAACAAATAATAAAAATGTAAACAAAGTTTCTAAATATAATAAAAAACTCTGGGTATAAACAAGGACTCTAGGTGTAAACAAGGACTGCAAATGTAAACAGACTCTAAATGTAAACAAAGCCTAAAAATAAAAACAGACTCTAAATATAAACAAAGGCTAAAAATGTAAACAAAAACTAAAAATGTAAACAAAGGCTCTAAATGTAAACAAACGCGCTATATGTAAACAAAGACTCTAAATGGAACTCTAAATGTAAACAAAGAATAAAAATGTAAACAAAACTAAAAGTAAACAAATACTACAAATATAAACAACGACTACAAATGTAAACAAAACTAAATGTAAACAAAAACTAGAAATATAAACAAAGACTCTAAATGTAACCAAAATCGCTTGGTGTAAACAGGGACTCTAGGTGTAAAAAAGGACTACAAATGTAAACAAAGTCTCTAAATATAAACAAAGTCTAAATGTAAACAAAGACTACAAGTGTAAACAAGGACTTCAAATGTAAAAAAAAACTCTACATGTAAACAATCTCTCTAAATGTAAACAAAGAATAAAAATGTAAACAAAGACTATAAATGTTAAGAAAGTCTACAACTGTAAACAAAGACTACAAATGTAAACAAAGACACAAAACGTAAACAAAAACTACAAACGTAAACAGACTCTAAGTGTAAACAGACAACAAATGTAAAGAAAGCCTCTAAATATAAACAAAGTCTAAATGTAAACAAAGACTACAAGTGTAAAAAAGGACTACAAATGTAAAAAAAACTCTACATGTAAACAATCTCTCTAAATGTAAACAAAGAATAAAAATGTAAACAAAGACTAACAATGTTAAGAAAGTCTACAACTGTAAACAAAGACTACAAATGTAAACAAAGACACTAAACGTAAACAAAAACTACAAACGTAAACAGACTCTAAGTGTAAACAGACAACAGATGTAAACAAAGCCTCTAAATATAAACAAAGTATCTAAATGTAAGCAGACTACAAATGTAAACAAAGAGCACAAATGTTAAGTTACTCAAACTGTAAACAAACTCTCTAAATGTAAACAAAGTCTACAAATGTAAACAGACTATAAATGAAAACAGACTCTAAATGCAAACAGACTAAAAATGTAAACAAAGACTACATATGTAAACAGACTCTAAATGTAAACAAAGACTGCAAATGTAAACATAGACCTAAATGTAAACAAAGACTACAAATGTAAACAAAGACTCTATATGTAAACAAAGTCTAAAAATGTAAACAAAGTCTAAAAATGTAAACAAAGTCTACAAATGTAAACAAAGACTCTAAATTTAAAGAAGGTCTCTAAATTCAAAGAAAGATTACAAATGTAAACAAAGACTACAAATGTAAACAAAGACTACAAATATAAACAAAGACTCTAAATAGAAACAGACTACAAATGTAAACAAAAACTACAAACGTAAACTAACACTCTAAATGTAAACAAAGACTACAAATGTAAACAAAGACTGCAAACGTAAACAAAAACTCTAAATGTAAACAAATAATAAAAATGTAAACAAAGACTCTAAATGTAATAAAAAACTCTGGGTATAAACAAGGCCTACAAATGTAAACAGACTCTAAATATAAACAAAGTCTAAAAATAAAAACAAAGACTCTAAATGTAAACAAAGGCTAAAAATATAAACAAAGACTACAAATGTAAACAAAGGGACTAAATGTAAACACTCTAAATGTAAACAAAGCCTACATATGTAAACAAAAACTACAAATGTAAACAAAGACTACAAATGTAAACAAAGACTCTAAATGGAAACAGACTACAAATGTAAACAAAAACTACGAACGTAAACTAACACTCTAAATGTAAACAAAGACTACAAATGAAAACAAAACTAAAAGTAAACAAATACTACAAATATAAACAAAGACTCTAAATGTAACCAAAGATTGCAAACGTAAACAAAGTCCCTAAATGTAAACAAATAATAAAAATGTAAACAAAGATTCTAAATGTAATTAAAAACTCTGGGTATAAACAAGGACTCTAGGTGTAAACAAGGACTACAAACGTAAACAGACTCTAAATGTAAACAAAGCCTGAAAATAGAAACAAAGACTCTAAATGTAAACAAAGGCTAAAAATGTAAACAAAGACTAAAAATGTAAACAAAGGCTCTAAATGTAAACAAACGCGCTATATGTAAACAAAGACACTAAATGGAACTCTAAATGTAAACAAAGAATAAAAATGTAAACAAAACTAAAAGTAAACAAATACTACAAATATAAACACCGACTACAAATGTAAACAAAACTAAATGTAAACAAAACTAAATGTAAACAAAAACTAGAAATATAAACAAAGACTCTAAATGTAACCAAAATCTCTTGGTGTAAACAACGACTCTAGGTGTATAAAAGGACTACAAATGTAAACAAAGTCTCTAAATATAAACAAAGTCTAAATGTAAACAAAGACTACAAGTGTAAACAAGGACTACAAATGTAAAAAAAAACTCTACATGTAAACAATCTCTCTAAATGTAAACAAAGAATAAAAATGTAAACAAAGACTGTAAATGTTAAGAAAGTCTACAACTGTAAACAAAGACTACAAATGTAAACAAAGACACAAAACGTAAACAAAAACTACAAACGTAAACAGACAACAAATGTAAAGAAAGCCTCTAAATATAAACAAAGTATCTAAATGTAAGCAGACTACAAATGTAAACAAAGAGCACAAATGTTAAGTGACTCAAACTGTAAACAAACTCTCTAAATGTAAACAAAGACTACATATGTAAACAGACTCTAAATGTAAACAAAGACTGCAAATGTAAACATAGACCTAAATGTAAACAAAGACTCTATATGTAAACAAAGTCTAAAAATGTAAACAAAGTCTAAAAATGTAAACAAAGGCTACAAATGTAAACAAAGACTCTAAATGTAAAGAAGGTCTCTAAATTCAAAGAAAGATTACAAATGTAAACAAAGACTACAAATGTAAACAAAGACTACAAATATAAACAAAGACTCTAAATAAAACAGACTACAAATGTAAACAAAAACTACAAATGTAAACACTCTAAATGTAGACAAAGACTACAAATATAAACAAAGACTGCAAACGTAAACAAAGACTCTATATGTAAACAATCTAAATGTACAGAAAGACTACATATGTAAACAAAGAATTTAAATGTAAATAAAGACCTTAAATGTAAACAGACTCTAAATTAAAACAAAGACAAAAAATGTAAACAAAGACTACAAACGTAAACAAAGACTCTAAATATAAAGAAGGTCTCTAAATGCAAACAAAGATTACAAATGTAAACAAAGACTACAAATGTAAACAATGACTATAAATATAAAGAAAGACTCTAAATGGAAACAGACTACAAATGTAAATAAAAACTACAAACGTAAACTAACACTCTAAATGTAAACAAAGACTACAAATGTAAACAAAACTAAAATTAAACAAATACTACAAATATAAACAACGACTACAAATGTAAACAAAACTAAATGTAAAAAAATACTAGAAATATAAACAAAGACTCTAAATGTAACCAAAGATTGCAAACGTAAACAAAGTCTCTAAATGTAAACAAATAATAAAAATGTAAATAAAGACTCTAAATGTAATAAAAAACTCTGGGTATAAACAAGGACTCTAGGTGTAAACAAGGACTACAAATTTAAACACACTCTAAATGTAAACAAAGCCTAAAAATAAAAACAAAGACTCTAAATGTAAACAAAGGCTAAAAATGTAAACAAAGACGACAAATGTAAACAAAGGCTCTAAATGTAAACAAACGCGCTATATGTAAACAAAGACTCTAAATGGAATTCTAAATGTAAACAAAGAATAAAAATGTAAACAAAGACTACAAATGTAAACAAAGACACAAAATGGGACTCTAAATGTAAACAAAAAATAAAAATGTAAACAAAACTAAAAGTAAACAAATACTACAAATATAAACAACGACTACAAATGTAAACAAAAATAAATGTAAACAAAACTAAATGTAAACAAATACTAGAAATATAAACAAAGACTCTAAATGTAACCAAAGTCTCTTGGTGTAAACAAGGACTCTAGGTGTAAAAAAGGACTACAAATGTAAACAAAGTCTCTAAATATAAACCAAGTCTAAATGTAAACAAAGACTACAAGTGTAAACAAGGACTACAAATGTAAAAAAAACTCTACATGTAAACCATCTCTCTAAATGTAAACAAAGAATAAAAATGTAAACAAAGACTATAAATGTTAAGAAAGTCTACAACTGTAAACAAAGACTACAAATGTAAACAAAGACACTAAACGTAAACAAAAACTACAAACGTAAACAGACTCTAAGTGTAAACAGACAACAGATGTAAACAAAGCCTCTAAATATAAACAAAGTATCTAAATGTAAGCAGACTACAAATGTAAACAAAGAGCACAAATGTTAAGTTACTCAAACTGTAAACAAACTCTCTAAATGTAAACAAAGTCTACAAATGTAAACAGACTATAAATGAAAACAGACTCTAAATGCAAACAGACTAAAAATGTAAACAAAGACTACATATGTAAACAGACTCTAAATGTAAACAAAGACTGCAAATGTAAACATAGACCTAAATGTAAACAAAAACTACAAATGTAAACAAAGACTCTATATGTAAACAAAGTCTAAAAATGTAAACAAAGTCTAAAAATGTAAACAAAGTCTACAAATGTAAACAAAGACTCTAAATTTAAAGAAGGTCTCTAAATTCAAAGAAAGATTACAAATGTAAACAAAGACTACAAATGTAAACAAAGACTACAAATATAAACAAAGACTCTAAATAGAAACAGACTACAAATGTAAACAAAAACTACAAACGTAAACTAACACTCTAAATGTAAACAAAGACTACAAATGTAAACAAAGACTGCAAACGTAAACAAAAACTCTAAATGTAAACAAATAATAAAAATGTAAACAAAGACTCTAAATGTAATAAAAACTCTGAGTATAAACAAGGACTACAAATGTAAACAGACTCTAAATGTAAACAAAGCCTTAAAATAAAAACAAAGACTCTAAATGTAAACAAAGGCTAAAAATGTAAACAAAGACTAAAAATGTAAACAAAGGCTCTAAATGTAAACAAACGCGCTATATGTAAACAAACGCGCTATATGTAAACAAAGACTCTAAATGGAACTCTAAATGTAAACAAAGAATAAAAATGTAAACAAAGACTACAAATGTAAACAAAGACACAAAATGGGACTCTAAATGTAAACAAAAAATAAAAATGTAAACAAAACTAAAAGTAAACAAATACTACAAATATAAACAACGACTACAAATGTAAACAAAACTAAATGTAAACAATACTAAATGTAAACAAATACTAGAAATATAAACAAAGACTCTAAATGGAAACAGACTACAAATGTAAACAAAAACTACAAACGTAAACTAACACTCTAAATGCAAACAAAGACTACAAATGTAAACAAAACTAAAAGTAAACAAATACTACAAATATAAACAACGACTACAAATGTAAACAAAACTAAATGTAAACAAATACTAGAAATATAAACAAAGACTCTAAATGTAACCAAAAATTGCAAACGTAAACAAAGTTTCTAAATGTAAACAAAGACTAAAAATGTTAACAAAGGCTCTAAATGTAAACAAACGCGCTATATGTAAACAAAGACTACAAATGTAAACAAAGACACTAAATGGAACTCTAAATGTAAACAAAGAATAAAAATGTAAACAAAGACACAAAATGGTACTCTAAATGTAAACAAAAAATAAAAATGTAAACAAAGACTACAAATGTAAACAAAACTAAAAGTAACAAATACTACAAATATAAACAACGATTACAAATGTAAACAAAACTAAATGTAAACAAATAATAGAAATATAAACAAAGACTCTAAATGTAACCAAAAACTCTTGGTGTAAACAAGGACTCTAGGTGTAAAAAAGGACTACAAATGTAAACAAAGTCTCTAAATATAAACAAAGTCTAAATGTAAACAAAGACTACAAGTGTAAACAAGGACTACAAATGTAAACAAAAACTCTACATGTAAACAATCTCTCTAAATGTAAACAAAGACTACAAATATAAACGGACTCTAAATGTCAACAAAGTCTCTAAATTTAAACAAAGAATACAAATGCAAACAAAGACTATAAATGTTAAGAAAGTCTACAACTGTAAACAAAGACTACAAATGTAAACAAAGACACTAAACGTAAACAAAAACTACAAATGTAAACAGACTAAGTGTAAACAGACAACAAATGTAAACAAAGCCTCTAAATATAAATAAAGTATCTAAATGTAAGCAGACTACACATGTAAACAAAGAATACAAATGTAAACAAAGAGCACAAATGTTAAGTGACTCAAACTGTAAGCAAACTCTCTAAATGTAAACAAAGTCTACAAATGTAAACAGACTATAAATGAAAACAGACTTTAAATGCAAACAGACTAAAAATGTAAACAAAGACTACATATGTAAACAGACTCTAAATGTAAACAAAGACTGCAAATGTAAACATAGACCTAAATGTAAACAAAGACTACAAATGTAAACAGACTCTATATGTAAACAAAGTCTAAATATGTAAACAAAGTCTAAAAATGTAAACAAAGGCTACAAATGTAAACAAAGACTCTAAATGTAAAGAAGGTCTCTAAATTCAAAGAAAGATTACAAATATAAACAAAGACTACAAATGTAAACAAAGACTACAAGTATAAACAAAGACTCTAAATAAAACAGACTACAAATGTAAACAAAAACTACAAACGTAAACTAACACTCTAAATGTAGACAAAGACTGCAAATGTAAACAAAGACTGCAAACGTAAACAAAGGCTCTATATGTAAACAATCTAAATGTATAGAAAGACTACATATGTAAACAAAGAATTTAAATGTAAATAAAGACTACAAATGTAAACAAAGACCTTAATGTAAACAGACTCTAAATTAAAACAAAGACTAAAAATGTAAACAAAGACTACAAACGTAAACAAAGACTCTAAATATAAAGAAGGTCTCTAAATGCAAACAAAGAATACAAATGTAAACAAAGACTACAAATGTAAACAAAGACTATAAATATAAACAAAGACTCTAAATGGAAACAGACTACAAATGTAAACAAAACTACAAACGTAAACTAACACTCTAAATGTAAACCAAGACTACAAATGTAAACAAAACTAAAAGTAAACAAATACTACAAATATAAACAACGACTACAAATGTAAACAAAACTAAATGTAAACAAATACTAGAAATATAAACAAAGACTCTAAATGTAACCAAAGATTGCAAACGTAAACAAAGTCTCTAAATGTAAACAAATAATAAAAATGTAAACAAAGACTCTAAATGTAATAAAAAACTCTGGGTATAAACATGGACTCTACGTGTAAACAAGGACTACAAATGTAAACAGACTCTAAATGTAAACAAAGCCTAAAAATAAAAACAAAGACTCTAAATGTAAACAAAGGCTAAAAATGTAAACAAAGACTAAATATGTAAACAAAGGCTCTAAATGTAAACAAACGCGCTATATGTAAACAAAGACACTAAATGGAACTCTAAATGTAAACAAAGAATAAAAATGTAAACAAAGACTACAAATGTAAACAAAGACACAAAATGGGAATTTAAATGTAAACAAAAAATAAAAAAGTAAACAAAACTAAAAGTAAACAGATACTACAAATATAAACAACGACTACAAATGTATACAAAACTAAATGTAAACAAAAACTTGAAATATAAACGAAGACTCTAAATGTAACCAAAACCTCTTGGTGTAAACAAGGACTCTAGGTGTAAAAAAGGACTACAAATGTAAACAAAGTCTCTAAATATAAACAAAGTCTAAATGTAAACAAAGACTACAAGTGTAAACAAGGACTACAAATGTAAAAAAAAACTCTACATGTAAACAATCTCTCTAAATGTAAACAAAGAATAAAAATGTAAACAAAGACTATAAATGTTAAGAAAGACTACAAATGTAAACAAAGACACAAAACGTAAACAAAAACAACAAACGTAAACAGACACTAAGTGTAAGCAGACAACAAATGTAAACAAAGCCTCTAAATATAAGCAAAGTATCTAAATGTAAGCAGACTACAAATGTAAACAAAGAGCACAAATGTTAAGTGACTCAAACTGTAAACAAACTCTCTAAATGTAAACAAAGTCTACAAATGTAAACAGACTATAAATGAAAACAGACTCTAAAAGAAAACAGATTAAAAATGTAAACAAAGACTACATATGTAAACAGACTCTAAATGTAAACAAAGACTGCAAATATAAACATAGACCTAAATGTAAACAAAGACTACAAATGTAAACAAAGACTCTAAATGTAAAGAAGGTCTCTAAATGCAAAGAAAGATTACAAATGTAAACAAAGACTACAAATGTAAACAAAGACTACAAATATAAACAAAGACTCTGAATAAAACAGACTACAAATGTAAACAAAAACTACAAACGTAAACTAACACTCTAAATGTAGACAAAGACTACAAATGTAAACAAAGACTGCAAACGTAAACAAAGACTCTAAATGTAAACACACTAAATGTATACAATGACTACATATGTAAACAAAGAATTTAAATGTAAATAAAGACTTCAAATGTAAACAAAGACCTTAAATGTAAACAGAATCTAAATTAAAACAAAGACTAAAAATGTAAACAAAGACTACGAACGTAAACAAAGACTCTAAATATAAAGAAGGTCTCTAAATGCAAACAAAGATTACAAATGTAAACAAAGACTACAAATGTAAACAAAGACTCTAAATAGAAACAGACTACAAATGTAAACAAAAACTACAAACGTAAACTAACACTCTAAATGTAAACAAAGACTACATATGTAAAGAAAGACTGCAAACGTAAACAAAAACTCTAAATGTAATAAAAACTCTGGGTATAAACAAGGACTACAAATGTAAACAGACTCTAAATATAAACAAAGTCTAAAAATAAAAACAAAGACTCTAAATGTAAACAAAGGCTTAAAATGTAAACAAAGACTACAAATGTAAACAAAGGGACTAAATGTAAACAGTCTAAATGTAAACAAAGCCTACATATGTAAACAAAAACTACATATGTAAACAAAGACTACAAATGGAAACAAAGACTCTAAATGGAAACAGACTACAAATGTAAACAAAAACTACAAACGTAAACTAACACTCTAAATGTAAACAAAGACTACAAATGTAAACAAAACTAAAAGTAAACAAATACTAGAAATATAAACAAAGACTCTAAAAGTAACCAAAGATTCCAAACGTAAACAAAGTCTCTAAATATAAACAAATAATAAAAATGTAAAGAAAGACTCTAAATGTAATAAAAAACTCTGGGTATAAACAAGGACTCTAGGTGTAAACAAGGACTTCAAATGTAAACAGACTCTAAATGTAAACAAAGCCTAAAAATAAAAACAAAGACTTTAAATGTAAACAAAGGCTAAAAATGTAAACAAAGACTAAAAATGTAAACAAAGGCTCTAAATGTAAACAAACGCGCTATATGTAAACAAAGACACTAAATGGAACTCTAAATGTAAACAAAGAATAAAAATGTAAACAAAGACTACAAATGTAAACAAAGACACAAAATGGGACTCTAAATGTAAACAAAAAATAAAAATGTAAACAAAACTAAAAGTAAACAAATACTACAAATATAAACAACGACTACAAATGTAAACAAAACTAAATGTAAACAAAAACTAGAAATATAAACAGACTCTAAATGTAACCAAAATCTCTTGGTGTAAACAAGGACTCTAGGTGTAAAAAAGGACTACAAATGTAAACAAAGTCTCTAAATATAAACAAAGTCTAAATGTAAACAAAGACTACAAGTGTAAACAAGGACTACAAATGTAAAAAAAACTCTACATGTAAACAATCTCTCTAAATGTAAACAAAGAATAAAAATGTAAACAAAGACTATAAATGTTAAGAAAGTCTACAACTGTAAACAAAGACTACAAATGTAAACAAAGACACAAAACGTAAACAAAAACTACAAACGTAAACAGACTCTAAGTGTAAACAGACAACAAATGTAAAGAAAGCCTCTAAATATAAACAAAGTATCTAAATGTAAGCAGACTACAAATGTAAACAAAGAGCACAAATGTTAAGTGACTCAAACTGTAAACAAACTCTCTAAATGTAAACAAAGACTACAAATGTAAACAGACTCTAAATGTAAACAAAGACTGCAAATATAAACATAGACCTAAATGTAAACAAAGACTACAAATGTAAACAAAGACTCTATATGTAAACAAAGTCTAAAAATGTAAACAAAGTCTAAAAATGTAAACAAAGGCTACAAATGTAAACAAAGACTCTAAATGTAAAGAAGGTCTCTAAATTCAAAGAAAGATTACATATGTAAACAAAGACTACAAATGTAAACAAAGACTACAAATATAAACAAAGACTCTAAATAAAACAGACTACAAATGTAAACAAAAACTACAAACGTAAACAAACACTCTAAATGTAGACAAAGACTACAAATGTAAACATAGACTGCAAACGTAAACAAAGACTCTATATGTAAACAATCTAAATGTATAGAAAGACCACATATGTAAACAAAGAATTTAAATGTAAATAAAGACTACAAATGTAAACAAAGACCTTAAATGTAAACAGACTCTAAATTAAAACAAAGACTAAAAATGTAAACAAAGACTACAAACGTAAACAAAGACTCTAAATAAAAAGAAGGTCTCTAAATGCAAACAACGATTACAAATGTAAACAAAGACTACAAATGTAAACAAAGACTATAAATATAAACAAAGACTCTAAATGGAAACAGACTACAAATGTAAATAAAAATTACAAACGTAAACTAACACTCTAAATGTAAACAAAGACTACAAATGTAAACAAAACTAAAAGTAAACAAATACTACAAATATAAACAACGATTACAAATGTAAACAAAACTAAATGTAAAAAAATACTAGAAATATAAACAAAGACTCTAAAGGTAACCAAAGATTGCAAACGTAAACAAAGTCTCTAAATGTAAACAAATAATAAAAATGTAAACAAAGTTTCTAAATATAATAAAAAACTCTGGGTATAAACAAGGACTCTAGGTGTAAACAAGGACTGCAAATGTAAACAGACTCTAAATGTAAACAAAGCCTAAAAATAAAAACAGACTCTAAATATAAACAAAGGCTAAAAATGTAAACAAAAACTAAAAATGTAAACAAAGGCTCTAAATGTAAACAAACGCGCTATATGTAAACAAAGACTCTAAATGGAACTCTAAATGTAAACAAAGAATAAAAATGTAAACAAAACTAAAAGTAAACAAATACTACAAATATAAACAACGACTACAAATGTAAACAAAACTAAATGTAAACAAAAACTAGAAATATAAACAAAGACTCTAAATGTAACCAAAATCGCTTGGTGTAAACAGGGACTCTAGGTGTAAAAAAGGACTACAAATGTAAACAAAGTCTCTAAATATAAACAAAGTCTAAATGTAAACAAAGACTACAAGTGTAAACAAGGACTTCAAATGTAAAAAAAAACTCTACATGTAAACAATCTCTCTAAATGTAAACAAAGAATAAAAATGTAAACAAAGACTATAAATGTTAAGAAAGTCTACAACTGTAAACAAAGACTACAAATGTAAACAAAGACACAAAACGTAAACAAAAACTACAAACGTAAACAGACTCTAAGTGTAAACAGACAACAAATGTAAAGAAAGCCTCTAAATATAAACAAAGTCTAAATGTAAACAAAGACTACAAGTGTAAAAAAGGACTACAAATGTAAAAAAAACTCTACATGTAAACAATCTCTCTAAATGTAAACAAAGAATAAAAATGTAAACAAAGACTAACAATGTTAAGAAAGTCTACAACTGTAAACAAAGACTACAAATGTAAACAAAGACACTAAACGTAAACAAAAACTACAAACGTAAACAGACTCTAAGTGTAAACAGACAACAGATGTAAACAAAGCCTCTAAATATAAACAAAGTATCTAAATGTAAGCAGACTACAAATGTAAACAAAGAGCACAAATGTTAAGTTACTCAAACTGTAAACAAACTCTCTAAATGTAAACAAAGTCTACAAATGTAAACAGACTATAAATGAAAACAGACTCTAAATGCAAACAGACTAAAAATGTAAACAAAGACTACATATGTAAACAGACTCTAAATGTAAACAAAGACTGCAAATGTAAACATAGACCTAAATGTAAACAAAGACTACAAATGTAAACAAAGACTCTATATGTAAACAAAGTCTAAAAATGTAAACAAAGTCTAAAAATGTAAACAAAGTCTACAAATGTAAACAAAGACTCTAAATTTAAAGAAGGTCTCTAAATTCAAAGAAAGATTACAAATGTAAACAAAGACTACAAATGTAAACAAAGACTACAAATATAAACAAAGACTCTAAATAGAAACAGACTACAAATGTAAACAAAAACTACAAACGTAAACTAACACTCTAAATGTAAACAAAGACTACAAATGTAAACAAAGACTGCAAACGTAAACAAAAACTCTAAATGTAAACAAATAATAAAAATGTAAACAAAGACTCTAAATGTAATAAAAAACTCTGGGTATAAACAAGGCCTACAAATGTAAACAGACTCTAAATATAAACAAAGTCTAAAAATAAAAACAAAGACTCTAAATGTAAACAAAGGCTAAAAATATAAACAAAGACTACAAATGTAAACAAAGACTACAAATGTAAACAAAGACTCTAAATGGAAACAGACTACAAATGTAAACAAAAACTACGAACGTAAACTAACACTCTAAATGTAAACAAAGACTACAAATGAAAACAAAACTAAAAGTAAACAAATACTACAAATATAAACAAAGACTCTAAATGTAACCAAAGATTGCAAACGTAAACAAAGTCCCTAAATGTAAACAAATAATAAAAATGTAAACAAAGATTCTAAATGTAATTAAAAACTCTGGGTATAAACAAGGACTCTAGGTGTAAACAAGGACTACAAACGTAAACAGACTCTAAATGTAAACAAAGCCTGAAAATAGAAACAAAGACTCTAAATGTAAACAAAGGCTAAAAATGTAAACAAAGACTAAAAATGTAAACAAAGGCTCTAAATGTAAACAAACGCGCTATATGTAAACAAAGACACTAAATGGAACTCTAAATGTAAACAAAGAATAAAAATGTAAACAAAACTAAAAGTAAACAAATACTACAAATATAAACACCGACTACAAATGTAAACAAAACTAAATGTAAACAAAACTAAATGTAAACAAAAACTAGAAATATAAACAAAGACTCTAAATGTAACCAAAATCTCTTGGTGTAAACAACGACTCTAGGTGTATAAAAGGACTACAAATGTAAACAAAGTCTCTAAATATAAACAAAGTCTAAATGTAAACAAAGACTACAAGTGTAAACAAGGACTACAAATGTAAAAAAAAACTCTACATGTAAACAATCTCTCTAAATGTAAACAAAGAATAAAAATGTAAACAAAGACTGTAAATGTTAAGAAAGTCTACAACTGTAAACAAAGACTACAAATGTAAACAAAGACACAAAACGTAAACAAAAACTACAAACGTAAACAGACAACAAATGTAAAGAAAGCCTCTAAATATAAACAAAGTATCTAAATGTAAGCAGACTACAAATGTAAACAAAGAGCACAAATGTTAAGTGACTCAAACTGTAAACAAACTCTCTAAATGTAAACAAAGACTACATATGTAAACAGACTCTAAATGTAAACAAAGACTGCAAATGTAAACATAGACCTAAATGTAAACAAAGACTCTATATGTAAACAAAGTCTAAAAATGTAAACAAAGTCTAAAAATGTAAACAAAGGCTACAAATGTAAACAAAGACTCTAAATGTAAAGAAGGTCTCTAAATTCAAAGAAAGATTACAAATGTAAACAAAGACTACAAATGTAAACAAAGACTACAAATATAAACAAAGACTCTAAATAAAACAGACTACAAATGTAAACAAAAACTACAAATGTAAACACTCTAAATGTAGACAAAGACTACAAATATAAACAAAGACTGCAAACGTAAACAAAGACTCTATATGTAAACAATCTAAATGTACAGAAAGACTACATATGTAAACAAAGAATTTAAATGTAAATAAAGACCTTAAATGTAAACAGACTCTAAATTAAAACAAAGACAAAAAATGTAAACAAAGACTACAAACGTAAACAAAGACTCTAAATATAAAGAAGGTCTCTAAATGCAAACAAAGATTACAAATGTAAACAAAGACTACAAATGTAAACAATGACTATAAATATAAAGAAAGACTCTAAATGGAAACAGACTACAAATGTAAATAAAAACTACAAACGTAAACTAACACTCTAAATGTAAACAAAGACTACAAATGTAAACAAAACTAAAATTAAACAAATACTACAAATATAAACAACGACTACAAATGTAAACAAAACTAAATGTAAAAAAATACTAGAAATATAAACAAAGACTCTAAATGTAACCAAAGATTGCAAACGTAAACAAAGTCTCTAAATGTAAACAAATAATAAAAATGTAAATAAAGACTCTAAATGTAATAAAAAACTCTGGGTATAAACAAGGACTCTAGGTGTAAACAAGGACTACAAATTTAAACACACTCTAAATGTAAACAAAGCCTAAAAATAAAAACAAAGACTCTAAATGTAAACAAAGGCTAAAAATGTAAACAAAGACTACAAATGTAAACAAAGGCTCTAAATGTAAACAAACGCGCTATATGTAAACAAAGACTCTAAATGGAATTCTAAATGTAAACAAAGAATAAAAATGTAAACAAAGACTACAAATGTAAACAAAGACACAAAATGGGACTCTAAATGTAAACAAAAAATAAAAATGTAAACAAAACTAAAAGTAAACAAATACTACAAATATAAACAACGACTACAAATGTAAACAAAAATAAATGTAAACAAAACTAAATGTAAACAAATACTAGAAATATAAACAAAGACTCTAAATGTAACCAAAGTCTCTTGGTGTAAACAAGGACTCTAGGTGTAAAAAAGGACTACAAATGTAAACAAAGTCTCTAAATATAAACCAAGTCTAAATGTAAACAAAGACTACAAGTGTAAACAAGGACTACAAATGTAAAAAAAACTCTACATGTAAACAATCTCTCTAAATGTAAACAAAGAATAAAAATGTAAACAAAGACTATAAATGTTAAGAAAGTCTACAACTGTAAACAAAGACTACAAATGTAAACAAAGACACTAAACGTAAACAAAAACTACAAACGTAAACAGACTCTAAGTGTAAACAGACAACAGATGTAAACAAAGCCTCTAAATATAAACAAAGTATCTAAATGTAAGCAGACTACAAATGTAAACAAAGAGCACAAATGTTAAGTTACTCAAACTGTAAACAAACTCTCTAAATGTAAACAAAGTCTACAAATGTAAACAGACTATAAATGAAAACAGACTCTAAATGCAAACAGACTAAAAATGTAAACAAAGACTACATATGTAAACAGACTCTAAATGTAAACAAAGACTGCAAATGTAAACATAGACCTAAATGTAAACAAAAACTACAAATGTAAACAAAGACTCTATATGTAAACAAAGTCTAAAAATGTAAACAAAGTCTAAAAATGTAAACAAAGTCTACAAATGTAAACAAAGACTCTAAATTTAAAGAAGGTCTCTAAATTCAAAGAAAGATTACAAATGTAAACAAAGACTACAAATGTAAACAAAGACTACAAATATAAACAAAGACTCTAAATAGAAACAGACTACAAATGTAAACAAAAACTACAAACGTAAACTAACACTCTAAATGTAAACAAAGACTACAAATGTAAACAAAGACTGCAAACGTAAACAAAAACTCTAAATGTAAACAAATAATAAAAATGTAAACAAAGACTCTAAATGTAATAAAAACTCTGAGTATAAACAAGGACTACAAATGTAAACAGACTCTAAATGTAAACAAAGCCTTAAAATAAAAACAAAGACTCTAAATGTAAACAAAGGCTAAAAATGTAAACAAAGACTAAAAATGTAAACAAAGGCTCTAAATGTAAACAAACGCGCTATATGTAAACAAACGCGCTATATGTAAACAAAGACTCTAAATGGAACTCTAAATGTAAACAAAAAATAAAAATGTAAACAAAACTAAAAGTAAACAAATACTACAAATATAAACAACGACTACAAATGTAAACAAAACTAAATGTAAACAATACTAAATGTAAACAAATACTAGAAATATAAACAAAGACTCTAAATGGAAACAGACTACAAATGTAAACAAAAACTACAAACGTAAACATAGACCTAAATGTAAACAAAGACTACAAATGTAAACAAAGACTCTATATGTAAACAAAGTCTAAAAATGTAAACAAAGGCTACAAATGTAAACAAAGACTCTAAATGTAAAGAAGGTCTCTAAATTCAAAGAAAGATTACATATGTAAACAAAGACTACAAATGTAAACAAAGACTACAAATATAAACAAAGACTCTAAATAAAAGAGACTACAAATGTAAACAAAAACTACAAACGTAAACAAACACTCTAAATGTAGACAAAGACTACAAATGTAAACATAGACTGCAAACGTAAACAAAGACTCTATATGTAAACAATCTAAATGTATAGAAAGACCACATATGTAAACAAAGAATTTAAATGTAAATAAAGACTACAAATGTAAACAAAGACCTTAAATGTAAACAGACTCTAAATTAAAACAAAGACTAAAAATGTAAACAAAGACTACAAACGTAAACACAGACTCTAAATAAAAAGAAGGTCTCTAAATGCAAACAAAGATTACAAATGTAAACAAAGACTACAAATGTAAACAAAGACTATAAATATAAACAAAGACTCTAAATGGAAACAGACTACAAATGTAAATAAAAATTACAAACGTAAACTAACACTCTAAATGTAAACAAAGACTACAAATGTAAACAAAACTAAAAGTAAACAAATACTACAAATATAAACAACGATTACAAATGTAAACAAAACTAAATGTAAAAAAATACTAGAAATATAAACAAAGACTCTAAAGGTAACCAAAGATTGCAAACGTAAACAAAGTCTCTAAATGTAAACAAATAATAAAAATGTAAACAAAGACTCTAAATGTAATTAAAAACTCTGGGTATAAACAAGGACTCTAGGTGTAAACAAGGACTACAAACGTAAACAGACTCTAAATGTAAACAAAGCCTGAAAATAGAAATAAAGACTCTAAATGTAAACAAAGGCTAAAAATGTAAACAAAGACTAAAAATGTAAACAAAGGCTCTAAATGTAAACAAACGCGCTATATGTAAACAAAGACACTAAATGGAACTCTAAATGTAAACAAAGAATAAAAAT
Source organism: Salticus scenicus (assembly GCA_963930645.1). Taxonomy (NCBI): domain Eukaryota; kingdom Metazoa; phylum Arthropoda; class Arachnida; order Araneae; family Salticidae; genus Salticus; species Salticus scenicus. Next base: position 347,134 of record CAWVNO010003029.1, read on the forward strand.
GTAAACAAAACTAAAAGTAAACAAATACTACAAATATAAACAACGACTACAAATGTAAACAAAACTAAATGTAAACAAAAACTAGAAATATAAACAAAGACTCTAAATGTAACCAAAATCTCTTGGTGTAAACAGGGACTCTAGGTGTAAAAAAGGACTACAAATGTAAACAAAGTCTCTAAATATAAACAAAGTCTAAATGTAAACAAAGACTACAAGTGTAAACAAGGACTTCAAATGTAAAAAAAAACTCTACATGTAAACAATCTCTCTAAATGTAAACAAAGAATAAAAATGTAAACAAAGACTATAAATGTTAAGAAAGTCTACAACTGTAAACATAGACTACAAATGTAAACAAAGACACAAAACGTAAACAAAAACTACAAACGTAAACAGACTCTAAGTGTAAACAGACAACAAATGTAAAGAAAGCCTCTAAATATAAACAAAGTCTAAATGTAAACAAAGACTACAAGTGTAAAAAAGGACTACAAATGTAAAAAAAAACTCTACATGTAAACAATCTCTCTAAATGTAAACAAAGAATAAAAATGTAAACAAAGACTAACAATGTTAAGAAAGTCTACAACTGTAAACAAAGACTACAAATGTAAACAAAGACACTAAACGTAAACAAAAACTACAAACGTAAACAGACTCTAAGTGTAAACAGACAACAGATGTAAACAAAGCCTCTAAATATAAACAAAGTATCTAAATGTAAGCAGACTACAAATGTAAACAAAGAGCACAAACGTTAAGTTACTCAAACTGTAAACAAACTCTCTAAATGTAAACAAAGTCTACAAATGTAAACAGACTATAAATGAAAACAGACTCTAAATGCAAACAGACTAAAAATGTAAACAAAGACTACATATGTAAACAGACTCTAAATGTAAACAAAGACTGCAAATGTAAACATAGACCTAAATGTAAACAAAGACTACAAATGTAAACAAAGACTCTATATGTAAACAAAGTCTAAAAATGTAAACAAAGTCTAAAAATGTAAACAAAGTCTACAAATGTAAACAAAGACTCTAAATTTAAAGAAGGTCTCTAAATTCAAAGAAAGATTACAAATGTAAACAAAGACTACAAATGTAAACAAAGACTACAAATATAAACAAAGACTCTAAATAGAAACAGACTACAAATGTAAACAAAAACTACAAACGTAAACTAACACTCTAAATGTAAACAAAGACTACAAATGTAAACAAAGACTGCAAACGTAAACAAAAACTCTAAATGTAAACAAATAATAAAAATGTAAACAAAGACTCTAAATGTAATAAAAAACTCTGGGTATAAACAAGGCCTACAAATGTAAACAGACTCTAAATATAAACAAAGTCTAAAAATAAAAACAAAGACTCTAAATGTAAACAAAGGCTAAAAATATAAACAAAGACTACAAATGTAAACAAAGGGACTAAATGTAAACACTCTAAATGTAAACAAAGCCTACATATGTAAACAAAAACTACAAATGTAAACAAAGACTACAAATGTAAACAAAGACTCTAAATGGAAACAGACTACAAATGTAAACAAAAACTACGAAAGTAAACTAACACTCTAAATGTAAACAAAGACTACAAATGAAAACAAAACTAAAAGTAAACAAATACTACAAATATAAATAAAAGACTCTAAATGTAACCAAAGATTGCAAACGTCCCTAAATGTAAACAAATAATAAAAATGTAAACAAAGACTCTAAATGTAATTAAAAACTCTGGGTATAAACAAGGACTCTAGGTGTAAACAAGGACTACAAACGTAAACAGACTCTAAATGTAAACAAAGCCTGAAAATAGAAACAGACTCTAAATGTAAACAAAGGCTAAAAATGTAAACAAAGACTAAAAATGTAAACAAAGGCTCTAAATGTAAACAAACGCGCTATATGTAAACAAAGACACTAAATGGAACTCTAAATGTAAACAAAGAATAAAAATGTAAACAAAACTAAAAGTAAACAAATACTACAAATATAAACACCGACTACAAATGTAAACAAAACTAAATGTAAACAAAACTAAATGTAAACAAAAACTAGAAATATAAACAAAGACTCTAAATGTAACCAAAATCTCTTGGTGTAAACAACGACTCTAGGTGTAAAAAAGGACTACAAATGTAAACAATGTCTCTAAATATAAACAAAGTCTAAATGTAAACAAAGACTACAAGTGTAAACAAGGACTACAAATGTAAAAAAACTCTACATGTAAACAATCTCTCTAAATGTAAACAAAGAATAAAAATGTAAACAAAGACTATAAATGTTAAGAAAGTCTACAACTGTAAACAAACTCTACAAATGTAAACAAAGACACTAAACGTAAACAAAAACTACAAACGTAAACAGACTCTAAGTGTAAACAGACAACAAATGTAAACAAAGCCTCTAAATATAAACAAAGTATCTAAATGTAAGCAGACTACAAATGTAAACAAAGAGCACAAATGTTAAATGACTCAAACTGTAAACAAACTCTCTAAATGTAAACAAAGTCTACAAATGTAAACAGACTATAAATGAAAACAGACTCAAAAGAAAACAGATTAAAAATGTAAACAAAGACTACATATGTAAACAGACTCTAAATATAAACAAAGTCTAAAAATAAAAACAAAGACTCTAAATGCAAACAAAAACTAAAAATGTAAACAATGACTACAATTGTAAACAAAGGGACTAAATGTAAACACTCTAAATGTAAACAAAGCCTACATATGTAAACAAAAACTACAAATGTAAACAAAGACTACAAATGTAAACAAAGACTCTAAATGGAAACAGACTACAAATGTAAACAAAAACTACAAACGTAAACTAACACTCTAAATGTAAACAAAGACTACAAATGTAAACAAAACTAAAAGTAAACAAATACTACAAATATAAACAACGACTACAAATGTAAACAAAACTAAATGTAAACAAATCCTAGAAATATAAACAAAGACTCTAAATGTAACCAAAGATTGCAAACGTTAACAAAGTCTCTAAATGTAAACAAATAATAAAAATGTAAACAAAGACTCTAAATGAAATAAAAAACTATGGGTATAAACAAGGACTCTAGGTGTAAACAAGGACTACAAATGTAAACAGACTCTAAATGTAAACAAAGCTTAAAAATAAAACCAAAAACTCTAAATGTAAACATAGGCTAAAAATGTAAACAAAGACTAAAAATGTAAACAAAGACACTAAATGGAACTCTAAATGTAAACAAAGAATAAAAATGTAAACAAAGACACAAAATGGGACTCTAAATGTAAACAAAAAATAAAAATGTAAACAAAGACTACAAATGTAAACAAAACTAAAAGTGACAAATACTACAAATATAAACAACGATTACAAATGTAAACAAAACTAAATGTAAACAAATAATAGAAATATAAACAAAGACTCTAAATGTAACCAAAAACTCTTGGTGTAAACAAGGACTCTAGGTGTAAAAAAGGACTACAAATGTAAACAAAGTCTCTAAATATAAACAAAGTCTAAATATAAACAAAGACTACAAGTGTAAACAAGGACTACAAATGTAAACAAAAACTCTACATGTAAACAATCTCTCTAAATGTAAACAAAGAATAAAAATGTAAACAAAGACTATAAATGTTAAGAAAGTCTACAACTGTAAACAAAGACTACAAATGTAAACAAAGACACTAAACGTAAACAAAAACTACAAACGTAAACAGACTAAGTGTAAACAGACAACAAATGTAAACAAAGCCTCTAAATATAAACAAAGTATCTAAATGTAAGCAGACTACAAATGTAAACAAAGAATACAAATGTAAACAAAGAGCACAAATGTTAAGTGACTCAAACTGTAAACAAACTATCTAAATGTAATCAAAGTCTACAAATGTAAACAGACTATAAATGAAAACAGACTCTAAATGCAAACAGACTAAAAATGTAAACAAAGACTACATATGTAAACAGTTTCTAAATGTAAACAAAGACTGCAAATGTAAACATAGACTTAAATGTAAACAAAGACTATAAATGTAAACAAAGACTCTATATGTAAACAAAGTCTAAAAATGTAAACAAAGTCTAAAAATGTAAACAAAGGCTACAAGTGTAAACAAAGACTCTAAATATAAAGAAGGTCTCTAAATTCAAAGAAAGATTACAAATGTAAACAAAGACTACAAATGTAAACAAAGACTACAAATATAAACAAAGACTCTAAATAAAACAGACTACAAATGTAAACAAAAACTACAAACGTAAACTAACACTCTAAATGTAGACAAAGACTACAAATGTAAACAAAGACTGCAAACGTAAACAAAGACTCTATGTAAACAATCTAAATGTATAGAAAGACTACATATGTAAACAAAGAATTTAAATGTAAATAAAGACTACAAATGTAAACAAAGACCTTAAATGTAAACAGACTCTAAATTAAAACAAAGACTAAAAATGTAAACAAATACTACAAACGTAAACAAAGACTCTAAATATAAAGAAGGTCTCTAAATGCAAACAAAGATTACAAATGTAAACAAAGACTACAAATGTAAACAAAGACTATAAATATAAACAAAGACTCTAAATGGAAACAGACTACAAATGTAAACAAAAACTACAAACGTAAACTAACACTCTAAATGTAAACAAAGACTACAAATGTAAACAAAACTAAAAGTAAACAAATACTAGAAATAAAAACAAAGACTCTAAATGTAACCAAAGATTGCAAACGTAAACAAAGTCTCTAAATGTAAACAAATAATAAAAATGTAAACAAAGACTCTAAATGTAATAAAAAACTCTGGGTATAAACAAGGACTCTAGGTGTAAACAAGGACTACAAATGTAAACAGACTCTAAATGTAAACAAAGCCTAAAAATAAAAACAAAGACTCTAAATGTAAACAAAGGCTAAAAATGTAAACAAAGACTAAAAATGTAAACAAAGGCTCTAAATGTAAACAAACGCGCTATATGTAAACAAACGCGCTATATGTAAACAAAGACACAAAATGGGACTCTAAATGTAAACAAAAAATAAAAATGTAAACAAAACTAAAAGTAAACAAATACTACAAATATAAACAACGACTACAAATGTAAACAAAACTAAATGTAAACAATACTAAATGTAAACAAATACTAGAAATATAATCAAAGACTCTAAATGGAAACAGACTACAAATGTAAACAAAAACTACAAACGTAAACTAACACTCTAAATGCAAACAAAGACTACAAATGTAAACAAAACTAAAAGTAAACAAATACTACAAATATAAACAACGACTACAAATGTAAACAAAACTAAATGTAAACAAATACTAGAAATATAAACAAAGACTCTAAATGTAACCAAAAATTGCAAACGTAAACAAAGTTTCTAAATGTAAACAAAGACTAAAAATGTAAACAAAGGCTCTAAATGTAAACAAACGCGCTATATGTAAACAAAGACTACAAATGTAAACAAAGACACTAAATGGAACTCTAAATGTAAACAAAGAATAAAAATGTAAACAGACTACAAATGTAAACAAAGACACAAAATGGTACTCTAAATGTAAACAAAAAATAAAAATGTAAACAAAGACTACAAATGTAAACAAAAGTAAAAGTAACAAATACTACAAATATAAACAACGATTACAAATGTAAACAAAACTAAATGTAAACAAATAATAGAAATATAAACAAAGACTCTAAATGTAACCAAAAACTCTTGGTGTAAACAAGGACTCTAGGTGTAAAAAAGGACTACAAATGTAAACAAAGTCTCTAAATATAAACAAAGTCTAAATGTAAACAAAGACTACAAGTGTAAACAAGGACTACAAATGTAAACAAAAACTCTACATGTAAACAATCTCTCTAAATGTAAACAAAGACTACAAATATAAACGGACTCTAAATGTCAACAAAGTCTCTAAATTTAAACAAAGAATACAAATGCAAACAAAGACTATAAATGTTAAGAAAGTCTACAACTGTAAACAAAGACTACAAATGTAAACAAAGACACTAAACGTAAACAAAAACTACAAATGTAAACAGACTAAGTGTAAACAGACAACAAATGTAAACAAAGCCTCTAAATATAAATAAAGTATCTAAATGTAAGCAGACTACACATGTAAACAAAGAATACAAATGTAAACAAAGAGCACAAATGTAAACAAAGACTCTAAATGTAAAGAAGGTCTCTAAATTCAAAGAAAGATTACAAATATAAACAAAGACTACAAATGTAAACAAAGACTACAAGTATAAACAAAGACTCTAAATAAAACAGACTACAAATGTAAACAAAAACTACAAACGTAAACTAACACTCTAAATGTAGACAAAGACTGCAAATGTAAACAAAGACTGCAAACGTAAACAAAGGCTCTATATGTAAACAATCTAAATGTATAGAAAGACTACATATGTAAACAAAGAATTTAAATGTAAATAAAGACTACAAATGTAAACAAAGACCTTAATGTAAACAGACTCTAAATTAAAACAAAGACTAAAAATGTAAACAAAGACTACAAACGTAAACAAAGACTCTAAATATAAAGAAGGTCTCTAAATGCAAACAAAGATTACAAATGTAAACAAAGACTACAAATGTAAACAAAGACTATAAATATAAACAAAGACTCTAAATGGAAACAGACTACAAATGTAAACAAAAACTACAAACGTAAACTAACACTCTAAATGTAAACCAAGACTACAAATGTAAACAAAACTAAAAGTAAACAAATACTACAAATATAAACAACGACTACAAATGTAAACAAAACTAAATGTAAACAAATACTAGAAATATAAACAAAGACTCTAAATGTAACCAAAGATTGCAAACGTAAACATAGTCTCTAAATGTAAACAAATAATAAAAATGTAAACAAAGACTCTAAATGTAATAAAAAACTCTGGGTATAAACATGGACTCTACGTGTAAACAAGGACTACAAATGTAAACAGACTCTAAATGTAAACAAAGCCTAAAATTAAAAACAAAGACTCTAAATGTAAACAAACGCGCTATATGTAAACAAAGACACTAAATGGAACTCTAAATGTAAACAAAGAATAAAAATGTAAACAAAGACTACAAATGTAAACAAAGACACAAAATGGGAATTTAAATGTAAACAAAAAATAAAAAAGTAAACAAAACTAAAAGTAAACAAATACTACAAATATAAACAACGACTACAAATGTATACAAAACTAAATGTAAACAAAAACTTGAAATATAAACAAAGACTCTAAATGTAACCAAAATCTCTTGGTGTAAACAAGGACTCTAGGTGTAAAAAAGGACTACAAATGTAAACAAAGTCTCTAAATATAAACAAAGTCTAAATGTAAACAAAGACTACAAGTGTAAACAAGGACTACAAATGTAAAAAAAAACTCTACATGTAAACAATCTCTCTAAATGTAAACAAAGAATAAAAATGTAAACAAAGACTATAAATGTTAAGAAAGACTACAAATGTAAACAAAGACACAAAACGTAAACAAAAACAACAAACGTAAACAGACACTAAGTGTAAGCAGACAACAAATGTAAACAAAGCCTCTAAATATAAGCAAAGTATCTAAATGTAAGCAGACTACAAATGTAAACAAAGAGCACAAATGTTAAGTGACTCAAACTGTAAACAAACTCTCTAAATGTAAACAAAGTCTACAAATGTAAACAGACTATAAATGAAAACAGACTCTAAAAGAAAACAGATTAAAAATGTAAACAAAGACTACATATGTAAACAGACTCTAAATGTAAACAAAGACTGCAAATATAAACATAGACCTAAATGTAAACAAAGACTACAAATGTAAACAAAGACTCTAAATGTAAAGAAGGTCTCTAAATGCAAAGAAAGATTACAAATGTAAACAAAGACTACAAATGTAAACAAAGACTACAAATATAAACAAAGACTCTGAATAAAACAGACTACAAATGTAAACAAAAACTACAAACGTAAACTAACACTCTAAATGTAGACAAAGACTACAAATGTAAACAAAGACTGCAAACGTAAACAAAGACTCTAAATGTAAACACTCTAAATGTATACAATGACTACATATGTAAACAAAGAATTTAAATGTAAATAAAGACTTCAAATGTAAACAAAGACCTTAAATGTAAACAGAATCTAAATTAAAACAAAGACTAAAAATGTAAACAAAGACTACGAACGTAAACAAAGACTCTAAATATAAAGAAGGTCTCTAAATGCAAACAAAGATTACAAATGTAAACAAAGACTACAAATGTAAACAAAGACTCTAAATAGAAACAGACTACAAATGTAAACAAAAACTACAAACGTAAACTAACACTCTAAATGTATACAAAGACTACAAATGTAAACAAAGACTGCAAACGTAAACAAAAACTCTAAATGTAAACAAATAATAAAAATGTAAACAAAGACTCTAAATGTAATAAAAAACTCTGGGTATAAACAAGGACTAAAAATGTAAACAAAGACTACAAATGTAAACAAAGACTACAAATATAAACAAAGACTCTAAATAGAAACAGACTACAAATGTAAACAAAAACTACAAACGTAAACTAACACTCTAAATGTAAACAAAGACTACATATGTAAAGAAAGACTGCAAACGTAAACAAAAACTCTAAATGTAAACAAATAATAAAAATGTAAACAAAGACTCTAAATGTAATAAAAACTCTGGGTATAAACAAGGACTACAAATGTAAACAGACTCTAAATATAAACAAAGTCTAAAAATAAAAACAAAGACTCTAAATGTAAACAAAGGCTTAAAATGTAAACAAAGACGACAAATGTAAACAAAGGGACTAAATGTAAACAGTCTAAATGTAAACAAAGCCTACATATGTAAACAAAAACTACATATGTAAACAAAGACTACAAATGGAAACAAAGACTCTAAATGGAAACAGACTACAAATGTAAACAAAAACTACAAACGTAAACTAACACTCTAAATGTAAACAAAGACTACAAATGTAAACAAAACTAAAAGTAAACAAATACTACAAATATAAACAACGACTACAAATGTAAACAAAACTAAATGTAAACAAATACTAGAAATATAAACAAAGACTCTAAATGTAACCAAAAATTGCAAACGTAAACAAAGTTTCTAAATGTAAACAAAGACTAAAAATGTAAACAAAGGCTCTAAATGTAAACAAACGCGCTATATGTAAACAAAGACTACAAATGTAAACAAAGACACTAAATGGAACTCTAAATGTAAACAAAGAATAAAAATGTAAACAAAGACTACAAATGTAAACAAAGACACAAAATGGTACTCTAAATGTAAACAAAAAATAAAAATGTAAACAAAGACTACAAATGTAAACAAAACTAAAAGTAACAAATACTACAAATATAAACAACGATTACAAATGTAAACAAAACTAAATGTAAACAAATAATAGAAATATAAACAAAGACTCTAAATGTAACCAAAAACTCTTGGTGTAAACAAGGACTCTAGGTGTAAAAAAGGACTACAAATGTAAACAAAGTCTCTAAATATAAACAAAGTCTAAATGTAAACAAAGACTACAAGTGTAAACAAGGACTACAAATGTAAACAAAAACTCTACATGTAAACAATCTCTCTAAATGTAAACAAAGACTACAAATATAAACGGACTCTAAATGTCAACAAAGTCTCTAAATTTAAACAAAGAATACAAATGCAAACAAAGACTATAAATGTTAAGAAAGTCTACAACTGTAAACAAAGACTACAAATGTAAACAAAGACACTAAACGTAAACAAAAACTACAAATGTAAACAGACTAAGTGTAAACAGACAACAAATGTAAACAAAGCCTCTAAATATAAATAAAGTATCTAAATGTAAGCAGACTACACATGTAAACAAAGAATACAAATGTAAACAAAGAGCACAAATGTTAAGTGACTCAAACTGTAAGCAAACTCTCTAAATGTAAACAAAGTCTACAAATGTAAACAGACTATAAATGAAAACAGACTTTAAATGCAAACAGACTAAAAATGTAAACAAAGACTACATATGTAAACAGACTCTAAATGTAAACAAAGACTGCAAATGTAAACATAGACCTAAATGTAAACAAAGACTACAAATGTAAACAGACTCTATATGTAAACAAAGTCTAAATATGTAAACAAAGTCTAAAAATGTAAACAAAGGCTACAAATGTAAACAAAGACTCTAAATGTAAAGAAGGTCTCTAAATTCAAAGAAAGATTACAAATATAAACAAAGACTACAAATGTAAACAAAGACTACAAGTATAAACAAAGACTCTAAATAAAACAGACTACAAATGTAAACAAAAACTACAAACGTAAACTAACACTCTAAATGTAGACAAAGACTGCAAATGTAAACAAAGACTGCAAACGTAAACAAAGGCTCTATATGTAAACAATCTAAATGTATAGAAAGACTACATATGTAAACAAAGAATTTAAATGTAAATAAAGACTACAAATGTAAACAAAGACCTTAATGTAAACAGACTCTAAATTAAAACAAAGACTAAAAATGTAAACAAAGACTACAAACGTAAACAAAGACTCTAAATATAAAGAAGGTCTCTAAATGCAAACAAAGATTACAAATGTAAACAAAGACTACAAATGTAAACAAAGACTATAAATATAAACAAAGACTCTAAATGGAAACAGACTACAAATGTAAACAAAAACTACAAACGTAAACTAACACTCTAAATGTAAACCAAGACTACAAATGTAAACAAAACTAAAAGTAAACAAATACTACAAATATAAACAACGACTACAAATGTAAACAAAACTAAATGTAAACAAATACTAGAAATATAAACAAAGACTCTAAATGTAACCAAAGATTGCAAACGTAAACAAAGTCTCTAAATGTAAACAAATAATAAAAATGTAAACAAAGACTCTAAATGTAATAAAAAACTCTGGGTATAAACATGGACTCTACGTGTAAACAAGGACTACAAATGTAAACAGACTCTAAATGTAAACAAAGCCTAAAAATAAAAACAAAGACTCTAAATGTAAACAAAGGCTAAAAATGTAAACAAAGACTAAATATGTAAACAAAGGCTCTAAATGTAAACAAACGCGCTATATGTAAACAAAGACACTAAATGGAACTCTAAATGTAAACAAAGAATAAAAATGTAAACAAAGACTACAAATGTAAACAAAGACACAAAATGGGAATTTAAATGTAAACAAAAAATAAAAAAGTAAACAAAACTAAAAGTAAACAAATACTACAAATATAAACAACGACTACAAATGTATACAAAACTAAATGTAAACAAAAACTTGAAATATAAACGAAGACTCTAAATGTAACCAAAATCTCTTGGTGTAAACAAGGACTCTAGGTGTAAAAAAGGACTACAAATGTAAACAATGTCTCTAAATATAAACAAAGTCTAAATGTAAACAAAGACTACAAGTGTAAACAAGGACTACAAATGTAAAAAAAAACTCTACATGTAAACAATCTCTCTAAATGTAAACAAAGAATAAAAATGTAAACAAAGACTATAAATGTTAAGAAAGACTACAAATGTAAACAAAGACACAAAACGTAAACAAAAACAACAAACGTAAACAGACACTAAGTGTAAGCAGACAACAAATGTAAACAAAGCCTCTAAATATAAGCAAAGTATCTAAATGTAAGCAGACTACAAATGTAAACAAAGAGCACAAATGTTAAGTGACTCAAACTGTAAACAAACTCTCTAAATGTAAACAAAGTCTACAAATGTAAACAGACTATAAATGAAAACAGACTCTAAAAGAAAACAGATTAAAAATGTAAACAAAGACTACATATGTAAACAGTCTCTAAATGTAAACAAAGACTGCAAATATAAACATAGACCTAAATGTAAACAAAGACTACAAATGTAAACAAAGACTATAATGTAAAGAAGGTCTCTAAATGCAAAGAAAGATTACAAATGTAAACAAAGACTACAAATGTAAACAAAGACTACAAATATAAACAAAGACTCTGAATAAAACAGACTACAAATGTAAACAAAAACTACAAACGTAAACTAACACTCTAAATGTAGACAAAGACTACAAATGTAAACAAAGACTACGAACGTAAACAAAGACTCTAAATATAAAGAAGGTCTCTAAATGCAAACGAAGATTACAAATGTAAACAAAGACTACAAATGTAAACAAAGACTCTAAATAGAAACAGACTACAAATGTAAACGAAAACTACAAACGTAAACTAACACTCTAAATGTATACAAAGACTACAAATGTAAACAAAGACTGCAAACGTAAACAAAAACTCTAAATGTAAACAAATAATAAAAATGTAAACAAAGACTCTAAATGTAATAAAAAACTCTGGGTATAAACAAGGACTACAAATGTAAACAAAGACTACAAATGTAAACAAAGACTACAAATATAAACAAAGACTCTAAATAGAAACAGACTACAAATGTAAACAAAAACTACAAACGTAAACTAACACTCTAAATGTAAACAAAGACTACATATGTAAAGAAAGACTGCAAACGTAAACAAAAACTCTAAATGTAATAAAAACTCTGGGTATAAACAAGGACTACAAATGTAAACAGACTCTAAATATAAACAAAGTCTAAAAATAAAAACAAAGACTCTAAATGTAAACAAAGGCTTAAAATGTAAACAAAGACTACAAATGTAAACAAAGGGACTAAATGTAAACAGTCTAAATGTAAACAAAGCCTACATATGTAAACAAAAACTACATATGTAAACAAAGACTACAAATGGAAACAAAGACTCTAAATGGAAACAGACTACAAATGTAAACAAAAACTACAAACGTAAACTAACACTCTAAATGTAAACAAAGACTACAAATGTAAACAAAACTAAAAGTAAACAAATACTAGAAATATAAACAAAGACTCTAAAAGTAACCAAAGATTCCAAACGTAAACAAAGTCTCTAAATATAAACAAATAATAAAAATGTAAAGAAAGACTCTAAATGTAATAAAAAACTCTGGGTATAAACAAGGACTCTAGGTGTAAACAAGGACTTCAAATGTAAACAGACTCTAAATGTAAACAAAGCCTAAAAATAAAAACAAAGACTTTAAATGTAAACAAAGGCTAAAAATGTAAACAAAGACTAAAAATGTAAACAAAGGCTCTAAATGTAAACAAACGCGCTATATGTAAACAAAGACACTAAATGGAACTCTAAATGTAAACAAAGAATAAAAATGTAAACAAAGACTACAAATGTAAACAAAGACACAAAATGGGACTCTAAATGTAAACAAAAAATAAAAATGTAAACAAAACTAAAAGTAAACAAATACTACAAATATAAACAACGACTACAAATGTAAACAAAACTAAATGTAAACAAAAACTAGAAATATAAACAGACTCTAAATGTAACCAAAATCTCTTGGTGTAAACAAGGACTCTAGGTGTAAAAAAGGACTACAAATGTAAACAAAGTCTCTAAATATAAACAAAGTCTAAATGTAAACAAAGACTACAAGTGTAAACAAGGACTACAAATGTAAAAAAAACTCTACATGTAAACAATCTCTCTAAATTTAAACAAAGAATAAAAATGTAAACAAAGACTATAAATGTTAAGAAAGTCTACAACTGTAAACAAAGACTACAAATGTAAACAAAGACACAAAACGTAAACAAAAACTACAAACGTAAACAGACTCTAAGTGTAAACAGACAACAAATGTAAAGAAAGCCTCTAAATATAAACAAAGTATCTAAATGTAAGCAGACTACAAATGTAAACAAAGAGCACAAATGTTAAGTGACTCAAACTGTAAACAAACTCTCTAAATGTAAACAAAGACTACAAATGTAAACAGACTCTAAATGTAAACAAAGACTGCAAATATAAACATAGACCTAAATGTAAACAAAGACTACAAATGTAAACAAAGACTCTATATGTAAACAAAGTCTAAAAATGTAAACAAAGTCTAAAAATGTAAACAAAGGCTACAAATGTAAACAAAGACTCTAAATGTAAAGAAGGTCTCTAAATTCAAAGAAAGATTACATATGTAAACAAAGACTACAAATGTAAACAAAGACTACAAATATAAACAAAGACTCTAAATAAAACAGACTACAAATGTAAACAAAAACTACAAACGTAAACTAACACTCTAAATGTATACAAAGACTACAAATGTAAACAAAGTCTGCAAACGTAAACAAAAACTCTAAATGTAAACAAATAATAAAAATGTAAACAAAGACTCTAAATGTAATAAAAAACTCTGGGTATAAACAAGGACTAAAAATGTAAACAAAGACTACAAATGTAAACAAAGACTACAAATATAAACAAAGACTCTAAATAGAAACAGACTACAAATGTAAACAAAAACTACAAACGTAAACTAACACTCTAAATGTAAACAAAGACTACATATGTAAAGAAAGACTGCAAACGTAAACAAAAACTCTAAATGTAAACAAATAATAAAAATGTAAACAAAGACTCTAAATGTAATAAAAACTCTGGGTATAAACAAGGACTACAAATGTAAACAGACTCTAAATATAAACAAAGTCTAAAAATAAAAACAAGGACTCTAAATGTAAACAAAGGCTTAAAATGTAAACAAAGACGACAAATGTAAACAAAGGGACTAAATGTAAACAGTCTAAATGTAAACAAAGCCTACATATGTAAACAAAAACTACATATGAAAACAAAGACTACAAATGGAAACAAAGACTCTAAATGGAAACAGACTACAAATGTAAACAAAAACTACAAACGTAAACTAACACTCTAAATGTAAACAAAGACTACAAATGTAAACAAAACTAAAAGTAAACAAATACTACAAATATAAACAACGACTACAAATGTAAACAAAACTAAATGTAAACAAATACTAGAAATATAAACAAAGACTCTAAATGTAACCAAAAATTGCAAACGTAAACAAAGTTTCTAAATGTAAACAAAGACTAAAAATGTAAACAAAGGCTCTAAATGTAAACAAACGCGCTATATGTAAACAAAGACTACAAATGTAAACAAAGACACTAAATGGAACTCTAAATGTAAACAAAGAATAAAAATGTAAACAAAGACTACAAATGTAAACAAAGACACAAAATGGTACTCTAAATGTAAACAAAAAATAAAAATGTAAACAAAGACTACAAATGTAAACAAAACTAAAAGTAACAAATACTACAAATATAAACAACGATTACAAATGTAAACAAAACTAAATGTAAACAAATAATAGAAATATAAACAAAGACTCTAAATGTAACCAAAAACTCTTGGTGTAAACAAGGACTCTAGGTGTAAAAAAGGACTACAAATGTAAACAAAGTCTCTAAATATAAACAAAGTCTAAATGTAAACAAAGACTACAAGTGTAAACAAGGACTACAAATGTAAACAAAAACTCTACATGTAAACAATCTCTCTAAATGTAAACAAAGACTACAAATATAAACGGACTCTAAATGTCAACAAAGTCTCTAAATTTAAACAAAGAATACAAATGCAAACAAAGACTATAAATGTTAAGAAAGTCTACAACTGTAAACAAAGACTACAAATGTAAACAAAGACACTAAACGTAAACAAAAACTACAAATGTAAACAGACTAAGTGTAAACAGACAACAAATGTAAACAAAGCCTCTAAATATAAATAAAGTATCTAAATGTAAGCAGACTACACATGTAAACAAAGAATACAAATGTAAACAAAGAGCACAAATGTTAAGTGACTCAAACTGTAAGCAAACTCTCTAAATGTAAACAAAGTCTACAAATGTAAACAGACTATAAATGAAAACAGACTTTAAATGCAAACAGACTAAAAATGTAAACAAAGACAACATATGTAAACAGACTCTAAATGTAAACAAAGACTGCAAATGTAAACATAGACCTAAATGTAAACAAAGACTACAAATGTAAACAGACTCTATATGTAAACAAAGTCTAAATATGTAAACAAAGTCTAAAAATGTAAACAAAGGCTACAAATGTAAACAAAGACTCTAAATGTAAAGAAGGTCTCTAAATTCAAAGAAAGATTACAAATATAAACAAAGACTACAAATGTAAACAAAGACTACAAGTATAAACAAAGACTCTAAATAAAACAGACTACAAATGTAAACAAAAACTACAAACGTAAACTAACACTCTAAATGTAGACAAAGACTGCAAATGTAAACAAAGACTGCAAACGTAAACAAAGGCTCTATATGTAAACAATCTAAATGTATAGAAAGACTACATATGTAAACAAAGAATTTAAATGTAAATAAAGACTACAAATGTAAACAAAGACCTTAATGTAAACAGACTCTAAATTAAAACAAAGACTAAAAATGTAAACAAAGACTACAAACGTAAACAAAGACTCTAAATATAAAGAAGGTCTCTAAATGCAAACAAAGATTACAAATGTAAACAAAGACTACAAATGTAAACAAAGACTATAAATATAAACAAAGACTCTAAATGGAAACAGACTACAAATGTAAACAAAAACTACAAACGTAAACTAACACTCTAAATGTAAACCAAGACTACAAATGTAAACAAAACTAAAAGTAAACAAATACTACAAATATAAACAACGACTACAAATGTAAACAAAACTAAATGTAAACAAATACTAGAAATATAAACAAAGACTCTAAATGTAACCAAAGATTGCAAACGTAAACAAAGTCTCTAAATGTAAACAAATAATAAAAATGTAAACAAAGACTCTAAATGTAATAAAAAACTCTGGGTATAAACATGGACTCTACGTGTAAACAAGGACTACAAATGTAAACAGACTCTAAATGTAAACAAAGCCTAAAAATAAAAACAAAGACTCTAAATGTAAACAAAGGCTAAAAATGTAAACAAAGACTAAATATGTAAACAAAGGCTCTAAATGTAAACAAACGCGCTATATGTAAACAAAGACACTAAATGGAACTCTAAATGTAAACAAAGAATAAAAATGTAAACAAAGACTACAAATGTAAACAAAGACACAAAATGGGAATTTAAATGTAAACAAAAAATAAAAAAGTAAACAAAACTAAAAGTAAACAAATACTACAAATATAAACAACGACTACAAATGTATACAAAACTAAATGTAAACAAAAACTTGAAATATAAACGAAGACTCTAAATGTAACCAAAATCTCTTGGTGTAAACAAGGACTCTAGGTGTAAAAAAGGACTACAAATGTAAACAAAGTCTCTAAATATAAACAAAGTCTAAATGTAAACAAAGACTACAAGTGTAAACAAGGACTACAAATGTAAAAAAAAACTCTACATGTAAACAATCTCTCTAAATGTAAACAAAGAATAAAAATGTAAACAAAGACTATAAATGTTAAGAAAGACTACAAATGTAAACAAAGACACAAAACGTAAACAAAAACAACAAACGTAAACAGACACTAAGTGTAAGCAGACAACAAATGTAAACAAAGCCTCTAAATATAAGCAAAGTATCTAAATGTAAGCAGACTACAAATGTAAACAAAGAGCACAAATGTTAAGTGACTCAAACTGTAAACAAACTCTCTAAATGTAAACAAAGTCTACAAATGTAAACAGACTATAAATGAAAACAGACTCTAAAAGAAAACAGATTAAAAATGTAAACAAAGACTACATATGTAAACAGACTCTAAATGTAAACAAAGACTGCAAATATAAACATAGACCTAAATGTAAACAAAGACTACAAATGTAAACAAAGACTATAATGTAAAGAAGGTCTCTAAATGCAAAGAAAGATTACAAATGTAAACAAAGACTACAAATGTAAACAAAGACTACAAATATAAACAAAGACTCTGAATAAAACAGACTACAAATGTAAACAAAAACTACAAACGTAAACTAACACTCTAAATGTAGACAAAGACTACAAATGTAAACAAAGACTACGAACGTAAACAAAGACTCTAAATATAAAGAAGGTCTCTAAATGCAAACGAAGATTACAAATGTAAACAAAGACTACAAATGTAAACAAAGACTCTAAATAGAAACAGACTACAAATGTAAACGAAAACTACAAACGTAAACTAACACTCTAAATGTATACAAAGACTACAAATGTAAACAAAGACTGCAAACGTAAACAAAAACTCTAAATGTAAACAAATAATAAAAATGTAAACAAAGACTCTAAATGTAATAAAAAACTCTGGGTATAAACAAGGACTACAAATGTAAACAAAGACTACAAATGTAAACAAAGACTACAAATATAAACAAAGACTCTAAATAGAAACAGACTACAAATGTAAACAAAAACTACAAACGTAAACTAACACTCTAAATGTAAACAAAGACTACATATGTAAAGAAAGACTGCAAACGTAAACAAAAACTCTAAATGTAATAAAAACTCTGGGTATAAACAAGGACTACAAATGTAAACAGACTCTAAATATAAACAAAGTCTAAAAATAAAAACAAAGACTCTAAATGTAAACAAAGGCTTAAAATGTAAACAAAGACTACAAATGTAAACAAAGGGACTAAATGTAAACAGTCTAAATGTAAACAAAGCCTACATATGTAAACAAAAACTACATATGTAAACAAAGACTACAAATGGAAACAAAGACTCTAAATGGAAACAGACTACAAATGTAAACAAAAACTACAAACGTAAACTAACACTCTAAATGTAAACAAAGACTACAAATGTAAACAAAACTAAAAGTAAACAAATACTAGAAATATAAACAAAGACTCTAAAAGTAACCAAAGATTCCAAACGTAAACAAAGTCTCTAAATATAAACAAATAATAAAAATGTAAAGAAAGACTCTAAATGTAATAAAAAACTCTGGGTATAAACAAGGACTCTAGGTGTAAACAAGGACTTCAAATGTAAACAGACTCTAAATGTAAACAAAGCCTAAAAATAAAAACAAAGACTTTAAATGTAAACAAAGGCTAAAAATGTAAACAAAGACTAAAAATGTAAACAAAGGCTCTAAATGTAAACAAACGCGCTATATGTAAACAAAGACACTAAATGGAACTCTAAATGTAAACAAAGAATAAAAATGTAAACAAAGACTACAAATGTAAACAAAGACACAAAATGGGACTCTAAATGTAAACAAAAAATAAAAATGTAAACAAAACTAAAAGTAAACAAATACTACAAATATAAACAACGACTACAAATGTAAACAAAACTAAATGTAAACAAAAACTAGAAATATAAACAGACTCTAAATGTAACCAAAATCTCTTGGTGTAAACAAGGACTCTAGGTGTAAAAAAGGACTACAAATGTAAACAAAGTCTCTAAATATAAACAAAGTCTAAATGTAAACAAAGACTACAAGTGTAAACAAGGACTACAAATGTAAAAAAAACTCTACATGTAAACAATCTCTCTAAATGTAAACAAAGAATAAAAATGTAAACAAAGACTATAAATGTTAAGAAAGTCTACAACTGTAAACAAAGACTACAAATGTAAACAAAGACACAAAACGTAAACAAAAACTACAAACGTAAACAGACTCTAAGTGTAAACAGACAACAAATGTAAAGAAAGCCTCTAAATATAAACAAAGTATCTAAATGTAAGCAGACTACAAATGTAAACAAAGAGCACAAATGTTAAGTGACTCAAACTGTAAACAAACTCTCTAAATGTAAACAAAGACTACAAATGTAAACAGACTCTAAATGTAAACAAAGACTGCAAATATAAACATAGACCTAAATGTAAACAAAGACTACAAATGTAAACAAAGACTCTATATGTAAACAAAGTCTAAAAATGTAAACAAAGTCTAAAAATGTAAACAAAGGCTACAAATGTAAACAAAGACTCTAAATGTAAAGAAGGTCTCTAAATTCAAAGAAAGATTACATATGTAAACAAAGACTACAAATGTAAACAAAGACTACAAATATAAACAAAGACTCTAAATAAAACAGACTACAAATGTAAACAAAAACTACAAACGTAAACAAACACTCTAAATGTAGACAAAGACTACAAATGTAAACATAGACTGCAAACGTAAACAAAGACTCTATATGTAAACAATCTAAATGTATAGAAAGACCACATATGTAAACAAAGAATTTAAATGTAAATAAAGACTACAAATGTAAACAAAGACCTTAAATGTAAACAGACTCTAAATTAAAACAAAGACTAAAAATGTAAACAAAGACTACAAACGTAAACAAAGACTCTAAATAAAAAGAAGGTCTCTAAATGCAAACAAAGATTACAAATGTAAACAAAGACTACAAATGTAAACAAAGACTATAAATATAAACAAAGACTCTAAATGGAAACAGACTACAAATGTAAATAAAAATTACAAACGTAAACTAACACTCTAAATGTAAACAAAGACTACAAATGTAAACAAAACTAAAAGTAAACAAATACTACAAATATAAACAACGATTACAAATGTAAACAAAACTAAATGTAAAAAAATACTAGAAATATAAACAAAGACTCTAAAGGTAACCAAAGATTGCAAACGTAAACAAAGTCTCTAAATGTAAACAAATAATAAAAATGTAAACAAAGTTTCTAAATATAATAAAAAACTCTGGGTATAAACAAGGACTCTAGGTGTAAACAAGGACTGCAAATGTAAACAGACTCTAAATGTAAACAAAGCCTAAAAATAAAAACAGACTCTAAATATAAACAAAGGCTAAAAATGTAAACAAAAACTAAAAATGTAAACAAAGGCTCTAAATGTAAACAAACGCGCTATATGTAAACAAAGACTCTAAATGGAACTCTAAATGTAAACAAAGAATAAAAATGTAAACAAAACTAAAAGTAAACAAATACTACAAATATAAACAACGACTACAAATGTAAACAAAACTAAATGTAAACAAAAACTAGAAATATAAACAAAGACTCTAAATGTAACCAAAATCGCTTGGTGTAAACAGGGACTCTAGGTGTAAAAAAGGACTACAAATGTAAACAAAGTCTCTAAATATAAACAAAGTCTAAATGTAAACAAAGACTACAAGTGTAAACAAGGACTTCAAATGTAAAAAAAAACTCTACATGTAAACAATCTCTCTAAATGTAAACAAAGAATAAAAATGTAAACAAAGACTATAAATGTTAAGAAAGTCTACAACTGTAAACAAAGACTACAAATGTAAACAAAGACACAAAACGTAAACAAAAACTACAAACGTAAACAGACTCTAAGTGTAAACAGACAACAAATGTAAAGAAAGCCTCTAAATATAAACAAAGTCTAAATGTAAACAAAGACTACAAGTGTAAAAAAGGACTACAAATGTAAAAAAAACTCTACATGTAAACAATCTCTCTAAATGTAAACAAAGAATAAAAATGTAAACAAAGACTAACAATGTTAAGAAAGTCTACAACTGTAAACAAAGACTACAAATGTAAACAAAGACACTAAACGTAAACAAAAACTACAAACGTAAACAGACTCTAAGTGTAAACAGACAACAGATGTAAACAAAGCCTCTAAATATAAACAAAGTATCTAAATGTAAGCAGACTACAAATGTAAACAAAGAGCACAAATGTTAAGTTACTCAAACTGTAAACAAACTCTCTAAATGTAAACAAAGTCTACAAATGTAAACAGACTATAAATGAAAACAGACTCTAAATGCAAACAGACTAAAAATGTAAACAAAGACTACATATGTAAACAGACTCTAAATGTAAACAAAGACTGCAAATGTAAACATAGACCTAAATGTAAACAAAGACTACAAATGTAAACAAAGACTCTATATGTAAACAAAGTCTAAAAATGTAAACAAAGTCTAAAAATGTAAACAAAGTCTACAAATGTAAACAAAGACTCTAAATTTAAAGAAGGTCTCTAAATTCAAAGAAAGATTACAAATGTAAACAAAGACTACAAATGTAAACAAAGACTACAAATATAAACAAAGACTCTAAATAGAAACAGACTACAAATGTAAACAAAAACTACAAACGTAAACTAACACTCTAAATGTAAACAAAGACTACAAATGTAAACAAAGACTGCAAACGTAAACAAAAACTCTAAATGTAAACAAATAATAAAAATGTAAACAAAGACTCTAAATGTAATAAAAAACTCTGGGTATAAACAAGGCCTACAAATGTAAACAGACTCTAAATATAAACAAAGTCTAAAAATAAAAACAAAGACTCTAAATGTAAACAAAGGCTAAAAATATAAACAAAGACTACAAATGTAAACAAAGGGACTAAATGTAAACACTCTAAATGTAAACAAAGCCTACATATGTAAACAAAAACTACAAATGTAAACAAAGACTACAAATGTAAACAAAGACTCTAAATGGAAACAGACTACAAATGTAAACAAAAACTACGAACGTAAACTAACACTCTAAATGTAAACAAAGACTACAAATGAAAACAAAACTAAAAGTAAACAAATACTACAAATATAAACAAAGACTCTAAATGTAACCAAAGATTGCAAACGTAAACAAAGTCCCTAAATGTAAACAAATAATAAAAATGTAAACAAAGATTCTAAATGTAATTAAAAACTCTGGGTATAAACAAGGACTCTAGGTGTAAACAAGGACTACAAACGTAAACAGACTCTAAATGTAAACAAAGCCTGAAAATAGAAACAAAGACTCTAAATGTAAACAAAGGCTAAAAATGTAAACAAAGACTAAAAATGTAAACAAAGGCTCTAAATGTAAACAAACGCGCTATATGTAAACAAAGACACTAAATGGAACTCTAAATGTAAACAAAGAATAAAAATGTAAACAAAACTAAAAGTAAACAAATACTACAAATATAAACACCGACTACAAATGTAAACAAAACTAAATGTAAACAAAACTAAATGTAAACAAAAACTAGAAATATAAACAAAGACTCTAAATGTAACCAAAATCTCTTGGTGTAAACAACGACTCTAGGTGTATAAAAGGACTACAAATGTAAACAAAGTCTCTAAATATAAACAAAGTCTAAATGTAAACAAAGACTACAAGTGTAAACAAGGACTACAAATGTAAAAAAAAACTCTACATGTAAACAATCTCTCTAAATGTAAACAAAGAATAAAAATGTAAACAAAGACTGTAAATGTTAAGAAAGTCTACAACTGTAAACAAAGACTGCAAATGTAAACATAGACCTAAATGTAAACAAAGACTCTATATGTAAACAAAGTCTAAAAATGTAAACAAAGTCTAAAAATGTAAACAAAGGCTACAAATGTAAACAAAGACTCTAAATGTAAAGAAGGTCTCTAAATTCAAAGAAAGATTACAAATGTAAACAAAGACTACAAATGTAAACAAAGACTACAAATATAAACAAAGACTCTAAATAAAACAGACTACAAATGTAAACAAAAACTACAAATGTAAACACTCTAAATGTAGACAAAGACTACAAATATAAACAAAGACTGCAAACGTAAACAAAGACTCTATATGTAAACAATCTAAATGTACAGAAAGACTACATATGTAAACAAAGAATTTAAATGTAAATAAAGACCTTAAATGTAAACAGACTCTAAATTAAAACAAAGACAAAAAATGTAAACAAAGACTACAAACGTAAACAAAGACTCTAAATATAAAGAAGGTCTCTAAATGCAAACAAAGATTACAAATGTAAACAAAGACTACAAATGTAAACAATGACTATAAATATAAAGAAAGACTCTAAATGGAAACAGACTACAAATGTAAATAAAAACTACAAACGTAAACTAACACTCTAAATGTAAACAAAGACTACAAATGTAAACAAAACTAAAATTAAACAAATACTACAAATATAAACAACGACTACAAATGTAAACAAAACTAAATGTAAAAAAATACTAGAAATATAAACAAAGACTCTAAATGTAACCAAAGATTGCAAACGTAAACAAAGTCTCTAAATGTAAACAAATAATAAAAATGTAAATAAAGACTCTAAATGTAATAAAAAACTCTGGGTATAAACAAGGACTCTAGGTGTAAACAAGGACTACAAATTTAAACACACTCTAAATGTAAACAAAGCCTAAAAATAAAAACAAAGACTCTAAATGTAAACAAAGGCTAAAAATGTAAACAAAGACTACAAATGTAAACAAAGGCTCTAAATGTAAACAAACGCGCTATATGTAAACAAAGACTCTAAATGGAATTCTAAATGTAAACAAAGAATAAAAATGTAAACAAAGACTACAAATGTAAACAAAGACACAAAATGGGACTCTAAATGTAAACAAAAAATAAAAATGTAAACAAAACTAAAAGTAAACAAATACTACAAATATAAACAACGACTACAAATGTAAACAAAAATAAATGTAAACAAAACTAAATGTAAACAAATACTAGAAATATAAACAAAGACTCTAAATGTAACCAAAGTCTCTTGGTGTAAACAAGGACTCTAGGTGTAAAAAAGGACTACAAATGTAAACAAAGTCTCTAAATATAAACCAAGTCTAAATGTAAACAAAGACTACAAGTGTAAACAAGGACTACAAATGTAAAAAAAACTCTACATGTAAACCATCTCTCTAAATGTAAACAAAGAATAAAAATGTAAACAAAGACTATAAATGTTAAGAAAGTCTACAACTGTAAACAAAGACTACAAATGTAAACAAAGACACTAAACGTAAACAAAAACTACAAACGTAAACAGACTCTAAGTGTAAACAGACAACAGATGTAAACAAAGCCTCTAAATATAAACAAAGTATCTAAATGTAAGCAGACTACAAATGTAAACAAAGAGCACAAATGTTAAGTTACTCAAACTGTAAACAAACTCTCTAAATGTAAACAAAGTCTACAAATGTAAACAGACTATAAATGAAAACAGACTCTAAATGCAAACAGACTAAAAATGTAAACAAAGACTACATATGTAAACAGACTCTAAATGTAAACAAAGACTGCAAATGTAAACATAGACCTAAATGTAAACAAAAACTACAAATGTAAACAAAGACTCTATATGTAAACAAAGTCTAAAAATGTAAACAAAGTCTAAAAATGTAAACAAAGTCTACAAATGTAAACAAAGACTCTAAATTTAAAGAAGGTCTCTAAATTCAAAGAAAGATTACAAATGTAAACAAAGACTACAAATGTAAACAAAGACTACAAATATAAACAAAGACTCTAAATAGAAACAGACTACAAATGTAAACAAAAACTACAAACGTAAACTAACACTCTAAATGTAAACAAAGACTACAAATGTAAACAAAGACTGCAAACGTAAACAAAAACTCTAAATGTAAACAAATAATAAAAATGTAAACAAAGACTCTAAATGTAATAAAAACTCTGAGTATAAACAAGGACTACAAATGTAAACAGACTCTAAATGTAAACAAAGCCTTAAAATAAAAACAAAGACTCTAAATGTAAACAAAGGCTAAAAATGTAAACAAAGACTAAAAATGTAAACAAAGGCTCTAAATGTAAACAAACGCGCTATATGTAAACAAACGCGCTATATGTAAACAAAGACTCTAAATGGAACTCTAAATGTAAACAAAGAATAAAAATGTAAACAAAGACTACAAATGTAAACAAAGACACAAAATGGGACTCTAAATGTAAACAAAAAATAAAAATGTAAACAAAACTAAAAGTAAACAAATACTACAAATATAAACAACGACTACAAATGTAAACAAAACTAAATGTAAACAATACTAAATGTAAACAAATACTAGAAATATAAACAAAGACTCTAAATGGAAACAGACTACAAATGTAAACAAAAACTACAAACGTAAACTAACACTCTAAATGCAAACAAAGACTACAAATGTAAACAAAACTAAAAGTAAACAAATACTACAAATATAAACAACGACTACAAATGTAAACAAAACTAAATGTAAACAAATACTAGAAATATAAACAAAGACTCTAAATGTAACCAAAAATTGCAAACGTAAACAAAGTTTCTAAATGTAAACAAAGACTAAAAATGTTAACAAAGGCTCTAAATGTAAACAAACGCGCTATATGTAAACAAAGACTACAAATGTAAACAAAGACACTAAATGGAACTCTAAATGTAAACAAAGAATAAAAATGTAAACAAAGACACAAAATGGTACTCTAAATGTAAACAAAAAATAAAAATGTAAACAAAGACTACAAATGTAAGCAAAACTAAAAGTAACAAATACTACAAATATAAACAACGATTACAAATGTAAACAAAACTAAATGTAAACAAATAATAGAAATATAAACAAAGACTCTAAATGTAACCAAAAACTCTTGGTGTAAACAAGGACTCTAGGTGTAAAAAAGGACTACAAATGTAAACAAAGTCTCTAAATATAAACAAAGTCTAAATGTAAACAAAGACTACAAGTGTAAACAAGGACTACAAATGTAAACAAAAACTCTACATGTAAACAATCTCTCTAAATGTAAACAAAGACTACAAATATAAACGGACTCTAAATGTCAACAAAGTCTCTAAATTTAAACAAAGAATACAAATGCAAACAAAGACTATAAATGTTAAGAAAGTCTACAACTGTAAACAAAGACTACAAATGTAAACAAAGACACTAAACGTAAACAAAAACTACAAATGTAAACAGACTAAGTGTAAACAGACAACAAATGTAAACAAAGCCTCTAAATATAAATAAAGTATCTAAATGTAAGCAGACTACACATGTAAACAAAGAATACAAATGTAAACAAAGAGCACAAATGTTAAGTGACTCAAACTGTAAGCAAACTCTCTAAATGTAAACAAAGTCTACAAATGTAAACAGACTATAAATGAAAACAGACTTTAAATGCAAACAGACTAAAAATGTAAACAAAGACTACATATGTAAACAGACTCTAAATGTAAACAAAGACTGCAAATGTAAACATAGACCTAAATGTAAACAAAGACTACAAATGTAAACAGACTCTATATGTAAACAAAGTCTAAATATGTAAACAAAGTCTAAAAATGTAAACAAAGGCTACAAATGTAAACAAAGACTCTAAATGTAAAGAAGGTCTCTAAATTCAAAGAAAGATTACAAATATAAACAAAGACTACAAATGTAAACAAAGACTACAAGTATAAACAAAGACTCTAAATAAAACAGACTACAAATGTAAACAAAAACTACAAACGTAAACTAACACTCTAAATGTAGACAAAGACTGCAAATGTAAACAAAGACTGCAAACGTAAACAAAGGCTCTATATGTAAACAATCTAAATGTATAGAAAGACTACATATGTAAACAAAGAATTTAAATGTAAATAAAGACTACAAATGTAAACAAAGACCTTAATGTAAACAGACTCTAAATTAAAACAAAGACTAAAAATGTAAACAAAGACTACAAACGTAAACAAAGACTCTAAATATAAAGAAGGTCTCTAAATGCAAACAAAGAATACAAATGTAAACAAAGACTACAAATGTAAACAAAGACTATAAATATAAACAAACACTCTAAATGGAAACAGACTACAAATGTAAACAAAACTACAAACGTAAACTAACACTCTAAATGTAAACCAAGACTACAAATGTAAACAAAACTAAAAGTAAACAAATACTACAAATATAAACAACGACTACAAATGTAAACAAAACTAAATGTAAACAAATACTAGAAATATAAACAAAGACTCTAAATGTAACCAAAGATTGCAAACGTAAACAAAGCCTCTAAATGTAAACAAATAATAAAAATGTAAACAAAGACTCTAAATGTAATAAAAAACTCTGGGTATAAACATGGACTCTACGTGTAAACAAGGACTACAAATGTAAACAGACTCTAAATGTAAACAAAGCCTAAAAATAAAAACAAAGACTCTAAATGTAAACAAAGGCTAAAAATGTAAACAAAGACTAAATATGTAAACAAAGGCTCTAAATGTAAACAAACGCGCTATATGTAAACAAAGACACTAAATGGAACTCTAAATGTAAACAAAGAATAAAAATGTAAACAAAGACTACAAATGTAAACAAAGACACAAAATGGGAATTTAAATGTAAACAAAAAATAAAAAAGTAAACAAAACTAAAAGTAAACAGATACTACAAATATAAACAACGACTACAAATGTATACAAAACTAAATGTAAACAAAAACTTGAAATATAAACGAAGACTCTAAATGTAACCAAAACCTCTTGGTGTAAACAAGGACTCTAGGTGTAAAAAAGGACTACAAATGTAAACAAAGTCTCTAAATATAAACAAAGTCTAAATGTAAACAAAGACTACAAGTGTAAACAAGGACTACAAATGTAAAAAAAAACTCTACATGTAAACAATCTCTCTAAATGTAAACAAAGAATAAAAATGTAAACAAAGACTATAAATGTTAAGAAAGACTACAAATGTAAACAAAGACACAAAACGTAAACAAAAACAACAAACGTAAACAGACACTAAGTGTAAGCAGACAACAAATGTAAACAAAGCCTCTAAATATAAGCAAAGTATCTAAATGTAAGCAGACTACAAATGTAAACAAAGAGCACAAATGTTAAGTGACTCAAACTGTAAACAAACTCTCTAAATGTAAACAAAGTCTACAAATGTAAACAGACTATAAATGAAAACAGACTCTAAAAGAAAACAGATTAAAAATGTAAACAAAGACTACATATGTAAACAGACTCTAAATGTAAACAAAGACTGCAAATATAAACATAGACCTAAATGTAAACAAAGACTACAAATGTAAACAAAGACTCTAAATGTAAAGAAGGTCTCTAAATGCAAAGAAAGATTACAAATGTAAACAAAGACTACAAATGTAAACAAAGACTACAAATATAAACAAAGACTCTGAATAAAACAGACTACAAATGTAAACAAAAACTACAAACGTAAACTAACACTCTAAATGTAGACAAAGACTACAAATGTAAACAAAGACTGCAAACGTAAACAAAGACTCTAAATGTAAACACACTAAATGTATACAATGACTACATATGTAAACAAAGAATTTAAATGTAAATAAAGACTTCAAATGTAAACAAAGACCTTAAATGTAAACAGAATCTAAATTAAAAGAAAGACTAAAAATGTAAACAAAGACTACGAACGTAAACAAAGACTCTAAATATAAAGAAGGTCTCTAAATGCAAACAAAGATTACAAATGTAAACAAAGACTACAAATGTAAACAAAGACTCTAAATAGAAACAGACTACAAATGTAAACAAAAACTACAAACGTAAACTAACACTCTACATGTATACAAAGACTACAAATGTAAACAAAGACTGCAAACGTAAACAAAAACTCTAAATGTAAACAAATAATAAAAATGTAAACAAAGACTCTAAATGTAATAAAAAACTCTGGGTATAAACAAGGACTAAAAATGTAAACAAAGACTACAAATGTAAACAAAGACTACAAATATAAACAAAGACTCTAAATAGAAACAGACTACAAATGTAAACAAAAACTACAAACGTAAACTAACACTCTAAATGTAAACAAAGACTACATATGTAAAGAAAGACTGCAAACGTAAACAAAAACTCTAAATGTAATAAAAACTCTGGGTATAAACAAGGACTACAAATGTAAACAGACTCTAAATATAAACAAAGTCTAAAAATAAAAACAAAGACTCTAAATGTAAACAAAGGCTTAAAATGTAAACAAAGACTACAAATGTAAACAAAGGGACTAAATGTAAACAGTCTAAATGTAAACAAAGCCTACATATGTAAACAAAAACTACATATGTAAACAAAGACTACAAATGGAAACAAAGACTCTAAATGGAAACAGACTACAAATGTAAACAAAAACTACAAACGTAAACTAACACTCTAAATGTAAACAAAGACTACAAATGTAAACAAAACTAAAAGTAAACAAATACTAGAAATATAAACAAAGACTCTAAAAGTAACCAAAGATTCCAAACGTAAACAAAGTCTCTAAATATAAACAAATAATAAAAATGTAAAGAAAGACTCTAAATGTAATAAAAAACTCTGGGTATAAACAAGGACTCTAGGTGTAAACAAGGACTTCAAATGTAAACAGACTCTAAATGTAAACAAAGCCTAAAAATAAAAACAAAGACTTTAAATGTAAACAAACGCGCTATATGTAAACAAAGACACTAAATGGAACTCTAAATGTAAACAAAGAATAAAAATGTAAACAAAGACTACAAATGTAAACAAAGACACAAAATGGGACTCTAAATGTAAACAAAAAATAAAAATGTAAACAAAACTAAAAGTAAACAAATACTACAAATATAAACAACGACTACAAATGTAAACAAAACTAAATGTAAACAAAAACTAGAAATATAAACAAAGACTCTAAATGTAACCAAAATCTCTTGGTGTAAACAAGGACTCTAGGTGTAAAAAAGGACTACAAATGTAAACAAAGTCTCTAAATATAAACAAAGTCTAAATGTAAACAAAGACTACAAAATTAAACAAGGACTACAAATGTAAAAAAAACTCTACATGTAAACAATCTCTCTAAATGTAAACAAAGAATAAAAATGTAAACAAAGACTATAAATGTTAAGAAAGTCTACAACTGTAAACAAAGACTACAAATGTAAACAAAGACACAAAACGTAAACAAAAACTACAAACGTAAACAGACTCTAAGTGTAAACAGACAACAAATGTAAAGAAAGCCTCTAAATATAAACAAAGTATCTAAATGTAAGCAGACTACAAATGTAAACAAAGAGCACAAATGTTAAGTGACTCAAACTGTAAACAAACTCTCTAAATGTAAACAAAGACTACAAATGTAAACAGACTCTAAATGTAAACAAAGACTGCAAATGTAAACATAGACCTAAATGTAAACAAAGACTACAAATGTAAACAAAGACTCTATATGTAAACAAAGTCTAAAAATGTAAACAAAGGCTACAAATGTAAACAAAGACTCTAAATGTAAAGAAGGTCTCTAAATTCAAAGAAAGATTACATATGTAAACAAAGACTACAAATGTAAACAAAGACTACAAATATAAACAAAGACTCTAAATAAAAGAGACTACAAATGTAAACAAAAACTACAAACGTAAACAAACACTCTAAATGTAGACAAAGACTACAAATGTAAACATAGACTGCAAACGTAAACAAAGACTCTATATGTAAACAATCTAAATGTATAGAAAGACCACATATGTAAACAAAGAATTTAAATGTAAATAAAGACTACAAATGTAAACAAAGACCTTAAATGTAAACAGACTCTAAATTAAAACAAAGACTAAAAATGTAAACAAAGACTACAAACGTAAACAAAGACTCTAAATAAAAAGAAGGTCTCTAAATGCAAACAAAGATTACAAATGTAAACAAAGACTACAAATGTAAACAAAGACTATAAATATAAACAAAGACTCTAAATGGAAACAGACTACAAATGTAAATAAAAATTACAAACGTAAACTAACACTCTAAATGTAAACAAAGACTACAAATGTAAACAAAACTAAAAGTAAACAAATACTACAAATATAAACAACGATTACAAATGTAAACAAAACTAAATGTAAAAAAATACTAGAAATATAAACAAAGACTCTAAAGGTAACCAAAGATTGCAAACGTAAACAAAGTCTCTAAATGTAAACAAATAATAAAAATGTAAACAAAGACTCTAAATGTAATTAAAAACTCTGGGTATAAACAAGGACTCTAGGTGTAAACAAGGACTACAAACGTAAACAGACTCTAAATGTAAACAAAGCCTGAAAATAGAAATAAAGACTCTAAATGTAAACAAAGGCTAAAAATGTAAACAAAGACTAAAAATGTAAACAAAGGCTCTAAATGTAAACAAACGCGCTATATGTAAACAAAGACACTAAATGGAACTCTAAATGTAAACAAAGAATAAAAATGTAAACAAAACTAAAAGTAAACAAATACTACAAATATAAACAACGACTACAAATGTAAACAAAACTAAATGTAAACAAAAACTAGAAATATAAACAAAGACTCTAAATGTAACCAAAATCTCTTGGTGTAAACAGGGACTCTAGGTGTAAAAAAGGACTACAAATGTAAACAAAGTCTCTAAATATAAACAAAGTCTAAATGTAAACAAAGACTACAAGTGTAAACAAGGACTTCAAATGTAAAAAAAAACTCTACATGTAAACAATCTCTCTAAATGTAAACAAAGAATAAAAATGTAAACAAAGACTATAAATGTTAAGAAAGTCTACAACTGTAAACATAGACTACAAATGTAAACAAAGACACAAAACGTAAACAAAAACTACAAACGTAAACAGACTCTAAGTGTAAACAGACAACAAATGTAAAGAAAGCCTCTAAATATAAACAAAGTCTAAATGTAAACAAAGACTACAAGTGTAAAAAAGGACTACAAATGTAAAAAAAAACTCTACATGTAAACAATCTCTCTAAATGTAAACAAAGAATAAAAATGTAAACAAAGACTAACAATGTTAAGAAAGTCTACAACTGTAAACAAAGACTACAAATGTAAACAAAGACACTAAACGTAAACAAAAACTACAAACGTAAACAGACTCTAAGTGTAAACAGACAACAGATGTAAACAAAGCCTCTAAATATAAACAAAGTATCTAAATGTAAGCAGACTACAAATGTAAACAAAGAGCACAAACGTTAAGTTACTCAAACTGTAAACAAACTCTCTAAATGTAAACAAAGTCTACAAATGTAAACAGACTATAAATGAAAACAGACTCTAAATGCAAACAGACTAAAAATGTAAACAAAGACTACATATGTAAACAGACTCTAAATGTAAACAAAGACTGCAAATGTAAACATAGACCTAAATGTAAACAAAGACTACAAATGTAAACAAAGACTCTATATGTAAACAAAGTCTAAAAATGTAAACAAAGTCTAAAAATGTAAACAAAGTCTACAAATGTAAACAAAGACTCTAAATTTAAAGAAGGTCTCTAAATTCAAAGAAAGATTACAAATGTAAACAAAGACTACAAATGTAAACAAAGACTACAAATATAAACAAAGACTCTAAATAGAAACAGACTACAAATGTAAACAAAAACTACAAACGTAAACTAACACTCTAAATGTAAACAAAGACTACAAATGTAAACAAAGACTGCAAACGTAAACAAAAACTCTAAATGTAAACAAATAATAAAAATGTAAACAAAGACTCTAAATGTAATAAAAAATTCTGGGTATAAACAAGGCCTACAAATGTAAACAGACTCTAAATATAAACAAAGTCTAAAAATAAAAACAAAGACTCTAAATGTAAACAAAGGCTAAAAATATAAACAAAGACTACAAATGTAAACAAAGGGACTAAATGTAAACACTCTAAATGTAAACAAAGCCTACATATGTAAACAAAAACTACAAATGTAAACAAAGACTACAAATGTAAACAAAGACTCTAAATGGAAACAGACTACAAATGTAAACAAAAACTACGAAAGTAAACTAACACTCTAAATGTAAACAAAGACTACAAATGAAAACAAAACTAAAAGTAAACAAATACTACAAATATAAATAAAAGACTCTAAATGTAACCAAAGATTGCAAACGTCCCTAAATGTAAACAAATAATAAAAATGTAAACAAAGACTCTAAATGTAATTAAAAACTCTGGGTATAAACAAGGACTCTAGGTGTAAACAAGGACTACAAACGTAAACAGACTCTAAATGTAAACAAAGCCTGAAAATAGAAACAGACTCTAAATGTAAACAAAGGCTAAAAATGTAAACAAAGACTAAAAATGTAAACAAAGGCTCTAAATGTAAACAAACGCGCTATATGTAAACAAAGACACTAAATGGAACTCTAAATGTAAACAAAGAATAAAAATGTAAACAAAACTAAAAGTAAACAAATACTACAAATATAAACACCGACTACAAATGTAAACAAAACTAAATGTAAACAAAACTAAATGTAAACAAAAACTAGAAATATAAACAAAGACTCTAAATGTAACCAAAATCTCTTGGTGTAAACAACGACTCTAGGTGTAAAAAAGGACTACAAATGTAAACAATGTCTCTAAATATAAACAAAGTCTAAATGTAAACAAAGACTACAAGTGTAAACAAGGACTACAAATGTAAAAAAACTCTACATGTAAACAATCTCTCTAAATGTAAACAAAGAATAAAAATGTAAACAAAGACTATAAATGTTAAGAAAGTCTACAACTGTAAACAAACTCTACAAATGTAAACAAAGACACTAAACGTAAACAAAAACTACAAACGTAAACAGACTCTAAGTGTAAACAGACAACAAATGTAAACAAAGCCTCTAAATATAAACAAAGTATCTAAATGTAAGCAGACTACAAATGTAAACAAAGAGCACAAATGTTAAATGACTCAAACTGTAAACAAACTCTCTAAATGTAAACAAAGTCTACAAATGTAAACAGACTATAAATGAAAACAGACTCAAAAGAAAACAGATTAAAAATGTAAACAAAGACTACATATGTAAACAGACTCTAAATATAAACAAAGTCTAAAAATAAAAACAAAGACTCTAAATGCAAACAAAAACTAAAAATGTAAACAATGACTACAATTGTAAACAAAGGGACTAAATGTAAACACTCTAAATGTAAACAAAGCCTACATATGTAAACAAAAACTACAAATGTAAACAAAGACTACAAATGTAAACAAAGACTCTAAATGGAAACAGACTACAAATGTAAACAAAAACTACAAACGTAAACTAACACTCTAAATGTAAACAAAGACTACAAATGTAAACAAAACTAAAAGTAAACAAATACTACAAATATAAACAACGACTACAAATGTAAACAAAACTAAATGTAAACAAATCCTAGAAATATAAACAAAGACTCTAAATGTAACCAAAGATTGCAAACGTTAACAAAGTCTCTAAATGTAAACAAATAATAAAAATGTAAACAAAGACTCTAAATGAAATAAAAAACTATGGGTATAAACAAGGACTCTAGGTGTAAACAAGGACTACAAATGTAAACAGACTCTAAATGTAAACAAAGCTTAAAAATAAAACCAAAAACTCTAAATGTAAACATAGGCTAAAAATGTAAACAAAGACTAAAAATGTAAACAAAGACACTAAATGGAACTCTAAATGTAAACAAAGAATAAAAATGTAAACAAAGACTACAAATGTAAACAAAGACACAAAATGGGACTCTAAATGTAAACAAAAAATAAAAATGTAAACAAAGACTACAAATGTAAACAAAACTAAAAGTGACAAATACTACAAATATAAACAACGATTACAAATGTAAACAAAACTAAATGTAAACAAATAATAGAAATAT
The DNA here is from genome assembly GCA_963930645.1 of Salticus scenicus. NCBI lineage: Eukaryota > Metazoa > Arthropoda > Arachnida > Araneae > Salticidae > Salticus > Salticus scenicus. Next base: position 382,611 of record CAWVNO010003029.1, read on the forward strand.
AAACAAAGACTCTAAATGTAACCAAAAACTCTTGGTGTAAACAAGGACTCTAGGTGTAAAAAAGGACTACAAATGTAAACAAAGTCTCTAAATATAAACAAAGTCTAAATATAAACAAAGACTACAAGTGTAAACAAGGACTACAAATGTAAACAAAAACTCTACATGTAAACAATCTCTCTAAATGTAAACAAAGAATAAAAATGTAAACAAAGACTATAAATGTTAAGAAAGTCTACAACTGTAAACAAAGACTACAAATGTAAACAAAGACACTAAACGTAAACAAAAACTACAAACGTAAACAGACTAAGTGTAAACAGACAACAAATGTAAACAAAGCCTCTAAATATAAACAAAGTATCTAAATGTAAGCAGACTACAAATGTAAACAAAGAATACAAATGTAAACAAAGAGCACAAATGTTAAGTGACTCAAACTGTAAACAAACTATCTAAATGTAATCAAAGTCTACAAATGTAAACAGACTATAAATGAAAACAGACTCTAAATGCAAACAGACTAAAAATGTAAACAAAGACTACATATGTAAACAGTTTCTAAATGTAAACAAAGACTGCAAATGTAAACATAGACTTAAATGTAAACAAAGACTATAAATGTAAACAAAGACTCTATATGTAAACAAAGTCTAAAAATGTAAACAAAGTCTAAAAATGTAAACAAAGGCTACAAGTGTAAACAAAGACTCTAAATATAAAGAAGGTCTCTAAATTCAAAGAAAGATTACAAATGTAAACAAAGACTACAAATGTAAACAAAGACTACAAATATAAACAAAGACTCTAAATAAAACAGACTACAAATGTAAACAAAAACTACAAACGTAAACTAACACTCTAAATGTAGACAAAGACTACAAATGTAAACAAAGACTGCAAACGTAAACAAAGACTCTATGTAAACAATCTAAATGTATAGAAAGACTACATATGTAAACAAAGAATTTAAATGTAAATAAAGACTACAAATGTAAACAAAGACCTTAAATGTAAACAGACTCTAAATTAAAACAAAGACTAAAAATGTAAACAAATACTACAAACGTAAACAAAGACTCTAAATATAAAGAAGGTCTCTAAATGCAAACAAAGATTACAAATGTAAACAAAGACTACAAATGTAAACAAAGACTATAAATATAAACAAAGACTCTAAATGGAAACAGACTACAAATGTAAACAAAAACTACAAACGTAAACTAACACTCTAAATGTAAACAAAGACTACAAATGTAAACAAAACTAAAAGTAAACAAATACTAGAAATAAAAACAAAGACTCTAAATGTAACCAAAGATTGCAAACGTAAACAAAGTCTCTAAATGTAAACAAATAATAAAAATGTAAACAAAGACTCTAAATGTAATAAAAAACTCTGGGTATAAACAAGGACTCTAGGTGTAAACAAGGACTACAAATGTAAACAGACTCTAAATGTAAACAAAGCCTAAAAATAAAAACAAAGACTCTAAATGTAAACAAAGGCTAAAAATGTAAACAAAGACTAAAAATGTAAACAAAGGCTCTAAATGTAAACAAACGCGCTATATGTAAACAAACGCGCTATATGTAAACAAAGACACAAAATGGGACTCTAAATGTAAACAAAAAATAAAAATGTAAACAAAACTAAAAGTAAACAAATACTACAAATATAAACAACGACTACAAATGTAAACAAAACTAAATGTAAACAATACTAAATGTAAACAAATACTAGAAATATAAACAAAGACTCTAAATGGAAACAGACTACAAATGTAAACAAAAACTACAAACGTAAACTAACACTCTAAATGCAAACAAAGACTACAAATGTAAACAAAACTAAAAGTAAACAAATACTACAAATATAAACAACGACTACAAATGTAAACAAAACTAAATGTAAACAAATACTAGAAATATAAACAAAGACTCTAAATGTAACCAAAAATTGCAAACGTAAACAAAGTTTCTAAATGTAAACAAAGACTAAAAATGTAAACAAAGGCTCTAAATGTAAACAAACGCGCTATATGTAAACAAAGACTACAAATGTAAACAAAGACACTAAATGGAACTCTAAATGTAAACAAAGAATAAAAATGTAAACAGACTACAAATGTAAACAAAGACACAAAATGGTACTCTAAATGTAAACAAAAAATAAAAATGTAAACAAAGACTACAAATGTAAACAAAAGTAAAAGTAACAAATACTACAAATATAAACAACGATTACAAATGTAAACAAAACTAAATGTAAACAAATAATAGAAATATAAACAAAGACTCTAAATGTAACCAAAAACTCTTGGTGTAAACAAGGACTCTAGGTGTAAAAAAGGACTACAAATGTAAACAAAGTCTCTAAATATAAACAAAGTCTAAATGTAAACAAAGACTACAAGTGTAAACAAGGACTACAAATGTAAACAAAAACTCTACATGTAAACAATCTCTCTAAATGTAAACAAAGACTACAAATATAAACGGACTCTAAATGTCAACAAAGTCTCTAAATTTAAACAAAGAATACAAATGCAAACAAAGACTATAAATGTTAAGAAAGTCTACAACTGTAAACAAAGACTACAAATGTAAACAAAGACACTAAACGTAAACAAAAACTACAAATGTAAACAGACTAAGTGTAAACAGACAACAAATGTAAACAAAGCCTCTAAATATAAATAAAGTATCTAAATGTAAGCAGACTACACATGTAAACAAAGAATACAAATGTAAACAAAGAGCACAAATGTAAACAAAGACTCTAAATGTAAAGAAGATCTCTAAATTCAAAGAAAGATTACAAATATAAACAAAGACTACAAATGTAAACAAAGACTACAAGTATAAACAAAGACTCTAAATAAAACAGACTACAAATGTAAACAAAAACTACAAACGTAAACTAACACTCTAAATGTAGACAAAGACTGCAAATGTAAACAAAGACTGCAAACGTAAACAAAGGCTCTATATGTAAACAATCTAAATGTATAGAAAGACTACATATGTAAACAAAGAATTTAAATGTAAATAAAGACTACAAATGTAAACAAAGACCTTAATGTAAACAGACTCTAAATTAAAACAAAGACTAAAAATGTAAACAAAGACTACAAACGTAAACAAAGACTCTAAATATAAAGAAGGTCTCTAAATGCAAACAAAGATTACAAATGTAAACAAAGACTACAAATGTAAACAAAGACTATAAATATAAACAAAGACTCTAAATGGAAACAGACTACAAATGTAAACAAAAACTACAAACGTAAACTAACACTCTAAATGTAAACCAAGACTACAAATGTAAACAAAACTAAAAGTTAACAAATACTACAAATATAAACAACGACTACAAATGTAAACAAAACTAAATGTAAACAAATACTAGAAATATAAACAAAGACTCTAAATGTAACCAAAGATTGCAAACGTAAACAAAGTCTCTAAATGTAAACAAATAATAAAAATGTAAACAAAGACTCTAAATGTAATAAAAAACTCTGGGTATAAACATGGACTCTACGTGTAAACAAGGACTACAAATGTAAACAGACTCTAAATGTAAACAAAGCCTAAAATTAAAAACAAAGACTCTAAATGTAAACAAACGCGCTATATGTAAACAAAGACACTAAATGGAACTCTAAATGTAAACAAAGAATAAAAATGTAAACAAAGACTACAAATGTAAACAAAGACACAAAATGGGAATTTAAATGTAAACAAAAAATAAAAAAGTAAACAAAACTAAAAGTAAACAAATACTACAAATATAAACAACGACTACAAATGTATACAAAACTAAATGTAAACAAAAACTTGAAATATAAACAAAGACTCTAAATGTAACCAAAATCTCTTGGTGTAAACAAGGACTCTAGGTGTAAAAAAGGACTACAAATGTAAACAAAGTCTCTAAATATAAACAAAGTCTAAATGTAAACAAAGACTACAAGTGTAAACAAGGACTACAAATGTAAAAAAAAACTCTACATGTAAACAATCTCTCTAAATGTAAACAAAGAATAAAAATGTAAACAAAGACTATAAATGTTAAGAAAGACTACAAATGTAAACAAAGACACAAAACGTAAACAAAAACAACAAACGTAAACAGACACTAAGTGTAAGCAGACAACAAATGTAAACAAAGCCTCTAAATATAAGCAAAGTATCTAAATGTAAGCAGACTACAAATGTTAACAAAGAGCACAAATGTTAAGTGACTCAAACTGTAAACAAACTCTCTAAATGTAAACAAAGTCTACAAATGTAAACAGACTATAAATGAAAACAGACTCTAAAAGAAAACAGATTAAAAATGTAAACAAAGACTACATATGTAAACAGACTCTAAATGTAAACAAAGACTGCAAATATAAACATAGACCTAAATGTAAACAAAGACTACAAATGTAAACAAAGACTCTAAATGTAAAGAAGGTCTCTAAATGCAAAGAAAGATTACAAATGTAAACAAAGACTACAAATGTAAACAAAGACTACAAATATAAACAAAGACTCTGAATAAAACAGACTACAAATGTAAACAAAAACTACAAACGTAAACTAACACTCTAAATGTAGACAAAGACTACAAATGTAAACAAAGACTGCAAACGTAAACAAAGACTCTAAATGTAAACACTCTAAATGTATACAATGACTACATATGTAAACAAAGAATTTAAATGTAAATAAAGACTTCAAATGTAAACAAAGACCTTAAATGTAAACAGAATCTAAATTAAAACAAAGACTAAAAATGTAAACAAAGACTACGAACGTAAACAAAGACTCTAAATATAAAGAAGGTCTCTAAATGCAAACAAAGATTACAAATGTAAACAAAGACTACAAATGTAAACAAAGACTCTAAATAGAAACAGACTACAAATGTAAACAAAAACTACAAACGTAAACTAACACTCTAAATGTATACAAAGACTACAAATGTAAACAAAGACTGCAAACGTAAACAAAAACTCTAAATGTAAACAAATAATAAAAATGTAAACAAAGGCTCTAAATGTAAACAAATAATAAAAATGTAAACAAAGACTCTAAATGTAATAAAAAACTCTGGGTATAAACAAGGACTAAAAATGTAAACAAAGACTCTAAATAGAAACAGACTACAAATGTAAACAAAAACTACAAACGTAAACTAACACTCTAAATGTAAACAAAGACTACATATGTAAAGAAAGACTGCAAACGTAAACAAAAACTCTAAATGTAAACAAATAATAAAAATGTAAACAAAGACTCTAAATGTAATAAAAACTCTGGGTATAAACAAGGACTACAAATGTAAACAGACTCTAAATATAAACAAAGTCTAAAAATAAAAACAAAGACTCTAAATGTAAACAAAGGCTTAAAATGTAAACAAAGACGACAAATGTAAACAAAGGGACTAAATGTAAACAGTCTAAATGTAAACAAAGCCTACATATGTAAACAAAAACTACATATGTAAACAAAGACTACAAATGGAAACAAAGACTCTAAATGGAAACAGACTACAAATGTAAACAAAAACTACAAACGTAAACTAACACTCTAAATGTAAACAAAGACTACAAATGTAAACAAAACTAAAAGTAAACAAATACTACAAATATAAACAAAGACTCTAAAAGTAACCAAAGATTCCAAACGTAAACAAAGTCTCTAAATATAAACAAATATTAAAAATGTAAAGAAAGACTCTAAATGTAATAAAAAACTCTGGGTATAAACAAGGACTCTAGGTGTAAACAAGGACTTCAAATGTAAACAGACTTTAAATGTAAACAAAGCTTAAAAATAAAAACAAAGACTTTAAATGTAAACAAAGGCTAAAAATGTAAACAAAGACTAAAAATGTAAACAAAGGCTCTAAATGTAAACAAACGCGCTATATGTAAACAAAGACACTAAATGGAACTCTAAATGTAAACAAAGAATAAAAATGTAAACAAAGACTACAAATGTAAACAAAGACACAAAATGGGACTCTAAATGTAAACAAAAAATAAAAATGTAAACAAAACTAAAAGTAAACAAATACTACAAATATAAACAACGACTACAAATGTAAACAAAACTAAATGTAAACAAAAACTAGAAATATAAACAAAGACTCTAAATGTAACCAAAATCTCTTGGTGTAAACAAGGACTCTAGGTGTAAAAAAGGACTACAAATGTAAACAAAGTCTCTAAATATAAACAAAGTCTAAATGTAAACAAAGACTACAAGTGTAAACAAGGACTACAAATGTAAAAAAAACTCTACATGTAAACAATCTCTCTAAATGTAAACAAAGAATAAAAATGTAAACAAAGACTATAAATGTTAAGAAAGTCTACAACTGTAAACAAAGACTACAAATGTAAACAAAGACACAAAACGTAAACAAAAACTACAAACGTAAACAGACTCTAAGTGTAAACAGACAACAAATGTAAAGAAAGCCTCTAAATATAAACAAAGTATCTAAATGTAAGCAGACTACAAATGTAAACAAAGAGCACAAATGTTAAGTGACTCAAACTGTAAACAAACTCTCTAAATGTAAACAAAGACTACAAATGTAAACAGACTCTAAATGTAAACAAAGACTGCAAATGTAAACATAGACCTAAATGTAAACAAAGACTACAAATGTAAACAAAGACTCTATATGTAAACAAAGTCTAAAAATGTAAACAAAGTCTAAAAATGTAAACAAAGGCTACAAATGTAAACGAAGACTCTAAATGTAAAGAAGGTCTCTAAATTCAAAGAAAGATTACATATGTAAACAAAGACTACAAATGTAAACAAAGACTACAAATATAAACAAAGACTCTAAATAAAACAGACTACAAATGTAAACAAAAACTACAAACGTAAACAAACACTCTAAATGTAGACAAAGACTACAAATGTAAACATAGACTGCAAACGTAAACAAAGACTCTATATGTAAACAATCTAAATGTATAGAAAGACCACATATGTAAACAAAGAATTTAAATGTAAATAAAGACTACAAATGTAAACAAAGACCTTAAATGTAAACAGACTCTAAATTAAAACAAAGACTAAAAATGTAAACAAAGACTACAAACGTAAACAAAGACTCTAAATAAAAAGAAGGTCTCTAAATGCAAACAAAGATTACAAATGTAAACAAAGACTACAAATGTAAACAAAGACTATAAATATAAACAAAGACTCTAAATGGAAACAGACTACAAATGTAAATAAAAATTACAAACGTAAACTAACACTCTAAATGTAAACAAAGACTACAAATGTAAACAAAACTAAAAGTAAACAAATACTACAAATATAAACAACGATTACAAATGTAAACAAAACTAAATGTAAAAAAATACTAGAAATATAAACAAAGACTCTAAAGGTAACCAAAGATTGCAAACGTAAACAAAGTCTCTAAATGTAAACAAATAATAAAAATGTAAACAAAGTTTCTAAATGTAATAAAAAACTCTGGGTATAAACAAGGACTCTAGGTGTAAACAAGGACTACAAATGTAAACAGACTCTAAATGTAAACAAAGCCTAAAAATAAAAACAAAGACTCTAAATATAAACAAAGGCTAAAAATGTAAACAAAAACTAAAAATGTAAACAAAGGCTCTAAATGTAAACAAACGCGCTATATGTAAACAAAGACTCTAAATGGAACTCTAAATGTAAACAAAGAATAAAAATGTAAACAAAACTAAAAGTAAACAAATACTACAAATATAAACAACGACTACAAATGTAAACAAAACTAAATGTAAACAAAAACTAGAAATATAAACAAAGACTCTAAATGTAACCAAAATCTCTTGGTGTAAACAGGGACTCTAGGTGTAAAAAAGGACTACAAATGTAAACAAAGTCTCTAAATATAAACAAAGTCTAAATGTAAACAAAGACTACAAGTGTAAACAAGGACTTCAAATGTAAAAAAAAACTCTACATGTAAACAATCTCTCTAAATGTAAACAAAGAATAAAAATGTAAACAAAGACTATAAATGTTAAGAAAGTCTACAACTGTAAACAAAGACTACAAATGTAAACAAAGACACAAAACGTAAACAAAAACTACAAACGTAAACAGACTCTAAGTGTAAACAGACAACAAATGTAAAGAAAGCCTCTAAATATAAACAAAGTCTAAATGTAAACAAAGACTACAAGTGTAAAAAAGGACTACAAATGTAAAAAAAAAACTCTACATGTAAACAATCTCTCTAAATGTAAACAAAGAATAAAAATGTAAACAAAGACTAACAATGTTAAGAAAGTCTACAACTGTAAACAAAGACTACAAATGTAAACAAAGACACTAAACGTAAACAAAAACTACAAACGTAAACAGACTCTAAGTGTAAACAGACAACAGATGTAAACAAAGCCTCTAAATATAAACAAAGTATCTAAATGTAAGCAGACTACAAATGTAAACAAAGAGCACAAATGTTAAGTTACTCAAACTGTAAACAAACTCTCTAAATGTAAACAAAGTCTACAAATGTAAACAGACTATAAATGAAAACAGACTCTAAATGCAAACAGACTAAAAATGTAAACAAAGACTACATATGTAAACAGACTCTAAATGTAAACAAAGACTGCAAATGTAAACATAGACCTAAATGTAAACAAAGACTACAAATGTAAACAAAGACTCTATATGTAAACAAAGTCTAAAAATGTAAACAAAATCTACAAATGTAAACAAAGACTCTAAATTTAAAGAAGGACTCTAAATTCAAAGAAAGATTACAAATGTAAACAAAGACTACAAATATAAACAAAGACTCTAAATAGAAACAGACTACAAATGTAAACAAAAACTACAAACGTAAACTAACACTCTAAATGTAAACAAAGACTACAAATGTAAACAAAGACTGCAAACGTAAACAAAAACTCTAAATGTAAACAAATAATAAAAATGTAAACAAAGACTCTAAATGTAATAAAAAACTCTGGGTATAAACAAGGCCTACAAATGTAAACAGACTCTAAATATAAACAAAGTCTAAAAATAAAAACAAAGACTCTAAATGTAAACAAAGGCTAAAAATATAAACAAAGACTACAAATGTAAACAAAGGGACTAAATGTAAACACTCTAAATGTAAACAAAGCCTACATATGTAAACAAAAACTACAAATGTAAACAAAGACTACAAATGTAAACAAAGACTCTAAATGGAAACAGACTACAAATGTAAACAAAAACTACGAACGTAAACTAACACTCTAAATGTAAACAAAGACTACAAATGAAAACAAAACTAAAAGTAAACAAATGCTACAAATATAAACAAAGACTCTAAATGTAACCAAAGATTGCAAACGTAAACAAAGTCCCTAAATGTAAACAAATAATAAAAATGTAAACAAAGACTCTAAATGTAATTAAAAACTCTGGGTATAAACAAGGACTCTAGGTGTAAACAAGGACTACAAACGTAAACAGACTCTAAATGTAAACAAAGCCTGAAAATAGAAACAAAGACTCTAAATGTAAACAAAGGCTAAAAATGTAAACAAAGACTAAAAATGTAAACAAAGGCTCTAAATGTAAACAAACGCGCTATATGTAAACAAAGACACTAAATGGAACTCTAAATGTAAACAAAGAATAAAAATGTAAACAAAACTAAAAGTAAACAAATACTACAAATATAAACAACGACTACAAATGTAAACAAAACTAAATGTAAACAAAAACTAGAAATATAAACAAAGACTCTAAATGTAACCAAAATCTCTTGGTGTAAACAGGGACTCTAGGTGTAAAAAAGGACTACAAATGTAAACAAAGTCTCTAAATATAAACAAAGTCTAAATGTAAACAAAGACTACAAGTGTAAACAAGGACTTCAAATGTAAAAAAAAACTCTACATGTAAACAATCTCTCTAAATGTAAACAAAGAATAAAAATGTAAACAAAGACTATAAATGTTAAGAAAGTCTACAACTGTAAACAAAGACTACAAATGTAAACAAAGACACAAAACGTAAACAAAAACTACAAACGTAAACAGACTCTAAGTGTAAACAGACAACAAATGTAAAGAAAGCCTCTGAATATAAACAAAGTCTAAATGTAAACAAAGACTACAAGTGTAAAAAAGGACTACAAATGTAAAAAAAAACTCTACATGTAAACAATCTCTCTAAATGTAAACAAAGAATAAAAATGTAAACAAAGACTAACAATGTTAAGAAAGTCTACAACTGTAAACAAAGACTACAAATGTAAACAAAGACACTAAACGTAAACAAAAACTACAAACGTAAACAGACTCTAAGTGTAAACAGACAACAGATGTAAACAAAGCCTCTAAATATAAACAAAGTATCTAAATGTAAGCAGACTACAAATGTAAACAAAGAGCACAAATGTTAAGTTACTCAAACTGTAAACAAACTCTCTAAATGTAAACAAAGTCTACAAATGTAAACAGACTATAAATGAAAACAGACTCTAAATGCAAACAGACTAAAAATGTAAACAAAGACTACATATGTAAACAGACTCTAAATGTAAACAAAGACTGCAAATGTAAACATAGACCTAAATGTAAACAAAGACTGCAAATGTAAACAAAGATTCTATATGTAAACAAAGTCTAAAAATGTAAACAAAGTCTAAAAATGTAAACAAAGTCTACAAATGTAAACAAAGACTCTAAATTTAAAGAAGGTCTCTAAATTCAAAGAAAGATTACAAATGTAAACAAAGACTACAAATGTAAACAAAGACTACAAATATAAACAAAGACTCTAAATAGAAACAGACTACAAATGTAAACAAAAACTACAAACGTAAACTAACACTCTAAATGTAAACAAAGACTACAAATGTAAACAAAGACTGCAAACGTAAACAAAAACTCTAAATGTAAACAAATAATAAAAATGTAAACAAAGACTCTAAATGTAATAAAAAACTCTGGGTATAAACAAGGCCTACAAATGTAAACAGAATCTAAATATAAACAAAGTCTAAAAATAAAAACAAAGACTCTAAATGTAAACAAAGGCTAAAAATATAAACAAAGACTACAAATGTAAACAAAGGGACTAAATGTAAACACTCTAAATGTAAACAAAGCCTACATATGTAAACAAAAACTACAAATGTAAACAAAGACTACAAATGTAAACAAAGACTCTAAATGGAAACAGACTACAAATGTAAACAAAAACTACGAACGTAAACTAACACTCTAAATGTAAACAAAGACTACAAATGAAAACAAAACTAAAAGTAAACAAATACTACAAATATAAACAAAGACTCTAAATGTAACCAAAGATTGCAAACGTAAACAAAGTCCCTAAATGTAAACAAATAATAAAAATGTAAACAAAGACTCTAAATGTAATTAAAAACTCTGGGTATAAACAAGGACTCTAGGTGTAAACAAGGACTACAAACGTAAACAGACTCTAAATGTAAACAAAGCCTGAAAATAGAAACAAAGACTCTAAATGTAAACAAAGGCTAAAAATGTAAACAAAGACTAAAAATGTAAACAAAGGCTCTAAATGTAAACAAACGCGCTATATGTAAACAAAGACACTAAATGGAACTCTAAATGTAAACAAAGAATAAAAATGTAAACAAAACTAAAAGTAAACAAATACTACAAATATAAACACCGACTACAAATGTAAACAAAACTAAATGTAAACAAAACTAAATGTAAACAAAAACTAGAAATTTAAACAAAGACTCTAAATGTAACCAAAATCTCTTGGTGTAAACAACGACTCTAGGTGTAAAAAAGCACTACAAATGTAAACAAAGTCTCTAAATATAAACAAAGTCTAAATGTAAACAAAGACTACAAGTGTAAACAAGGACTACAAATGTAAAAAAAAACTCTACATGTAAACAATCTCTCTAAATGTAAACAAAGAATAAAAATGTAAACAAAGACTATAAATGTTAAGAAAGTCTACAACTGTAAACAAAGACTACAAATGTAAACAAAGACACAAAACGTAAACAAAAACTACAAACGTAAACAGACAACAAATGTAAAGAAAGCCTCTAAATATAAACAAAGTATCTAAATGTAAGCAGACTACAAATGTAAACAAAGAGCACAAATGTTAAGTGACTCAAACTGTAAACAAACTCTCTAAATGTAAACAAAGACTACATATGTAAACAGACTCTAAATGTAAACAAAGACTGCAAATGTAAACATAGACCTAAATGTAAACAAAGACTACAAATGTAAACAAAGACTCTATATGTAAACAAAGTCTAAAAATGTAAACAAAGTCTAAAAATGTAAACAAAGGCTACAAATGTAAACAAAGACTCTAAATGTAAAGAAGGTCTCTAAATTCAAAGAAAGATTACAAATGTAAACAAAGACTACAAATGTAAACAAAGACTACAAATATAAACAAAGACTCTAAATAAAACAGACTACAAATGTAAACAAAAACTACAAATGTAAACACTCTAAATGTAGACAAAGACTACAAATATAAACAAAGACTGCAAACGTAAACAAAGACTCTATATGTAAACAATCTAAATGTACAGAAAGACTACATATGTAAACAAAGAATTTAAATGTAAATAAAGACCTTAAATGTAAACAGACTCCCCAACAAACACAAGACTTCTGGCCACAAGCTGTAATCGTTCTGGCCAAACAGACTTGTGGCCACTGGTATCATGCCAGTGCTATATTTTAAAAAGCTCGCCTCAACATCTGGCAGTCGGTGATTAACTAATCACGGGCCAGTGCGGGGAAACTAATGCAGTTTCCTTGCTGTGTAGCCACTAGAGATAGGTTTCCGGGAAAACTGTTGTGGCCTTGCATCATTTAAAAAGAAGCGGGCCTGAAGCGGCTTTTGATTCAATGCCCGAATCTGCTAATCTCGCGCACGCGCAGACCGTTTTGTCTGGATTCCTACTCCTAGTAAACATTCATGGCGTCTTCGTGAAGCGAGGTGTGAAAAAGCTAACATCGATCGGATCTTCCTGAAATTCCTCATGTAAGTATTTATGCATCGCTTTGTTTTCTATTTGGAGTTTTTTTTTTTTTTTCTAGTTCATTAAATTAAGAATTTAAGTTAATTTGTTATTATTAAATTGTAGGAAAAGGTATGTTAGATTTAACAACATTCATTCTGAAAAAAACAAATTTTTGTCAACTCACAGTAATTCTGTTATTTCCATTTACATCATTTTAATGAAAAGTCAATACTGTAATTATAGGAATATTTATAGAAATTTTGAATATAAAAGATTTTAGCTATGATAAAATTTAATGCACTTTGATAAAACGACAGTTCTTATTCAAGAATGAGATCGTCAAAAGTATAAAATTAAATAACTTTATGAAAAAGCAAAATATAAGAATTCAAAAACCTGAATTAAAGAAATAAATTATTTGATTGTTTTATCTTTAAACATAAAAATAAATAAATGTTTCATTAATATGGCTATGTGAAAACTTATTTAATTAGATAAGATATAACAAAATTTCATGTCTGAAAGTACAAGCTTTGATTTACAAAGTACAAGGTTTGTTTCTTGTACTTTGTTACGGAAAGAAAATCACAACCTCCAAAAAAGGCTTAAAAATTCTCATACCTGTTTATTGTTAGTAATTTAAATTATTTTTAAATGAAGTAATAATTAATATTAGTATTAACTACTGGGTCATTCCATGTCAAATCAACCGAAAAAAAAGATGATTTGACACCCATGGTCTCAGATTTTGACGAAACTTTGTGTACTATTTGTTCCTTTCATGGATTTAAATGAGGAAAAAAAATATTTTTGCTTAAATAGTTTAGCTTTTACAGCTAGTTAAGGATTTGTAAATTTTATGTTTTTTTTCGATCAGGCAGAGAAAACGCAATTTGTTCTTTCATAAAGAATAATTTTTATCTCCTTATTTACCAACTAATGTTGATGAAATTTTTTATGAGTACGCTTTAATATATTAGAAATACAGTAAAAAATAAATTAAACTAGCAAGTATTCGCACATGGACAGAAAAAATTCCTGAAATGTTATTTAAAAAATTTTTTTAATGAAATACAGAGTTTCACTCCAAATGGATTATCATCATGAGGGAAAAGGATAATCAAACAATTTGTTTTTTGTATTCTTGTTCTAAAGGATGCATTCTACAACATGAAAATATAAAATGAATGCCTTTTTGCATCCTTCATTATTTTTTTTTTACTTCAAATTTAAAATTTCCAATTCCTTCATTTTCTTGAAATCGCCAAGTTAGAAGTTCCAATTTTAGTAAAATTATACAAAACTTTGAACTAAAATGTTATTTACAGGGGTGATTGTGTGTAGGATTTTTTCCTGATTTAAGGAATTTTTGCATAATATAATTTCTGATTTCAGGAATTTTTTGAGTGACTTTTAAGAGAAAATTGTTGTATAATAGAAATTTAGGTATATCTTTTGTATTTTTCTAGTATTTTTTTAGATTTTAAGCAATTTTACATGCGTTTTATTGGTTGCAGTCATAAAAAGATTTTCTATTTTTCTTTTCGATCTTTCCTTTTCATATAATTTCAGGATTTTTAAAGTAGGGTCACAATCAGCCCTATATTTATCAACTAATTTCAGTTTAAAGGTTTTTGAAATAAAATGAAAAATTGAATTACATAATTAGGTGGTGTATGATTAAAACAACAGAGTAGTTTTTAAGAATGTTAATTCAACATGTACAGAAAGATACATATAAATGCTATTAAATTGAATCAACAAAATTATATCTGAACTGAAATTTAAAAACAAACAAAAAAGTTTCTAAATTAATATTAAATGTTTTAATTAATAGAAATTTGCATTAAAATTTAATTTTGTGTTAAAAACAAGATATAAATTCTAATCGTTTTACTACTCATTGCTATTTCAAATGTTAATCTTATTGTAAACAATCAAACCATTCAAGTTGCAACAAGACAATTAAGTGATATTCAGTCTACTGTGTAGGTACATGTTTAAATGTCTGAATAAGTTTGTTTGACATGCTTAACCCTTTAACGATCATTGGTTTTGCAGCAAAATCAAACATTTGACATAATTTAACAATTTTTATGCAGCAGATTTTTTATTATTTCTCCCTTGTTTTAATCAGGATTTAAACTTTTGTTCCTTTTCTGCTCTGTAGATAACAGCACTATTCCAAAATTTAACAAATAAGGCTTCAAAGGAAGCTAAATGCATACGTCACTTGACGTTTCTTAGTGTTTGTGGATGCGAACTGCTGGTTTCATGATGCACTCATGTCTAGTTTTCATCATTTAATGAAGAGCTGGACTATTATTTTCACCTGAAACAACTTTTACGAGTTTTCGTAGTCGATAATGTTTACTTACGAAGTGTTTTATTAATTAAATTAAATATTATTTGAATTTAATAAGGTTAACTTATAGATGTTTCAAACCAAAAATTCTCGAAAAAGGAACACTGCTAATTTTATTATTTTCCAAATATTTATGATCAGCTACTTGTTAAAAAGCTATTTTTAAAATTAGTTTAGTAATTTTTAAAATAAATTAAGTAGTGAACGTTGAAGGATTAAACAAGTGAGCTTGCTCAGTAGCAGAGACAAAACTTGGCATCTTGTAATTAGTCAGTCACAAGCTATTGCATGTGTAACATGCATTATTGAGGCTATACTATTTTGAAAAGAATTATTGTTAATTATTTTTTGAATGTTATAGTATGTTAGAAAAATAAGAAGTGCAGTGCGGGGGAAATGACTCAAAGTGATTGTAATTTATTATACCATAACCATGTTAGGAAAAAAACCTTTCAAACTCTTCATAAACTATTTGAAACTGATTTAACTCTTTTATAATTGAGGACAGAATTAAGTTGTGAATTAAAAACTATTCATCTTCATCACCAAAATGTGTTAAAAAAAAAAAAAAAAAAAAAAAAAAAAAAAAAAAAAGCAGAAGGCTTGTTGCATTTACTTTGTATTACTATGCAAACTTTCTTTTTCCAGTAAAATTTCAGATTCTTCCTTTTTGAGTTGTCAACTATTCTTAAAATTCTAATTGTACTATTAAACACAATGTAATCAATCAGTGAATTTCATTGTTGCTTCGTGGTTTCATTGTTATTCATCTGCTTTGAAATTTTGTTTTTCCACTCCATATGACTCCTATTCTGGTCGTGGCAGGCTGGGTGAGTGTTGCCGGCGTTAAACTAGTATAACCCCACAGGCAAGTCACAAGTCTTGCCGCCTGCCTCCTTTCTTCCTATCTTATGTTTCTTAAATTATTTTTTCATAAATTTTGATAAAGTTTATGGTTTTAAGTTAAGATTTGTTGTGTTACTTTATTGATTCGTTTGTTTTCAGGCTGTAATAAAACTGGTTTCTTTACATTAGTGTATTTCATCCACTGATAAAAAAATTTTTTAATCTTATTGGTCATTGCTGTTTCAGCGATCTTGTATCTGTTGCTTGGCTTCTACTATGCCTAATAGATCATCATTATTATATATATATATATATATATATAAAGATCTTTTAAACTGAAATTAGTTGACAAATAACATTTTCTGTGCTTTCGTTGCAGTACTCGTGCATACTTTGTTTTCCTGACGAACGATCATGGTTTTTTTTTTTTTTTTTAACTCAAAACTATTGCTGAAAATTCTTGTATTTTATGATGTTTATTCAAAATTTGTACTTATTAAATAACATTTTGGTTCAAATTTTTGTGTAATTTTACTAAAATTTGAACTTCTAATTTAGCTATTTCAAGAAAATGCGGGAAATGCAAATTTTAAATTTGAAGTCAGAGAAAATAATGAAGGATGCAAAAAGCCATTTATTTTATTTTTTCATGTTGTAGAATACATCTTTTTAGAGCAATAATAATAAAATGAAAAAAATGATTATCCTGTTCCCTCATGATGATGATCCATTTGGAGTGGAACTCTGTATTTCATTAAAAAAATTTTCAAAATAACATTTCAGAATTTTTCCTGGCCATGTGCAAATACTTGCTAGTTTAATTTATTTTTTCCTGTATTTCTTATATATTAAAGCATACTCATAAAAAATTTCATCAACATTGGTTTTTAAATAAGGAAGAAAAATATTGTTCTTTATAAAAGAACAAATTGCAATTCTTCCGCCTGATCGAAAAATAACATGAAATTCCCAAATCTTTAACAAGCTGTAAAACCTAAACCATTTAAGATAAAGCAAAAAAAAAATTTTTTTCCTTATTTAAATCCATAAAAGGAACAAATACACCAAGTTTCGTCAAAATCTGAGACTATGGGTGTCATGGTGTGGTTGAATTGACATGGAATGACCCTACTTCTAAAAGTGGTAATTTAATTTACAAATATGTATAATATGACTGAGAAACATTTACTAATAAAAACCTGGTTTTTTTGCCAACCCTGCATATTATCTTTAAAACACAAATTAATACAAGTCTAGAAAAGTAATACAGTAGAGAAACTTTATAATGCACACCTTAGGACCAGAAGTAGTGCATATTATAGAATTTTGCATTATCTATATAATTTTACAAATTATAAAACTTATCAAGTAATCATGGTCAAATATTGCCTTGAATAAATTATGATATTTACGTTTGTCAAACATTTAAAAATTTAAATTTTTTCATAGCATGAAATATAAAATTCAATAAAATTTAAAATTTACATAAATGATTATTTAAATAAATTAGCAGCAAATACATTAACACTATACTTAATATTGTTTTACGAATCATTTACCAGTATTTTATTTTCTGCAGTTTTGTTGATTTTTTTGGATTATGAAATTTAGTTTTCTTTTTTTAATAAATTTAAAATATTTTATTCATTAAAAAAAAAATGCTCCCCCCACCCCTCTATTCTCTCCAATTTATTCTACAATGGCTGTTCTTTGGATTTAAAAAATAGGAAATTCTTCCTTAATCATACATATATTAGAAATTTCAAGTTTCTCATCTGATATGGAATTCCAACATGCCTTTATTTTTATTTAGTGTAATGCATGCGACTATAACAGTTTTTGATGCTCATTGTAATAACTGTAGTCTTTCTTTATTAATTAAAAACTATAAATTACGAATATAAAGATGAAAGAATGTTTCAAACATTTATTTTAGTTGCATGTGAATTTCTTTGTGATATTTATTCTATTAGTAGCAGGGTTGTTCAGTTTTTTCCATAGTTGGAAAAAACCTGGTTAAAACCATCCCGGACAAAATACCGTTTTGTCCAGTTGGAAAAAACCTGGTTAAAACCCTCCCGGACAAAATACCGTTTTGTCCACTATTAATTATTTGCGAGTACTAAATAAAAAATTATCTTTTTTCTTCCATATGTATAAAAGAATTTTTTATCAATGTGTGTATGTGCAGCACTCGTGAAATACAGTCAGCTGGTCACCATTGGCGACCAATATTTTTTAACTAGCAGTGTTTTCAATTTTAAGGAGACTTTTTTTTTTTTTTTAATATATATTTTGGTGAAAGAATTGGTCCTAGAATCGGGCTCCAATTCTACTTTTGATGCTGGCTAACTTTCCCTGTTTTGATTCCTGCTTCTCTCACCACTTTTTTAGATACTGTGTTGAATTAGGGGATTTATGCATCTCCGTGCATCTTTCACAACTCAGTATTAATTTATTGTACCGTTTTAGGGGGTTGGTTTACACTGCTCCTTGTCTGCATATGCTATCGACCTGGTGTTTAATCGTGTACCTGTGTAATGATGTATCAATGCCGATGGTGTATTGGTTTAATGAAAATAATAAAACCAGTTTCATTTTGTTAAATTTAAACCTGTTGTAAAAGAAAATAAATCATTCAAGCCTATAATTGGTTTATATATATATATAGAATCTTAATTTCTAGTGCTGCACCGAGTAGCACTTTGGCCGAGTATCGAGTACTCGGCCTTTTACTACTCGGCCGAGTACCGAGTAGCCGAGTAGTTGTAAGAAAGAATAATTGACATGAAGAATTTCACACATCTTGAAATTTAAAAAAGGCTTTTTGAACACGAAATTAAGTTAAATGGCCCAATATATCATTAATATCGATATTTACTTGGTGATATTTAATTTCTGATATCGTCCAGCTCTAATTACATCTTTAAAATCGAGGTTGCTTGTTAAATCGTGCTCCGAGCACAGCAAAGCCAAACATTGCAGCTTATTCTGCTACATTTTTGTTCTTCGAAGAGATAGAACTCTCTCTCTAATTTGGAGTTTGCTCTCTCGGCTTCGCAATTTGATATCGGTAGAGTTAAATAAATACGTAATGCAATAAACATATTTGGAAAAATCTCATTTAACTCGTTTTTAAACATATGATCCTAAATATGTATCGGTGATTCTTTTTCTAAGCTACAGCTTAACAAATATTGTGGAAATTGAATGACTTCAGATTTTGTGCTTCAAAATCTACTTCTCCTTCATAAACTTCAAGAAATTAACTGATTCTTCATTTATTTGTTCGAGCCCTAATTTAGTAATGAAATTGAAAATGGTGCATACTGAGTTATAAGCATCAGTTCATTTTATCATTTCTGAATTTAATCTATCGACTATCACAAATAAAGTTTCAACTTTAAGTTTTTCAAATCCTTGAAGAGTTACACGGCTAGTTGTTTCGGATTCAAGAGTACCATCGGTAAATTTTTTTCTTCAAATTCTTAAATTTTTTTTAAAATATACATTGCACTATTATATTTCTTCTTTTAATTCCCATAAGCGATATGTAATTTTACGTGGTGGAAGGAAACAGATTGTATTATTCTCTCTCTCCCCTCCCTCATCTCTTGAATGACTTATGAAATTTTCAAATTTTAATGCATTTTTAAAAAATATTTAAAATTTATTTTTTAAGTTTAAGTACTAAAAGAAATTTTCAAAAATTTGTCTTTTTCAAATATTTTTACGTAACAGTATCAAGGATTTAATTTCTGACTGTAAAAACAGAAAAAAAAAAAAATTACATTTTTTTCTCTATTACTGGGTTTTCTTGCCCCTAACTAGGGCCCCCTTGTTTACTGGGCCCGCGGCTGCAGCCCCCTCAGCCCCCCCCCCCCCTTAACTGTGCTCTGAATCTAGCATATACTTGACAGCAAATCAACAGGTATTATTTCTATAATCTTAAATAATGGATTAAAAACAATATATAGATACATAGATATTTTGAAAAAACGAACAACCCTGTATTAAGCTAGAGAGTTATCCAAACTTATTAGTATGGCAGGTCGTATTATTTTAGACAATAGTTTTGCTATTGTTGCCATTTATTGTATTACACCGTAAATAAATATGCAATTTTTTTTTTTTTTTTTTTTTTCTTTATGTATAAAGCTGAAAATTTGTCATTGTATCTGTCTGGATTATTAGATTTTGTTAAAAATTGACACATTGATAATAAGGACAAAATCTAGCTAATGCCATATTTTTTAGTACATTTCGATAATAATTGATTAAAAAAAATACTTAGTAAAATCCCTGTTTTAACTTTAAAATCACTTTTAAAAAATTGATGCCAAAAATAAATAGTGGATATATTTATTTTTATATCAAAAAGAAAGAAAGTATGCACAATTTTTTTTTTTTTTTTTTTTTTTTTTTTAATAATTAAAATAAAATTGAGAAAAATCGTGCTAGAGAAATCAGAGTAGCTTCAGTTTCGAACACCTTTGCGGAATTTTAAATTTGACATCAAATTAGCTCAGACATTTCTTGCCAAGGTCTTTACTTGCAATTGCAATAGCCATTTTACTTCATCGTCAAAATTATAAAAATTTAAAAGCCGCCAAGGGGCTCTTAAGTTAAAGCTATTAGCTATACCTATACTATACCAAAGTAATTTTAATGAATAAATATAGTAAATGATGCTAGGGAATAAAATACAGTTACAGCATTATAAGAAATCACTGCAGAACTGAATTTTAAAGTAATAAGTACAAAACTTTGAATAAACACCATAAAATGCAATAAACTCGCACAATTTAACTGAGGCGAGTTTATTGTATTTTATGGTGTTTATTCAAAGTTTTGTACTTATTACAGAAACTGCATGCCTTTATATGGAAGATTATATTAAAATAAATCCTATCATACTAAATTAAATTCTGTTTGCAAAGAATGTAAGCAGTACTTTTTTTCTTTCTTAAATACATTTTTGTGTAGTAATCTTTTCCTCTTGCTTTTCCAAACTGTAAATTAAAGCAATGAAATTTTCATATTTTTTGTACAGGATGTTAGCAGTCGCCAAATTTGATGATTGTTCGCAGGCAGTATCTTAGTGTGGCTAAAAGAAAAAAAAAAAAAAAAAAAAAAATCCTGTGGCCTTATGGATATGCAGATAAGTAATCTTGTAAAATTTTTTGACTTGAGAAGTCATTCTTATCATATATCTAAAATCTAAAATTATGAGAAATTTTTTTTTTATAACCCCCTTCATTCTTAGTACAATTATAGTTAGTAATTTAAGTCATTTTACTTAGTAATTACAATTATTAAAATTCTTTTAATATGTAAAAAGAAATTTAAAATTTAACACTAGCTATATAAAATAAAAATTTCAATATCCTTAAAATAGTGTTCACATTTTTTTTTTTTTTTTTTTTTTTAAGGGCAGGGTGGATTTATTGAAAAGGGCACATATTAACCCTCCAAGTGCTGATCGTTTCACTCTTAAGTTCTAATCATTTTTAAGGCACCGTGCAGATATATAAAATTGATTGATATCTCGATTTTGTGAATTGTTATATAGATTTTACGAATCGTCTCGCAGCGAGACAATAGTGCTTCGAAGGTTAAGGCTGCTCACTCCCTCTTACGATTTCCCTGTCTCAAGTCACCAAATCCCATGCAAGTCTATGGCGAAATTTGTTTATAGAATTACTCATTACCAAATTATAATTCTTAAATTCCGTTTTCACATTGAGAAAATTCACAACCGTTAAATGAGTGCCCGTTTTCCAAAAATTGAAATTTTTAAATTTTAATATTTCATTTTACAGCTCAAAATGAGAAAAATGCATGTAGTGAAAATTGGCATTTTTAAGCTCAAAATTCAAATAAAAAACACTCTTTAAATAATTTTTTGGCAAACGAGTATTCATTTAATGGTTGCGTATTTTCAAAATATGAAAACAGAATTTGAAAATAGCAATTAGGTAATGTGTGATTCTATAAAAAAATTTCGCCATAGAATAACACGGGCTTTGGATGGCACTTTATTCACCACTTGTTAAATGGTTTATTAAATGTACGTACAGTCCACAAAATAAATAAAAGTAGAACACCCCATCTATCTCATCACCTAATTAATGAATACTATCCTTTTTTTATATGTATGTCTATTTTAATTTAATTATTTACATATATATAAACATGTAACAATGTTAAAATTTCCATTTCCAATAAATACAATTTTTGACTTTATAGATTCTACAGAAAATTTTACCATTGGATACTAAATTTGAAATTACTTGGTCAATAAGTGTAGTTATTATACTTATTGGGACTTTTGAGTTTTTTAATGTTAATTTCATTTTTCACTCTTAAATTGGGTCGTCGGGTGACAATAGCTTCAATTTTCATAAGAATTTGTTTTTGAAATCAATATTTACGTCGAATCGTTCATCCGTTTTACTCTAAAATTTTTGTTTTTTGATCATTTCTTGCATTTTCAAATTTCGGGGTGCACAATCAAGTTCAAAGGGCATCGGGGCGGAATTCTTTTATCTGAAGGGCAAACAGGGTGCAGCGCTCTGTTAATTCTGCCTAGAATGGACACTGTATATATATATAGAGAGAGAGGAAGTATTTGTTTTGTGAAAATTTTTAACTCTAAAATGTCTTGTCTGTGTGTGTCATAAATTTTGTGGATGCTGTATCCCAAGAACTAATGAAGGAAATTTAACCAATCTTGGTATTTAGTTAAACCCTGACCTACACAGATGCTGATTAGATTGGGGGATCAATCGCTCAACAGATGGCACTGTGATATCAATTAAAAAATTTTAAACATCGCAGTATAGGACAAAATTTTACAAATGTACATAATACAAATTATTTTTAATGTTTTACTGTAAAATTAATATGGATTATTGATGTAATAGCAGGGTTGAACGGTTTTTTCCATAGTGGAAAAAACCACTGGAAAAAACCTGGTTAAAACCGTCCTGGACAAAATACCGTTTTGTCCACTTTTGTCCACTATTAATTATTTGCGAGTACTAAATTAAAAATTACCTTTATTATTTCCATATATATAAAACAATTCTTTATCATTATGTGTATGTGAGAGCTCGTGAAATATGGTCACCTGGCGACCAATATTTTTTTAAACTAGTAATAATGTTTTCAACTTTAAGGAAACTTTTATATACTACTATATATATACAGTCATACACATATGCCACATTTATATTATTAAAGACATTACTTTTGTGAAAAATAAATAACTTTTCTATGTGGAAGTAAAATTTAATTTTGTATTTTTTTCATCTGGAATTTCCATTACCAAGTAATATTTTTTTAATAAGAATATAAAATATATTTTAATAAGAGTATAAATAAGAATATAAAATTATTAAATAATTAAGCATGTAAATTTGATTTTTTAAATTGTTGGATTGAAAAGTGACATGTTGGTATTGCAAATAAAATGTTATATAGAAATGAAAGCTTTGTTTTGAAAGGACTTGTGGACATAAATTGATAAAAACATTTTATCTACATTTATGAGTTTTTTTTTTTTTTTTTTAACCTAGCATAGAAATGTTAAATAAGATATTTCCAAGTTAAAGTAAAAATAATAACAGAAGACTTGGCGTTGATATATTAAACTTGAATAAACTACTACGTCAGAAACGGTTAGATATTTTTCAAAAACAGATATTTCTCTTTGGCGTTTCTGACGTAGTAGTTTATTCGGGTTTTAAGTACAAAATAGCAAATAAACAAATTATTTTAAACTTTAATATTGAAAATAGTCTCTTCCGAAGGGGGATAGGGGTGTTGGGGATTAAGTTATTCTTCATTTTTAATTGTCAACATTATGTACTGAAGATAACTCAACATTGGGAACGCAATCTTTTTCCGGCTAAACAGCCGTGTCTATTTCTTTTGTTTTTAAGGATTTAGGTATAGTGTTAAATAACTTTTTTTTCCCTCTTAATATCCAGTATGATAATGTTATAATAGTCCACCACAATAGATTTACTTTGTTACATGTACAAACTGTAAACTAATGCAATTAGCATTTTCTTCATGATTTTTTTTTTATCGTGATTAAAATAAAATTATGCTTTTCATTAATCAAATTATTAATTTTTAATAAAATATTTCTATTGCTAAAATTGTAATTTAAAGTT
This sequence comes from Salticus scenicus, assembly GCA_963930645.1. NCBI lineage: Eukaryota > Metazoa > Arthropoda > Arachnida > Araneae > Salticidae > Salticus > Salticus scenicus. The sequence goes on from CAWVNO010003029.1 coordinate 407,044, forward strand.
AAAATTGCAATTTATTGTTTTAACAGAATAATTTTATGCACTGAACATGTACAGTTCAGTGGATTTTATTTTGTCCAGTTTCATGTGGTTTTTTCCAGTTTTGTCCAGCGCCCCGGACTTTTGACGAAAAAGTGGACGAAATGACAACCCTGTGTAATAGTACTAGTAAATTAGGAAAAAAGTTTGGTTGATGGGAGCATTGCTTCTGCTCCCCCCCCCCCTTTCAGGATGTAAATTTTCAATATGGATATCTTTCGAAAAACTTATCAATACTTAAAGACAAATGGTTGAACAATAGATCTGTAATAATTTAAAACTAAGTTATCTTTTTTTTTTTTTTTCCCGTATTCTTTAACAAAAAAAAAAAAAAAAAAAAAAAAAAAAAAAAAAAAAAAAACATTTCTTCTTATGTTGGCACAAAACTTTCTTTTCGGCATTTAGTGTTATAATTCTGTCAGATAAAACTCATCTGCACTTATTATGTAAAAAAAAATTCCATAAATAATAATTTAATAAATAACTTGTGATGCATGAATTTGTGTAAAATTATATAGAAGAAAGTAATGTGGTGGTCACAAGCTTCTGATTTTTTTTTTTTTTTTTTTTATTACAAGTTAAGTAAAATTATTTTTAAATATCAATTTAGTATTAATTTTTATGCTGTTATGTATATATATGTGTGTGTCAGTAATATTGAAAGTAAATTTGTAAAATGTGTATGTGTCCTGTCAAACATTTTTGACCACCGAGAAAACTTGTTGCAGAACATTCAAAAGTATTCTGCTATGGGGGATAGATATGATCAAAGCATTGTAATTATGAAATTTTAATAATACATAAAGTAAGCTAAAGAGTTTTATGCACTTTTACTTTTTTACTTTGTTACATCTACAAACTGTAAACTAATGTAATTAGCATTTTCTTCATGATTTTTTTTATCGTGATTAAAATGAAATTACACTTTTCATTAATCAAATTATTAATTTTTAATAAAATATTTCTGTTACTAAAATTGCTAATTTAAAGTTAAAATTGCAATTTATTCTTTTAACAGAATAATTTTAGCACTGAACATGTACAGTTCAGTGGATTTTATTTTGTCCAGTTTCAGGTGTTTTTTTTTCCAGTTTTGTCTAGGTTTTTTCCAGTTTTGTCCAGCGTCCCGGACTTTTGACAAAAAAGTGGACGAAATAACAACCCTGATGCTATGGAGGGAGAAAAACTGGAAACTGCAATCTTTCCATTAAAAATCAGGAGGCTTGGAATTTTTAAACAATACTATTTTGAAAAAAACAGCAATATATGTCTCATGTGTCACGTTTTCTGTCATAGGGGTGGCACTGTAATAAGCTTCCTAAAATAGCGGCAATTTTTTAAAAACAATTTATTGGAAGTGAGGAAAGTTTAGCTATCTTTTCCACATTGTTTAATGTAGGTTAACCATGTTTAATTTCAACCGGAAAATACTTGTTAATTTCTATACTTTTGCCAATTTTGTGTTTACCTGTCCTCTCTCTACACATATCCTGACTTCCAAAGAAAGATTGAGGGGGAGCTTGAGCAGTATTTTACGGTATGTTTATATATGTATATATATATAAATAATTTTCTTGAATCCCATAGTTTTCTTTATATTGACAAAAAAATTTTTTTTTATGATTATGCGAAGAATATATGAGTAAAAAAAGAAATAGATTAGGGGAACAAACTCAGCTATCATTTAAAGCTCTTAAAAGCATTGTATTTTAATTACAGGTTGTATGCTTCACATGTCAAGATTTTTTTAATGTAAATAAGTATTTACTCTATTCTTTCTTTTTCTAGCTACTGTGAGGAGCATCAGATCTGCAAAAAGGCAATCACTAATTCAGCCATGGAAAAGAATACTAAAAATAAATGAAATTTTTTGAAGTTACTTGTTTTTGTTTGTTACAAAGCAACGTTTACACACACACACACAAGCTTAAGTTAGTTTTTTTTTTAACTTAGAAAATGGCAGGATTGCTACACTACCTGTAATTTTAATGAAAACTTGGAAAGCTCAGGGAGTTTCACAGTTTATTGTAAAAACAGGAAAAACTCAGGCAATTTTTGGAGAGACTTTAAAGTCTCAAGTTATTAATGTATTAAGTCTTTTAGTTTAAAATTTTAAATTGTCTGTTAATGCTTAATATGAAAAAAAACAAAAAAAAAAACAATGTTTCTTTCTAACTGCACTAAGCTAATAAAATTAATATATCCTATTGCCAATTGACTCATAAATGTGTTAGATTCTACTGTTGCATGATGACATTTCATTTATTTTACTTTTAAAAGAACTGATGAAAATATCCTTTTTAAGTATTAAATTGTTCGACTTAAGAACTTTCTCTTTAATTTGTTATTATTAATAGAAAGTTAAAAAATAAATGATTTTTCAAGCATAGTTCTATCAGAATAAAATATTTAAAAGAAAAAAGTGATTTGAATATTAAAAAACTAATAAAATATAATCTGTTGATTTTTTTTTTTTTTTTTAAAGGTCTACAAACATTTTTCATGAGAATCTGGCTATAGCTCCTTGGGTTTTTTTGCATTATTTATAAAAAATGTTGTAGTCTTACATTATGATTAAATTGTGGTAAATATTTCAGTTCTTAATGCAGTGTTCATATTTTATATTTTAGTAGAGCATGTAAAACTTCTTCTTTTTATTTTTTATAATAAAGATTTGATACCTAGATTGTCTACTGTGAGCTACAATCAACACTGGATTTTAACTATGAGATTTATTCAAGTGCTATATATTGCATTTGAAAATATTTTTTTCATTGATAATTTATTAAAAGAGCCCTTTCTTCCTTCCCATGTTATCCAATGGGATTTTTGTTGCTTCGTTTCATAAGGATATCTCATTCAAAAATAAAGTTTTTTGAATTCTGTTTTTTTTTTTTTTTTTAATATTATTTTTTGAACAGGTCACAATTTAGCTTAGTGAGTAATTTTTCGAAAAAATCAATTTTAATATTTTATTTCAATAAGTAAATTTACGAGTAACTTTCATAAGTGAAATATTTTTTTTTTTTTTTTTTTTTTTTTTAATTACTTACTAAGCTAAAGTAAGACATGTTCAAAGAGTAATATTCAAGAAACAGAAATCGGAACATTTAATTTTTGCATGAGATATTTTTATAAAATGAAACAACAAAAATCCCGTTGAATAAAATGAGAAGAAAGAGAGAGGGAATCTGACTGATAGATAAGGGTGGGTATCGCAGATATTGTAATCAGTTTTTATAAATTACTGTGTTTGAAATGTTAATTTTGCACACATGTGCATTGAAATGCAGCAAAATTAAATATTTTTATTTTGAAAAGTAAAGAAAAATAAATAAATAAATAAACTGACTCAAGGTTTTTTAATTTTTAAAATGTTACTTGCTTACTAGTTTTTATTTATTTATTTATTTGTTTTTATTTTTCTTGTACATCTTAGATTATTTTAGTTCAACAATATGTTCTAAACATATTTTTGTATTTTGTAAATTCATTGATAAGTTAAAAAAAAAAAAAAAAAAAAATTGTTTGAATGCCAGAATTTTCCATTAAATTTAAGCATTCAAAAAAAAAATATATATATATATATTTATTTACTTATCAATTGATCCACAAAATAATATCCATGTATGTTTAGAATATATTATAAACTATAATAATGTAAAAAAAAGACAATTAAAAATTGCATTTTTGAAATATTCAATAAATTAAAATAGTCTGAAAAAATTTGATATATTTTAATATTGTGTTTTTTAAAAAAATGTGTGCCCTTTTTTTTTTTTTTTTTTTTTTTGACAGTAATTTATGAAAAGGATTTATGCCAACTATTCCCCTAAAAACCCTTCTTCATGGTAAATAAAATTTAGCAACAAAACAAGATTCCAGTTTTATCACATAATGGCTTGAGAAGAAAAATTATGTTACTCTTGTTTACTGCTTATCAATAACAAATAAGAGGAATTTTTGTATGCAGGTTGTTTCAAGAGTTCCAAGAAACTTTAAGGGTAGGTCAGGCATGTCAAAAAAATCATTTTTACATACAAACATATTGGTTGAAGTGTCATGTATTTGCACTAATTAGACAACAATACAATATAAATTAATGCAAATATGGGTTTAAAAGAAAAAACAAGTTTATTGAAACACTGTGTGCGTGTTACAAAAAGTGCTGAAAATACTTTCCATCTGCAGCAACACAATAGCATATCATGAATTGGCAAACGCTTTCAAACAGTCCAGGTCTGTCATAGATATGTACTACTTCAACAACTTGTGCTACAAAGTGTTAAGCAGAGTCGTTCACAAGGTCTTTTATGAATCCCATAGGAAAATATTGATGGGGGGGACAAATCGGGAAATCGTGGTAGCCAGGCAGTGGGTCAGCCCCTGCCAATCAACAGTGCCAGGGCTTGTGTTACTCATTCACTTTCAGCCAAATGTCTTCTTCTAGTGAGCATATATGGTGTTCCGCATATGTTTCTATGTAAAAATTATTTGTTTCAGTACGCCTGATAAAGTTTGGCGGAATTCTTGAAATACCTTGTATATCACCATTGCTGGTAAAAATATACTTTATATTAATATATATATATATATCAGAAATTCCCTTTAATACATTAATATATATGAAGAATAGTACAAAAATTAGTTTTGTATAATATATAAACAGTAAATTATATATGTATATATTTCAGGGTAGCGACAGATCTGCCTTTTTCCCATGATCTTTCCCAAGAATTGGGAGAAAGTCTGTCACCACCCTATACGTATATTAAATTTTTGCTTTCTAAAAATATACTCAGTAGTTGAGTGAAACATTTAAATTTTCTATATGTTACAGAAGTGCTTCTCTCATTTTCTGAGCATATTTTTTACAGATACGCCACTAATAGTTCGCCTGATTGAAAATTGACCAGAAATGCAGGCTTTCTCTTCTGAAAACAATTTTATGAATGTAACAAATCCATATATAACTTTAAGATCATACAATACTTATGTTCACTGGCAGAGAAAAACAAAGTTATTTTATAGGAAAATTTTTTACTACAATGACTTCACATAATGCATTTCATTGAATTCTGTTTTCCCATTCAGAAAATTCACATCCATACAATTAGTACTCTGTTTTGTAAGTTCATTTTTTAATATTCTATTTCACAGCTAAAACAAACAGTTAAATTTTCACATTTTTAAACACAAAATATGAAAAATTTAACAAATTTTCAGAAAATGAGTACTGATTCAATGGATGTGAATTTTCTGAATGTGAAAATGGAATTTCAAAAAGGATTAAGTGATGAATAATTCTGGTAATAAATTTTCCTGTGGAATAATTTGAGCTTTGGCCATTGCTAGTAAAACTGTGGGCAACTTTTGGCCAATTTTTATTAATATTAACTGTTTGTGGCTTGAAGGTTTGCAACTTTCGGCTAGTTTTTATGAATAATGGCTGTTAATGATATGATGGCAGGCCACTTTCAGCTAATTTTCATTGATGTTAATTGTTCACGGCATGATGGAGGGCAACTTTCGGCCAATTTTCATATTTGTCAGCCAATAGTGGCCTGATAACGGGTAACTTGCGGCCAATTTTCATATTTGTCAACCATTAGTGGCTTGATAACGGGCAACTTTTGGCCAATTTTCATGTTTGTCAGCCATTAGAGGCTTGGTAATGGGTAACTTGTGGCCAATTTTCATAATTGTCAACCATTAGTGGCTTGATAACGGGCAACTTTTGGCCAATTTTCATGTTTGTCAGCCATTAGAGGCTTGGTAATGGGTAACTTGTGGCCAATTTTCATAATTGTCAACCATTAGTGGCTTGATAACGGGTAACTTTCGGCCACTTTTCATATTTGTCAGCCATTAGTGGCCTGATAACGGGTAACTTTCGGCCAATTTTCATAATTGTCAACCATTAGTGGCTTGATAACGGGTAACATGCGGCCAATTTTCATGTTTGTCAACCATTAGTGGCTTGATAACGCATAACTTGCGGCCAATTTTCATATTTGCCAACCATTAGTGGCTTGATAACGGGTAACTTACGGCCAGTTTTCATGTTTGTCAACCACTAGTGGCTTGTTGGTGGCCATCTTTCAGTTGATTTACTTTAATATTAATTGCTAATGGCATGATGGTGGGCAACTTTTGGCCAATTTTTATATTTGTCAACCATTAGTGGCCTGTTAGTGGGCATCTTTCGGCTAATTTTCAGTTATCGTGACCATTAATGACATGTTGGTGGGCAAGTTCTGGCTAGCTTTCATTTATGTTAAGCATTCACGGCATGGTAATGGGCATGTTTTGGCTAATTTTCATTTATGTTAGCCATTAGTGGCATGATGGCGGGCAGCTTACTGTACTTACGGCCAAACTTAATTTGGCCGTATTGAGGCCGGCGTGACACTTTTTTTACGTTGCCGTTACGGCCACTGATAGCGGGCCGCTACAAGTTGCTTATGGCCAAAGGTAACATAGCCACAAGTGGGCCATTACCTCCGTGTTTGTTGGGTCTAAATTAAAACAAAGACAAAAAATGTAAACAAAGACTACAAACGTAAACAAAGACTCTAAATATAAAGAAGGTCTCTAAATGCAAACAAAGATTAAAAATGTAAACAAAGACTACAAATGTAAACAATGACTATAAATATAAAGAAAGACTCTAAATGGAAACAGACTACAAATGTAAATAAAAACTACAAACGTAAACTAACACTCTAAATGTAAACAAAGACTACAAATGTAAACAAAACTAAAATTAAACAAATACTACAAATATAAACAACGACTACAAATGTAAACAAAACTAAATGTAAAAAAATACTAGAAATATAAACAAAGACTCTAAATGTAACCAAAGATTGCAAACGTAAACAAAGTCTCTTAATGTAAACAAATAATAAAAATGTAAATAAAGACTCTAAATGTAATAAAAAACTCTGGGTATAAACAAGGACTCTAGGTGTAAACAAGGACTACAAATGTAAACAGACTCTAAATGTAAACAAAGCCTAAAAATAAAAACAAAGACTCTAAATGTAAACAAAGGCTAAAAATGTAAACAAAGACTACAAATGTAAACAAAGGCTCTAAATGTAAACAAACGCGCTATATGTAAACAAAGACTCTAAATGGAACTCTAAATGTAAACAAAGAATAAAAATGTAAACAAAGACTACAAATGTAAACAAAGACACAAAATGGGAATTTAAATGTAAACAAAAAATAAAAAAGTAAACAAAACTAAAAGTAAACAAATACTACAAATATAAACAACGACTACAAATGTATACAAAACTAAATGTAAACAAAAACTTGAAATATAAACAAAGACTCTAAATGTAACCAAAATCTCTTGGTGTAAACAAGGACTCTAGGTGTAAAAAAGGACTACAAATGTAAACAAAGTCTCTAAATATAAACAAAGTCTAAATGTAAACAAAGACTACAAGTGTAAACAAGGACTACAAATGTAAAAAAAAACTCTACATGTAAACAATCTCTCTAAATGTAAACAAAGAATAAAAATGTAAACAAAGACTATAAATGTTAAGAAAGACTACAAATGTAAACAAAGACACAAAACGTAAACAAAAACAACAAACGTAAACAGACACTAAGTGTAAGCAGACAACAAATGTAAACAAAGCCTCTAAATATAAGCAAAGTATCTAAATGTAAGCAGACTACAAATGTAAACAAAGAGCACAAATGTTAAGTGACTCAAACTGTAAACAAACTCTCTAAATGTAAACAAAGACTACAAATGTAAACAGACTCTAAATGTAAACAAAGACTGCAAATGTAAACATAGACCTAAATGTAAACAAAGACTACAAATGTAAACAAAGACTCTATATGTAAACAAAGTCTAAAAATGTAAACAAAGTCTAAAAATGTAAACAAAGGCTACAAATGTAAACAAAGACTCTAAATGTAAAGAAGGTCTCTAAATTCAAAGAAAGATTACATATGTAAACAAAGACTACAAATGTAAACAAAGACTACAAATATAAACAAAGACTCTAAATAAAACAGACTACAAATGTAAACAAAAACTACAAACGTAAACAAACACTCTAAATGTAGACAAAGACTACAAATGTAAACATAGACTGCAAACCTAAACAAAGACTCTATATGTAAACAATCTAAATGTATAGAAAGACCACATATGTAAACAAAGAATTTAAATGTAAATAAAGACTACAAATGTAAACAAAGACCTTAAATGTAAACAGACTCTAAATTAAAACAGACTAAAAATGTAAACAAAGACTACAAACGTAAACAAAGACTCTAAATAAAAAGAAGGTCTCTAAATGCAAACAAAGATTACAAATGTAAACAAAGACTACAAATGTAAACAAAGACTATAAATATAAACAAAGACTCTAAATGGAAACAGACTACAAATGTAAATAAAAATTACAAACGTAAACTAACACTCTAAATGTAAACAAAGACTACAAATGTAAACAAAACTAAAAGTAAACAAATACTACAAATATAAACAACGATTACAAATGTAAACAAAACTAAATGTAAAAAAATACTAGAAATATAAACAAAGACTCTAAAGGTAACCAAAGATTGCAAACGTAAACAAAGTCTCTAAATGTAAACAAATAATAAAAATGTAAACAAAGTTTCTAAATGTAATAAAAAACTCTGGGTATAAACAAGGACTCTAGGTGTAAACAAGGACTACAAATGTAAACAGACTCTAAATGTAAACAAAGCCTAAAAATAAAAACAAAGACTCTAAATATAAACAAAGGCTAAAAATGTAAACAAAAACTAAAAATGTAAACAAAGGCTCTAAATGTAAACAAACGCGCTATATGTAAACAAAGACTCTAAATGGAACTCTAAATGTAAACAAAGAATAAAAATGTAAACAAAACTAAAAGTAAACAAATACTACAAATATAAACAACGACTACAAATGTAAACAAAACTAAATGTAAACAAAAACTAGAAATATAAACAAAGACTCTAAATGTAACCAAAATCTCTTGGTGTAAACAGGGACTCTAGGTGTAAAAAAGGACTACAAATGTAAACAATGTCTCTAAATATAAACAAAGTCTAAATGTAAACAAAGACTACAAGTGTAAACAAGGACTTCAAATGTAAAAAAAAACTCTACATGTAAACAATCTCTCTAAATGTAAACAAAGAATAAAAATGTAAACAAAGACTATAAATGTTAAGAAAGTCTACAACTGTAAACAAAGACTACAAATGTAAACAAAGACACAAAACGTAAACAAAAACTACAAACGTAAACAGACTCTAAGTGTAAACAGACAACAAATGTAAAGAAAGCCTCTAAATATAAACAAAGTCTAAATGTTAACAAAGACTACAAGTGTAAAAAAGGACTACAAATGTAAAAAAAAACTCTACATGTAAACAATCTCTCTAAATGTAAACAAAGAATAAAAATGTAAACAAAGACTAACAATGTTAAGAAAGTCTACAACTGTAAACAAAGACTACAAATGTAAACAAAGACACTAAACGTAAACAAAAACTACAAACGTAAACAGACTCTAAGTGTAAACAGACAACAGATGTAAACAAAGCCTCTAAATATAAACAAAGTATCTAAATGTAAGCAGACTACAAATGTAAACAAAGAGCACAAATGTTAAGTTACTCAAACTGTAAACAAACTCTCTAAATGTAAACAAAGTCTACAAATGTAAACAGACTATAAATGAAAACAGACTCTAAATGCAAACAGACTAAAAATGTAAACAAAGACTGCAAATGTAAACATAGACCTAAATGTAAACAAAGACTACAAATGTAAACAAAGACTCTATATGTAAACAAAGTCTAAAAATGTAAACAAAGTCTAAAAATGTAAAGAAAGTCTACAAATGTAAACAAAGACTCTAAATTTAAAGAAGGTCTCTAAATTCAAAGAAAGATTACAAATGTAAACAAAGACTACAAATGTAAACAAAGACTACAAATATAAACAAAGACTCTAAATAGAAACAGACTACAAATGTAAACAAAAACTACAAACGTAAACTAACACTCTAAATGTAAACAAAGACTACAAATGTAAACAAAGACTGCAAACGTAAACAAAAACTCTAAATGTAAACAAATAATAAAAATGTAAAAAAGACTCTAAATGTAATAAAAAACTCTGGGTATAAACAAGGCCTACAAATGTAAACAGACTCTAAATATAAACAAAGTCTAAAAATAAAAACAAAGACTCTAAATGTAAACAAAGGCTAAAAATATAAACAAAGACTACAAATGTAAACAAAGGGACTAAATGTAAACACTCTAAATGTAAACAAAGCCTACATATGTAAACAAAAACTACAAATGTAAACAAAGACTACAAATGTAAACAAAGACTCTAAATGGAAACAGACTACAAATGTAAACAAAAACTACGAACGTAAACTAACACTCTAAATGTAAACAAAGACTACAAATGAAAACAAAACTAAAAGTAAACAAATACTACAAATATAAACAAAGACTCTAAATGTAACCAAAGATTGCAAACGTAAACAAAGTCCCTAAATGTAAACAAATAATAAAAATGTAAACAAAGACTCTAAATGTAATTAAAAACTCTGGGTATAAACAAGGACTCTAGGTGTAAACAAGGACTACAAACGTAAACAGACTCTAAATGTAAACAAAGCCTGAAAATAGAAACAAAGACTCTAAATGTAAACAAAGACTAAAAATGTAAACAAAGACTAAAAATGTAAACAAAGGCTCTAAATGTAAACAAACGCGCTATATGTAAACAAAGACACTAAATGGAACTCTAAATGTAAACAAAGAATAAAAATGTAAACAAAACTAAAAGTAAACAAATACTACAAATATAAACATCGACTACAAATGTAAACAAAACTAAATGTAAACAAAACTAAATGTAAACAAAAACTAGAAATATAAACAAAGACTCTAAATGTAACCAAAATCTCTTGGTGTAAACAACGACTCTAGGTGTAAAAAAGGACTACAAATGTAAACAAAGTCTCTAAATATAAACAAAGTCTAAATGAAAACAAAGACTACAAGTGTAAACAAGGACTACAAATGTAAAAAAAAACTCTACATGTAAACAATCTCTCTAAATGTAAACAAAGAATAAAAATGTAAACAAAGACTATAAATGTTAAGAAAGTCTACAACTGTAAACAAAGACTACAAATGTAAACAAAGACACAAAACGTAAACAAAAACTACAAACGTAAACAGACAACAAATGTAAAGAAAGCCTCTAAATATAAACAAAGTATCTAAATGTAAGCAGACTACAAATGTAAACAAAGAGCACAAATGTTAAGTGACTCAAACTGTAAACAAACTCTCTAAATGTAAACAAAGACTACATATGTAAACAGACTCTAAATGTAAACAAAGACTGCAAATGTAAACATAGACCTAAATGTAAACAAAGACTACAAATGTAAACAAAGACTCTATATGTAAACAAAGTCTAAAAATGTAAACAAAGTCTAAAAATGTAAACAAAGGCTACAAATGTAAACAAAGACTCTAAATGTAAAGAAGGTCTCTAAATTCAAAGAAAGATTACAAATGTAAACAAAGACTACAAATGTAAACAATGACTACAAATATAAACAAAGACTCTAAATAAAACAGACTACAAATGTAAACAAAAACTACAAATGTAAACACTCTAAATGTAGACAAAGACTACAAATATAAACAAAGACTGCAAACGTAAACAAAGAGTCTATATGTAAACAATCTAAATGTACAGAAAGACTACATATGTAAACAAAGAATTTAAATGTAAATAAAGACCTTAAATGTAAACAGACTCTAAATTAAAACAAAGACAAAAAATGTAAACAAAGACTACAAACGTAAACAAAGACTCTAAATATAAAGAAGGTCTCTAAATGCAAACAAAGACTACAAATGTAAATAAAAACTACAAACGTAAACTAACACTCTAAATGTAAACAAAGACTACAAATGTAAACAAAACTAAAATTAAACAAATACTACAAATATAAACAACGACTACAAATGTAAACAAAACTAAATGTAAAAAAATACTAGAAATATAAACAAAGACTCTAAATGTAACCAAAGATTGCAAACGTAAACAAAGTCTCTAAATGTAAACAAATAATAAAAATGTAAATAAAGACTCTAAATGTAATAAAAAACTCTGGGTATAAACAAGGACTCTAGGTGTAAACAAGGACTACAAATGTAAACAGACTCTAAATGTAAACAAAGCCTAAAAATAAAAACAAAGACTCTAAATGTAAACAAAGGCTAAAAATGTAAACAAAGACTACAAATGTAAACAAAGGCTCTAAATGTAAACAAACGCGCTATATGTAAACAAAGACTCTAAATTGAACTCTAAATGTAAACAAAGAATAAAAATGTAAACAAAGACTACAAATGTAAACAAAGACACAAAATGGGACTCTAAATGTAAACAAAAAATAAAAATGTAAACAAAACTAAAAGTAAACAAATACTACAAATATAAACAACGACTACAAATGTAAACAAAAATAAATGTAAACAAAACTAAATGTAAACAAATACTAGAAATATAAACAAAGACTCTAAATGTAACCAAAATCTCTTGGTGTAAACAAGGACTCTAGGTGTAAAAAAGGACTACAAATGTAAACAAAGTCTCTAAATATAAACAAAGTCTAAATGTAAACAAAGACTACAAGTGTAAACAAGGACTACAAATGTAAAAAAAACTCTACATGTAAACAATCTCTCTAAATGTAAACAAAGAATAAAAATGTAAACAAAGACTATAAATGTTAAGAAAGTCTACAACTGTAAACAAAGACTACAAATGTAAACAAAGACACTAAACGTAAACAAAAACTACAAACGTAAACAGACTCTAAGTGTAAACAGACAACAAATGTAAACAAAGTCTCTAAATATAAACAAAGTATCTAAATGTAAGCAGACTACAAATGTAAACAAAGAGCACAAATGTTAAGTGACTCAAACTGTAAACAAACTCTCTAAATGTAAACAAAGTCTACAAATGTAAACAGACTATAAATGAAAACAGTCTCTAAAAGAAAACAGATTAAAAATGTAAACAAAGACTACATATGTAAACAGACTCTAAACGTAAACAAAGACTGCAAATATAAACATAGACCTAAATGTAAACAAAGACTACAAATGTAAACAAAGACTCTAAATGTAAAGAAGGTCTCTAAATGCAAAGAAAGATTACAAATGTAAACAAAGACTACAAATGTAAACAAAGACTACAAATATAAACAAAGACTCTAAATAAAACAGACTACAAATGTAAACAAAAACTACAAACGTAAACTAACACTCTAAATGTAGACAAAGACTACAAATGTAAACAAAGACTGCAAACGTAAACAAAGACTCTAAATGTAAACACTCTAAATGTATACAAAGACTACATACGTAAACAAAGAATTTAAATGTAAATAAAGAATACAAATGTAAACAAAGACCTTAAATGTAAACAGAATCTAAATTAAAACAAAGACTAAAAATGTAAACAAAGACTACAAACGTAAACAAAGACTCTAAATATAAAGAAGGTCTCTAAATGCAAACAAAGATTACAAATGTAAACAAAGCCTACAAATGTAAACAAAGACTCTAAATAGAAACAGACTACAAATGTAAACAAAAACTACAAACGTAAACTAACACTCTAAATGTAAACAAAGACTACAAATGTAAACAAAGACTGCAAACGTAAACAAAGACTACAAATGTAAACAAAGACTATAAATATAAACAAAGACTCTAAATGGAAACAGACTACAAATGTAAATAAAAATTACAAACGTAAACTAACACTCTAAATGTAAACAAAGACTACAAATGTAAACAAAACTAAAAGTAAACAAATACTACAAATATAAACAACGATTACAAATGTAAACAAAACAAAATGTAAAAAAATACTAGAAATATAAACAAAGACTCTAAAGGTAACCAAAGATTGCAAACGTAAACAAAGTCTCTAAATGTAAACAAATAATAAAAATGTAAACAAAGTTTCTAAATGTAATAAAAAACTCTGGGTATAAACAAGGACTCTAGGTGTAAACAAGGACTACAAATGTAAACAGACTCTAAATGTAAACAAAGCCTAAAAATAAAAACAAAGACTCTAAATATAAACAAAGGCTAAAAATGTAAACAAAAACTAAAAATGTAAACAAAGGCTCTAAATGTAAACAAACGCGCTATATGTAAACAAAGACTCTAAATGGAACTCTAAATGTAAACAAAGAATAAAAATGTAAACAAAACTAAAAGTAAACAAATACTACAAATATAAACAACGACTACAAATGTAAACAAAACTAAATGTAAACAAAAACTAGAAATATAAACAAAGACTCTAAATGTAACCAAAATCTCTTGGTGTAAACAGGGACTCTAGGTGTAAAAAAGGACTACAAATGTAAACAAAGTCTCTAATAATAAACAAAGTCTAAATGTAAACAAAGACTACAAGTGTAAACAAGGACTTCAAATGTAAAAAAAAACTCTACATGTAAACAATCTCTCTAAATGTAAACAGAGAATAAAAATGTAAACAAAGACTATAAATGTTAAGAAACTCTACAACTGTAAACAAAGACTACAAATGTAAACAAAGACACAAAACGTAAACAAAAACTACAAACGTAAACAGTCTCTAAGTGTAAACAGACAACAAATGTAAAGAAAGCCTCTAAATATAAACAAAGTCTAAATGTAAACAAAGACTACAAGTGTAAAAAAGGACTACAAATGTAAAAAAAAACTCTACATGTAAACAATCTCTCTAAATGTAAACAAAGAATAAAAATGTAAACAAAGACTAACAATGTTAAGAAAGTCTACAACTGTAAACAAAGACTACAAATGTAAACAAAGACACTAAACGTAAACAAAAACTACAAACGTAAACAGACTCTAAGTGTAAACAGACAACAGATGTAAACAAAGCCTCTAAATATAAACAAAGTATCTAAATGTAAGCAGACTACAAATGTAAACAAAGAGCACAAATGTTAAGTTACTCAAACTGTAAACAAACTCTCTAAATGTAAACAAAGTCTACAAATGTAAACAGACTATAAATGAAAACAGACTCTAAATGCAAACAGACTAAAAATGTAAACAAAGACTACATATGTAAACAGACTCTAAATGTAAACAAAGACTGCAAATGTAAACATAGACCTAAATGTAAACAAAGACTACAAATGTAAACAAAGACTCTATATGTAAACAAAGTCTAAAAATGTAAACAAAGTCTAAAAATGTAAACAAAGTCTACAAATGTAAACAAAGACTCTAAATTTAAAGGTCTCTAAATTCAAAGAAAGATTACAAATGTAAACAAAGACTACAAATGTAAACAAAGACTACAAATATAAACAAAGACTCTAAATAGAAACAGACTACAAATGTAAACAAAAACTACAAACGTAAACTAACACTCTAAATGTAAACAAAGACTACAAATGTAAACAAAGACTGCAAACGTAAACAAAAACTCTAAATGTAAACAAATAATAAAAATGTAAACAAAGACTCTAAATGTAATAAAAAACTCTGGGTATAAACAAGGCCTACAAATGTAAACAGACTCTAAATATAAACAAAGTTTAAAAATAAAAACAAAGACCCTAAATGTAAACAAAGGCTAAAAATATAAACAAAGACTACAAATGTAAACAAAGGGACTAAATGTAAACACTCTAAATGTAAACAAAGCCTACATATGTAAACAAAAACTACAAATGTAAACAAAGACTACAAATGTAAACAAAGACTCTAAATGGAAACAGACTACAAATGTAAACAAAAACTACGAACGTAAACTAACACTCTAAATGTAAACAAAGACTACAAATGAAAACAAAACTAAAAGTAAACAAATACTACAAATATAAACAAAGACTCTAAATGTAACCAAAGATTGCAAACGTAAACAAAGTCCCTAAATGTAAACAAATAATAAAAATGTAAACAAAGACTCTAAATGTAATTAAAAACTCTGGGTATAAACAAGGACTCTAGGTGTAAACAAGGACTACAAACGTAAACAGACTCTAAATGTAAACAAAGCCTGAAAATAGAAACAAAGACTCTAAATGTAAACAAAGGCTAAAAATGTAAACAAAGACTAAAAATGTAAACAAAGGCTCTAAATGTAAACAAACGCGCTATATGTAAACAAAGACACTAAATGGAACTCTAAATGTAAACAAAGAATAAAAATGTAAACAAAACTAAAAGTAAACAAATACTACAAATATAAACACCGACTACAAATGTAAACAAAACTAAATGTAAACAAAACTAAATGTAAACAAAAACTAGAAATATAAACACAAAGACTCTAAATGTAACCAAAATCTCTTGGTGTAAACAACGACTCTAGGTGTAAAAAAGGACTACAAATGTAAACAAAGTCTCAAAATATAAACAAAGTCTAAATGTAAACAAAGACTACAAGTGTAAACAAGGACTACAAATGTAAAAAAAAACTCTACATGTAAACAATCTCTCTAAATGTAAACAAAGAATAAAAATGTAAACAAAGACTATAAATGTTAAGAAAGTCTACAACTGTAAACAAAGACTACAAATGTAAACAAAGACACAAAACGTAAACAAAAACTACAAACGTAAACAGACAACAAATGTAAAGAAAGCCTCTAAATATAAACAAAGTATCTAAATGTAAGCAGACTACAAATGTAAACAAAGAGCACAAATGTTAAGTGACTCAAACTGTAAACAAACTCTCTAAATGTAAACAAAGACTACATATGTAAACAGACTCTAAATGTAAACAAAGACTGCAAATGTAAACATAGACCTAAATGTAAACAAAGACTACAAATGTAAACAAAGATTCTATATGTAAACAAAGTCTAAAAATGTAAACAAAGTCTAAAAATGTAAACAAAGGCTACAAATGTAAACAAAGACTCTAAATGTAAAGAAGGTCTCTAAATTCAAAGAAAGATTACAAATGTAAACAAAGACTACAAATGTAAACAAAGACTACAAATATAAACAAAGACTCTAAATAAAACAGACTACAAATGTAAACAAAAACTACAAATGTAAACACTCTAAATGTAGACAAAGACTACAAATATAAACAAAGACTGCAAACGTAAACAAAGACTCTATATGTAAACAATCTAAATGTACAGAAAGACTACATATGTAAACAAAGAATTTAAATGTAAATAAAGACCTTAAATGTAAACAGACTCTAAATTAAAACAAAGACAAAAAATGTAAACAAAGACTACAAACGTAAACAAAGACTCTAAATATAAAGAAGGTCTCTAAATGCAAACAAAGATTACAAATGTAAACAAAGACTACAAATGTAAACAATGACTTTAAATATAAAGAAAGACTCTAAATGGAAACAGACTACAAATGTAAATAAAAACTACAAACGTAAACTAACACTCTAAATGTAAACAAAGACTACAAATGTAAACAAAACTAAAATTAAACAAATACTACAAATATAAACAACGACTACAAATGTAAACAAAACTAAATGTAAAAAAATACTAGAAATATAAACAAAGACTCTAAATGTAACCAAAGATTGCAAACGTAAACAAAGTCTCTAAATGTAAACAAATAATAAAAATGTAAATAAAGACTCTAAATGTAATAAAAAACTCTGGGTATAAACAAGGACTCTAGGTGTAAACAAGGACTACAAATGTAAACAGACTCTAAATGTAAACAAAGCCTAAAAATAAAAACAAAGACTCTAAATGTAAACAAAGGCTAAAAATGTAAACAAAGACTACAAATGTAAAAAAAGGCTCTAAATGTAAACAAACGCGCTATATGTAAACAAAGACTCTAAATTGAACTCTAAATGTAAACAAAGAATAAAAATGTAAACAAAGACTACAAATGTAAACAAAGACACAAAATGGGACTCTAAATGTAAACAAAAAATAAAAATGTAAACAAAACTAAAAGTAAACAAATACTATAAATATAAACAACGACTACAAATGTAAACAAAAATAAATGTAAACAAAACTAAATGTAAACAAATACTAGAAATATAAACAAAGACTCTAAATGTAACCAAAATCTCTTGGTGTAAACAAGGACTCTAGGTGTAAAAAAGGACTACAAATGTAAACAAAGTCTCTAAATATAAACAAAGTCTAAATGTAAACAAAGACTACAAGTGTAAACAAGGACTACAAATGTAAAAAAAACTCTACATGTAAACAATCTCTCTAAATGTAAACAAAGAATAAAAATGTAAACAAAGACTATAAATGTTAAGAAAGTCTACAACTGTAAACAAAGACTACAAATGTAAACAAAGACACTAAACGTAAACAAAAACTACAAACGTAAACAGACTCTAAGTGTAAACAGACAACATATGTAAACTAAGCCTCTAAATATAAACAAAGTATCTAAATGTAAGCAGACTACAAATGTAAACAAAGAGCACAAATGTTAAGTGACTCAAACTGTAAACAAACTCTCTAAATGTAAACAAAGTCTACAAATGTAAACAGACTATAAATGAAAACAGACTCTAAAAGAAAACAGATTAAAAATGTAAACAAAGACTACATATGTAAACAGACTCTAAACGTAAACAAAGACTGCAAATATAAACATAGACCTAAATGTAAACAAAGACTACAAATGTAAACAAAGACTCTAAATGTAAAGAAGGTCTCTAAATGCAAAGAAAGATTACAAATGTAAACAAAGACTACAAATGTAAACAAAGACTACAAATATAAACAAAGACTCTAAATAAAACAGACTACAAATGTAAACAAAAACTACAAACGTAAACTAACACTCTAAATGTAGACAAAGACTACAAATGTAAACAAAGACTGCAAACGTAAAAAAAAACTCTAAATGTAAACAAATAATAAAAATGTAAACAAAGACTCTAAATGTAATAAAAAACTCTGGGTATAAACAAGGACTACAAATGTAAACAAAGACTACAAATGTAAACAAAGACTACAAATATAAACAAAGACTCTAAATAGAAACAGACTACAAATGTAAACAAAAACTACAAACGTAAACTAACACTCTAAATGTAAACAAAGACTACAAATGTAAACAAAGACTGCAAACGTAAACAAAAACTCTAAATGTAAACAAATAATAAAAATGTAAACAAAGACTCTAAATGTAATAAAAACTCTGAGTATAAACAAGGACTACAAATGTAAACAGACTCTAAATATAAACAAAGACTAAAAATAAAAACAAAGACTCTAAATGTAAACAAAGTCTAAAAATGTAAACAAAGACTACAAATGTAAACAAAGGGACTAAATGTAAACACTCTAAATGTAAACAAAGCCTACATATGTAAACAAAAACTACAAATGTAAACAAAGACTCTAAATGGAAACAGACTACAAATGTAAACAAAAACTACAAACGTAAACTAACACTCAAAATGTAAACAAAAACTACAAATGTAAACAAAACTAAAAGTAAACAAATATAAACAACGACTACAAATGTATACAAAACTAAATGTAAACAAATACTAGAAATATAAACAAAGACTCTAAATGTAATAAAAAACTCTGGGTATAAACAAGGACTCTAGGTGTAAACAAGGACTACAAATGTAAACAGACTCTAAATGTAAACAAAGCTTAAAAATAAAACCAAAGACTCTAAATGTAAACAAAGGCTAAAAATGTAAACAAAGACTAAAAATGTAAACAAAGGCTCTAAATGTAAACAAACGCGCTATATGTAAACAAAGACTACAAATGTAAACAAAGACACAAAATGGGACTCTAAATGTAAACAAAAAATAAAAATGTAAACAAAGACTACAAGTGTAAACAAGGACTACAAATGTAAACAAAAACTCTACATGTAAACAATCGCTCTAAATGTAAACAAAGACTACAAATATAAACGGACTCTAAATGTCAACAAAGTCTCTAAATTTAAACAAAGAATACAAATGTAAACAAAGACTATAAATGTTAAGAAAGTCTACAACTGTAAACAAAGACTACAAATGTAAACAAAGACACTAAACGTAAACAAAAACTACAAACGTAAACAGACTAAGTGTAAACAGACAACAAATGTAAACAAAGCCTCTAAATATAAACAAAGTATCTAAATGTAAGCAGACTACAAATGTAAACAAAGAATACAAATGTAAACAAAGAGCACAAATGTTAAGTGACTCAAACTGTAAACAAACTCTCTAAATGTAAACAAAGTCTACAAATGTAAACAGACTATAAATGAAAACAGACTCTAAATGCAAACAGACTAAAATTGTAAACAAAGACTACATATGTAAACTGACTCTAAATGTAAACAAAGACTGCAAATGTAAACATAGACTTAAATGTAAACAAACGCTACAAATGTAAACAAAGTCTCTATATGTAAAGAAGGTCTCTAAATTCAAAGAAAGATTACAAATGTAAACAAAGACTACAAATGTAAACAAAGACTACAAATATAAACAAAGACTCTAAATAAAACAGACTACAAATGTAAACAAAAACTACAAACGTAAGCTAACACTCTAAATGTAGACAAAGACTACAAATGTAAACAAAGACTGCAAACGTAAACAAAGACTCTATATGTAAACAATCTAAATGTATAGAAAGACTACATATGTAAACAAAGAATTTAAATGTAAACAAAGTCTAAAAATGTAAACAAAGGCTACAAATGTAAACAAAGACTCTAAATGTAAAGAAGGTCTCTAAATTCAAAGAAAGATTACAAATGTAAACAAAGACTACAAATGTAAACAAAGACTACAAATATAAACAAAGACTCTAAATAAAACAGACTACAAATGTAAACAAAAACTACAAACGTAAGCTAACACTCTAAATGTAGACAAAGACTACAAATGTAAACAAAGACTGCAAACGTAAACAAAGACTCTATATGTAAACAATCTAAATGTATAGAAAGACTACATATGTAAACAAAGAATTTAAATGTAAACAAAGTCTAAAAATGTAAACAAAGACTACAAACGTAAACAAAGACTCTAAATATAAAGGTCTCTAAATGCAAACAAAGATTACAAATGTAAACAAAGACTACAAATGTAAACAAAGACTATAAATATAAACAAAGACTCTAAATGGAAATAGACTGTAAATGTAAACAAAAACTACAAACGTAAACTAACACTCTAAATGTAAACAAAGACTACAAATGTAAACAAAACTACAAGTAAACAAATACTACAAATATAAACAACGACTACAAATGTAAACAAAACTAAATGTAAACAAATACTAGAAATAAACACAAAGACTCTAAATGTAACCAAAGATTGCAAACGTAAACAAAGTCTCTAAATGTAAACAAATAATAAAAATGTAAACAAAGACTCTAAATGTAATAAAAAACTCTGGGTATAAACAAGGACTCTAGGTGTAAACAAGGACTACAAATGTAAACAGACTCTAAATGTAAACAAAGCCTAAAAATAAAAACAAAGACTCTAAATGTAAACAAAGGCTCTAAATGTAAACAAACGCGCTATATGTAAACAAAGACACTAAATGGAACTCTAAATGTAAACAAAGAATAAAAATGTAAACAAAGACTACAAATGTAAACAAAGACACAAAATGGGACTCTAAATGTAAACAAAAAATAAAATTGTAAACAAAACTAAAAGTAAACAAATACTACAAATATAAACAACGACTACAAATGTAAGCAAAACTAAATGTAAACAAAACTAAATGTAAACAAATACTAGAAATATAAACAAAGACTCTAAATGTAACCAAAATCTCTTGGTGTAAACAAGGACTCTAGGTGTAAAAAAGGCTACAAATGTAAACAAAGACTCTAAATGTAAAGAAGGTCTCTAAATTCAAAGAAAGATTACAAATGTAAACAAAGACTACAAATGTAAACAAAAACTACAAACGTAAACTAACACTCTAAATGTAGACAAAGACTACAAATGTAAACAAAGACTGCAAACGTAAACAAAGACTCTATATGTAAACAATCTAAATGTATAGAAAGACTACATATGTAAACAAAGAATTTAAATGTAAATAAAGACTACAAATGTAAACAAAGACCTTAAATGTAAACAGACTAAATTAAAACAAAGACTAAAAATGTAAACAAAGACTACAAACGTAAACAAAGACTCTAAATATAAAGAAGGTCTTTAAATGCAAACAAAGATTACAAATGCAAACAAAGACTACAAATGTAAACAAAGACTATAAATGGAAAAAGACTACAAATGTAAACAAAAACTACAAACGTAAACTAACACTCTAAATGTAAACAAAGACTACAAATGTAAACAAAACTAAAAGTAAACAAATACTACAAATATAAACAACGACTACAAATGTAAACAAAACTAAATGGAAACAAATACTAGAAATATAAACAAAGACTCTAAATGTAACTAAAGATTGCAAACGTAAACAAAGTCTCTTAATGTAAACAAATAATAAAAATGTAAACAAATAATAAAAATGTAAACAAATGATAAAAATGTAAACAAAGACTCTAAATGTAATAAAAAACTCTGGGTATAAACAAGGACTCTAGGTGTAAACAAGGACTACAAATGTAAACAGACTCTAAATGTAAACAAAGCCTAAAAATAAAAACAAAGACTCTAAATGTAAACAAAGGCTAAAAATGTAAACAAAGACTAAAAATGTAAACAAAGGCTCTAAATGTAAACAAACGCGCTATATGTAAACAAAGAGTCTAAATGGAACTCTAAATGTAAACAAAGAATAAAAATGTAAACAAAGACTACAAATGTAAACAAAGACACAAAATGGGACTCTAAATGTAAACAAAAAATAAAAATGTAAACAAAACTAAAAGTAAACAAATACTACAAATATAAACAACGACTACAAATGTAAACAAAACTAAATGTAAACAATACTAAATGTAAACAAATACTAGAAATATAAACAAAGACTCTAAATGTAACCAAAATCTCTTGGTGTAAACAGGGACTCTAGGTGCAAAAAAGGACTACAAATGTAAACAAAGTCTCTAAATATAAACAAAGTCTAAATGTAAACAAAGACTACAAGTGTAAACAAGAACTACAAATGTAAAAAAAACTCTACATGTAAACAATCTCTCTAAATGTAAACAAAGAATAAAAATGTAAACAAAGACTATAAATGTTAAGAAAGTCTACAACTGTAAACAAAGACTACAAATGTAAACAAAGACACTAAACGTAAACAAAAACTACAAACGTAAACAGACTCTAAGTGTAAACAGACAACAGATGTAAACAAAGCCTCTAAATATAAACAAAGTATCTTAATGTAAGCAGACTACAAATGTAAACAACGAGCACAAATGTTCAGTGACTCAAACTGTAAACAAACTCTCTAAATGTAAACAAAGTCTACAAATGTAAACAGACTATAAATGAAAACAGACTCTAAATGCAAACAGACTAAAAATGTATACAAAGACTAAAAATGTATACAAAGATGTAAACAGACTCTAAATGTAAACAAAGACTGCAAATGTAAACATAGACCTAAATGTAAACAAAGACTACAAATGTAAACAAAGACTCTATATGCAAACAAAGTCTAAAAATGTAAACAAAGCCTCTAAATATAAACAAAGTATCTAAATGTAAGCAGACTACAAATGTAAACAAAGAGCACAAATGTTCAGTGACTCAAACTGTAAACAAACTCTCTAAATGTAAACAAAGTCTACAAATGTAAACAGACTATAAATGAAAACAGACTCTAAATGCAAACAGACTAAAAATGTATACAAAGACTACATATGTAAACAGACTCTAAATGTAAACAAAGACTGCAAATGTAAACAAAGACTCTATATGTAAACAAAGTCTAAAAATGTAAACAAAGTCTAAAAATGCAAACAAAGTCTAAAAATGCAAACAAAGGCTACAAATGTAAACAAAGACTCTAAATGTAAAGAAGGTCTCTAAATTCAAAGAAAGATTACAAATGTAAACAAAGACTACAAATGTAAACAAAGACTACAAATATAAACAAAGACTCTAAATAAAACAGACTACAAATGTAAACAAAAACTATAAACGTAAACTAACACTCTAAATGTAGACAAAAACTACAAACGTAAACAAAGACTCTATATGTAAACAAACTAAATGTATAGAAAGACTACACATGTAAACAAGGATTTAAATGTAAATAAAGACTGCAAATGTAAACAAAGACCTTAAATGTAAACAGACTCTAAATTAAAACAAAGACTAAAAATGTAAACAAAGACTACAAATGTAAACAAAGACTCTAAATATAAAGAAGGTCTCTAAATGCAAACAAAGATTACAAATGTAAACAAAGACTACAAATGTAAACAAAAACTACAAACGTAACCTAACACTCTAAATGTAAACAAAGACTACAAATGTAAACAAAACTAAAAGTAAACAAATACTACAAATATAAACAACGACTACAAATGTAAACAAAACTAAATGTAAAAAAATACTAGAACTATAAACAAAGACTCTAAATGTAACCAAAGATTGCAAACGTAAACAAAGTCTCTAAATGTAAACAAATAATAAAAATGTAAACAAAGACTCAAATTGTAATAAAAAACTCTGTGCATAAACAAGGACTCTAGGTGTAAACAAGGACTACAAATGTAAACAGACTCTAAATGTAAACAAAGCCTAAAAATAAAAACAAAGACTCTAAATGTAAACAAAGGCTAAAAATGTAAACAAAGACTAAAAATGTAAGCAAAGGCTCTAAATGTAAACAAACGCGCTATATGTAAACAAAGACTCTAAATGGAACTCTAAATGTAAACAAAGAATAAAAATGTAAACAAAGACTACAAATGTAAACAAAGACACAAAATGGGACTCTAAATGTAAACAAAAAATAAAAATGTAAGCAAAACTAAAAGTAAACAAATACTACAAATATAAACAACGACTACAAATGTAAACAAAACTAAATGTAAACAATACTAAATGTAAACAAATACTAGAAATATAAACAAAGACTCTAAATGTAACCAAAATCTCTTGGTGTAAACAGGGACTCTAGGTGTAAAAAAGGACTACAAATGTAAACAATGTCTCTAAATATAAACAAAGTCTAAATGTAAACAAAGACTACAAGTGTAAACAGGGACTACAAATGTAAAAAAACTCTACATGTAAACAATCTCTCTAAATGTAAACAAAGAATAAAAATGTAAACAAAGACTATAAATGTTAAGAAAGTCTACAACTGTAAACAAACTCTACAAATGTAAACAAAGACACTAAACGTAAACAAAAACTACAAACGTAAACAGACTCTAAGTGTAAACAGACAACAAATGTAAACAAAGCCTCTAAATATAAACAAAGTATCTAAATGTAAGCAGACTACAAATGTAAACAAAGAGCACAAATGTTAAATGACTCAAACTGTAAACAAACTCTCTAAATGTAAACAAAGTCTACAAATGTAAACAGACTATAAATGAAAACAGACTCTAAAAGAAAACAGATTAAAAATGTAAACAAAGACTACATATGTAAACAGACTCTAAATATAAACAAAGTCTAAAAATAAAAACAAAGACTCTAAATGCAAACAAAAACTAAAAATGTAAACAAAGACTACATTTGTAAACAAAGGGACTAAATGTAAACACTCTAAATGTAAACAAAGCCTACATATGTAAACAAAAACTACAAATGTAAACAAAGACTACAAATGTAAACAAAGACTCTAAATGGAAACAGACTACAAATGTAAACAAAAACTACAAACGTAAACTAACACTCTAAATGTAAACAAAGACTACAAATGTAAACAAAACTAAAAGTAAACAAATACTACAAATATAAACAACGACTACAAATGTAAACAAAACTAAATGTAAACAAATCCTAGAAATATAAACAAAGACTCTAAATGTAACCAAAGATTGCAAACGTTAACAAAGTCTCTAAATGTAAACAAATAATAAAAATGTAAACAAAGACTCTAAATGAAATAAAAAACTTTGGGTATAAACAAGGACTCTAGGTGTAAACAAGGACTACAAATGTAAACAGACTCTAAATGTAAACAAAGCTTAAAAATAAAACCAAAGACTCTAAATGTAAACAAAGGCTAAAAATGTAAACAAAGAATAAATGTAAACAAAGACACTAAATGGAACTCTAAATGTAAACAAAGAATAAAAATGTAAACAAAGACTACAAATGTAAACAAAGACACAAAATGGGACTCTAAATGTAAACAAAAAATAAAAATGTAAACAAAGACTACAAATGTAAACAAAACTAAAAGTAACAAATACTACAAATATAAACAACGATTACAAATGTAAACAAAACTAAATGTAAACAAATAATAGAAATATAAACAAAGACTCTAAATGTAACCAAAAACTCTTGGTGTAAACAAGGACTCTAGGTGTAAAAAAGGACTACAAATGTAAACAAAGTCTCTAAATATAAACAAAGTCTAAATATAAACAAAGACTACAAGTGTAAACAAGGACTACAAATGTAAACAAAAACTCTACATGTAAACAATCTCTCTAAATGTAAACAAAGAATAAAAATGTAAACAAAGACTATAAATGTTAAGAAAGTCTACAACTGTAAACAAAGACTACAAATGTAAACAAAGCCTCTAAATATAAACAAAGTATCTAAATGTAAGCAGACTACAAATGTAAACAAAGAATACAAATGTAAACAAAGAGCACAAATGTTAAGTGACTCAAACTGTAAACAAACTATCTAAATGTAATCAAAGTCTACAAATGTAAACAGACTATAAATGAAAACACACTCTAAATGCAAACAGACTAAAAATGTAAACAAAGACTACATATGTAAACAGTTTCTAAATGTAAACAAAGACTGCAAATGTAAACATAGACTTAAATGTAAACAAAGACTATAAATGTAAACAAAGACTCTATATGTAAACAAAGTCTAAAAATGTAAACAAAGTCTAAAAATGTAAACAAAGGCTACAAGTGTAAACAAAGACTCTAAATGTAAAGAAGGTCTCTAAATTCAAAGAAAGATTACAAATGTAAACAAAGACTACAAATGTAAACAAAGACTACAAATATAAACAAAGACTCTAAATAAAACAGACTACAAATGTAAACAAAAACTACAAACGAAAACTAACACTCTAAATGTAGACAAAGACTACAAATGTAAACAAAGACTGCAAACGTAAACAAAGACTCTATGTAAACAATCTAAATGTATAGAAAGACTACATATGTAAACAAAGAATTTAAATGTAAATAAAGACTACAAATGTAAACAAAGACCTTAAATATAAAAAGACTCTAAATTAAAACAAAGACTAAAAATGTAAACAAATACTACAAACGTAAACAAAGACTCTAAATATAAAGAAGGTCTCTAAATACAAACAAAGATTACAAATGTAAACAAAGACTACAAATGTAAACAAAGACTATAAATATAAACAAAGACTCTAAATGGAAACAGACTACAAATGTAAACAAAATCTACAAACGTAAACTAACACTCTAAATGTAAACAAAAACTACAATTGTAAACAAAACTAAAAGTAAACAAATACTAGAAATAAAAACAAAGACTCTAAATGTAACCAAAGATTGCAAACGTAAACAAAGTCTCTAAATGTAAACAAATAATAAAAATGTAAACAAAGACTCTAAATGTAATAAAAAACTCTGGGTATAAACAAGGACTCTAGGTGTAAACAAGGACTACAAATGTAAACAGACTCTAAATGTAAACAAAGCCTAAAAATAAAAACAAAGACTCTAAATGTAAACAAAGGCTAAAAATGTAAACAAAGACTAAAAATGTAAACAAAGGCTCTAAATGTAAACAAACGCGCTATATGTAAACAAACGCGCTATATGTAAACAAAGACTCTAAATGGAACTCTAAATGTAAACAAAGAATAAAAATGTAAACAAAGACTACAAATGTAAACAAAGACACAAAATGGGACTCTAAATGTAAACAAAAAATAAAAATGTAAACAAAACTAAAAGTAAACAAATACTACAAATATAAACAACGACTACAAATGTAAACAAAACTAAATGTAAACAATACTAAATGTAAACAAATACTAGAAATATAAACAAAGACTCTAAATGTAACCAAAATTTCTTGGTGTAAACAGGGACTCTAGGTGTAAAAAAGGACTACAAATGTAAACAAAGTCTCTAAATATAAACAAAGAATAAAAATGTAAACAAAGACTATAAATGTTAAGAAAGTCTACAACTGTAAACAAAGACTACAAATGTAAACAAAGACACTAAACGTAAACAAAAACTACAAACGTAAACAGACTCTAAGTGTAAACAGACAACAGATGTAAACAAAGCCTCTAAATATAAACAAAGTATCTAAATGTAAGCAGACTACAAATGTAAACAAAGAGCACAAATATTCAGTGACTCAAACTGCAAACAAACTCTCTAAATGTAAACAAAGTCTACAAATGTAAACAGACTATAAATGAAAACAGACTCTAAATGCAAACAGACTAAAAATGTATACAAAGACTACATATGTAAACAGACTCTAAATGTAAAAAAAGACTGCAAATGTAAACATAGACCTAAATGTAAACAAAGACTACAAATGTAAACAAAGACTCTATATGTAAACAAAGTCTAAAAATGTAAACAAAGTCTAAAAATGCAAAGAAAGGCTACAAATGTAAACAAAGACTCTCAATGTAAAGAAGGTCTCTAAATTCAAAGAAAGATTACAAATGTAAACAAAGACTACAAATGTAAACAAAGACTACAAATATAAACAAAGACTCTAAATAAAACAGACTACAAATGTAAACAAAAACTATAAACGTAAACTAACACTCTAAATGTAGACAAAGACTACAAATGTAAACAAAGACGGCAAACGTAAACAAAGACTCTATATGTAAACAATCTAAATGTATAGAAAGACTACATATGTAAACAAGGATTTAAATGTAAATAAAGACTGCAAATGTAAACAAAGACCTTAAATGTAAACAGACTCTAAATTAAAACAAAGACTAAAAATGTAAACAAAGACTACAAACGTAAACAAAGACTCTAAATATAAAGAAGGTCTCTAAATGCAAACAAAGATTACAAATGTACACAAAGACTACAAATGTAAACAAAAACTACAAACGTAACCTAACACTCTAAATGTAAACAAAGACTACAAATGTAAACAAAACTAAAATTAAACAAATACTACAAATATAAACAACGACTACAAATGTAAACAAAACTAAATGTAAAAAAATACTAGAAATATAAACAAAGACTCTAAATGTAACCAAAGATTGCAAACGTAAACAAAGTCTCTAAATGTAAACAAATAATAAAAATGTAAATAAAGACTCTAAATGTAATAAAAAACTCTGGGTATAAACAAGGACTCTAGGTGTAAACAAGGACTACAAATGTAAACAGACTCTAAATGTAAACAAAGCCTAAAAATAAAAACAAAGACTCTAAATGTAAACAAAGGCTAAAAATGTAAACAAAGACTAAAAATGTAAACAAAGGCTCTAAATGTAAACAAACGCGCTATATGTAAACAAAGACTCTAAATGGAACTCTAAATGTAAACAAAGAATAAAAATGTAAACAAAGACTACAAATGTAAACAAAGACACAAAATGGGAATTTAAATGTAAACAAAAAATAAAAAAGTAAACAAAACTAAAAGTAAACAAATACTACAAATATAAACAACGACTACAAATGTATACAAAACTAAATGTAAACAAAAACTTGAAATATAAACAAAGACTCTAAATGTAACCAAAATCTCTTGGTGTAAACAAGGACTCTAGGTGTAAAAAAGGACTACAAATGTAAACAAAGTCTCTAAATATAAACAAAGTCTAAATGTAAACAAAGACTACAAGTGTAAACAAGGACTACAAATGTAAAAAAAAACTCTACATGTAAACAATCTCTCTAAATGTAAACAAAGAATAAAAATGTAAACAAAGACTATAAATGTTAAGAAAGACTACAAATGTAAACAAAGACACAAAACGTAAACAAAAACAACAAACGTAAACAGACACTAAGTGTAAGCAGACAACAAATGTAAACAAAGCCTCTAAATATAAGCAAAGTATCTAAATGTAAGCAAACTACAAATGTAAACAAAGAGCACAAATGTTAAGTGACTCAAACTGTAAACAAACTCTCTAAATGTAAACAAAGACTACAAATGTAAACAGACTCTAAATGTAAACAAAGACTGCAAATGTAAACATAGACCTAAATGTAAACAAAGACTACAAATGTAAACAAAGACTCTATATGTAAACAAAGTCTAAAAATGTAAACAAAGTCTAAAAATGTAAACAAAGGCTACAAATGTAAACAAAGACTCTAAATGTAAAGAAGGTCTCTAAATTCAAAGAAAGATTACATATGTAAACAAAGACTACAAATGTAAACAAAGACTACAAATATAAACAAAGACTCTAAATAAAACAGACTACAAATGTAAACAAAAACTACAAACGTAAACAAACACTCTAAATGTAGACAAAGACTACAAATGTAAACATAGACTGCAAACGTAAACAAAGACTCTATATGTAAACAATCTAAATGTATAGAAAGACCACATATGTAAACAAAGAATTTAAATGTAAATAAAGACTACAAATGTAAACAAAGACCTTAAATGTAAACAGACTCTAAATTAAAACAGACTAAAAATGTAAACAAAGACTACAAACGTAAACAAAGACTCTAAATAAAAAGAAGGTCTCTAAATGCAAACAAAGATTACAAATGTAAACAAAGACTACAAATGTAAACAAAGACTATAAATATAAACAAAGACTCTAAATGGAAACAGACTACAAATGTAAATAAAAATTACAAACGTAAACTAACACTCTAAATGTAAACAAAGACTACAAATGTAAACAAAACTAAAAGTAAACAAATACTACAAATATAAACAACGATTACAAATGTAAACAAAACTAAATGTAAAAAAATACTAGAAATATAAACAAAGACTCTAAAGGTAACCAAAGATTGCAAACGTAAACAAAGTCTCTAAATGTAAACAAATAATAAAAATGTAAACAAAGTTTCTAAATGTAATAAAAAACTCTGGGTATAAACAAGGACTCTAGGTGTAAACAAGGACTACAAATGTAAACAGACTCTAAATGTAAACAAAGCCTAAAAATAAAAACAAAGACTCTAAATATAAACAAAGGCTAAAAATGTAAACAAAAACTAAAAATGTAAACAAAGGCTCTAAATGTAAACAAACGCGCTATATGTAAACAAAGACTCTAAATGGAACTCTAAATGTAAACAAAGAATAAAAATGTAAACAAAACTAAAAGTAAACAAATACTACAAATATAAACAACGACTACAAATGTAAACAAAACTAAATGTAAACAAAAACTAGAAATATAAACAAAGACTCTAAATGTAACCAAAATCTCTTGGTGTAAACAGGGACTCTAGGTGTAAAAAAGGACTACAAATGTAAACAAAGTCTCTAAATATAAACAAAGTCTAAATGTAAACAAAGACTACAAGTGTAAACAAGGACTTCAAATGTAAAAAAAAACTCTACATGTAAACAATCTCTCTAAATGTAAACAAAGAATAAAAATGTAAACAAAGACTATAAATGTTAAGAAAGTCTACAACTGTAAACAAAGACTACAAATGTAAACAAAGACACTAAACGTAAACAAAAACTACAAACGTAAACAGACTCTAAGTGTAAACAGACAACAGATGTAAACAAAGCCTCTAAATATAAACAAAGTATCTAAATGTAAGCAGACTACAAATGTAAACAAAGAGCACAAATGTTAAGTTACTCAAACTGTAAACAAACTCTCTAAATGTAAACAAAGTCTACAAATGTAAACAGACTATAAATGAAAACAGACTCTAAATGCAAACAGACTAAAAATGTAAACAAAGACTACATATGTAAACAGACTCTAAATGTAAACAAAGACTGCAAATGTAAACATAGACCTAAATGTAAACAAAGACTACAAATGTAAACAAAGACTCTACATGTAAACAAAGTCTAAAAATGTAAACAAAGTCTACAAATGTAAACAAAGACTCTAAATTTAAAGAAGGTCTCTAAATTCAAAGAAAGATTACAAATGTAAACAAAGACTACAAATGTAAACAAAGACTACAAATATAAACAAAGACTCTAAATAGAAACAGACTACAAATGTAAACAAAAACTACAAACGTAAACTAACACTCTAAATGTAAACAAAGACTACAAATGTAAACAAAGACTGCAAACGTAAACAAAAACTCTAAATGTAAACAAATAATAAAAATGTAAACAAAGACTCTAAATGTAATAAAAAACTCTGGGTATAAACAAGGCCTACAAATGTAAACAGACTCTAAATATAAACAAAGTTTAAAAATAAAAACAAAGACTCTAAATGTAAACAAAGGCTAAAAATATAAACAAAGACTACAAATGTAAACAAAGGGACTAAATGTAAACACTCTAAATGTAAACAAAGCCTACATATGTAAACAAAAACTACAAATGTAAACAAAGACTCTAAATGGAAACAGACTACAAATGTAAACAAAAACTACGAACGTAAACTAACACTCTAAATGTAAACAAAGACTACAAATGAAAACAAAACTAAAAGTAAATAAATACTACAAATATAAACAAAGACTCTAAATGTAACCAAAGATTGCAAACGTAAACAAAGTCCCTAAATGTAAACAAATAATAAAAATGTAAACAAAGACTCTAAATGTAATTAAAAACTCTGGGTATAAACAAGGACTCTAGGTGTAAACAAGGACTACAAACGTAAACAGACTCTAAATGTAAACAAAGCCTGAAAATAGAAACAAAGACTCTAAATGTAAACAAAGGCTAAAAATGTAAACAAAGACTAAAAATGTAAACAAAGGCTCTAAATGTAAACAAACGCGCTATATGTAAACAAAGACACTAAATGGAACTCTAAATGTAAACAAAGAATAAAAATGTAAACAAAACTAAAAGTAAACAAATACTACAAATATAAACACCGACTACAAATGTAAACAAAACTAAATGTAAACAAAACTAAATGTAAACAAAAACTAGAAATATAAACAAAGACTCTAAATGTAACCAAAATCTCTTGGTGTAAACAACGACTCTAGGTGTAAAAAAGGACTACAAATGTAAACAAAGTCTCTAAATATAAACAAAGTCTAAATGTAAACAAAGACTACAAGTGTAAACAAGGACTACAAATGTAAAAAAAAACTCTACATGTAAACAATCTCTCTAAATGTAAACAAAGAATAAAAATGTAAACAAAGACTATAAATGTTAAGAAAGTCTACAACTGTAAACAAAGACTACAAATGTAAACAAAGACACAAAACGTAAACAAAAACTACAAACGTAAACAGACAACAAATGTAAAGAAAGCCTCTAAATATAAACAAAGTATCTAAATGTAAGCAGACTACAAATGTAAACAAAGAGCACAAATGTTAAGTGACTCAAACTGTAAACAAACTCTCTAAATGTAAACAAAGACTACATATGTAAACAGACTCTAAATGTAAACAAAGACTGCAAATGTAAACATAGACCTAAATGTAAACAAAGACTACAAATGTAAACAAAGACTCTATATGTAAACAAAGTCTAAAAATGTAAACAAAGTCTAAAAATGTAAACAAAGGCTACAAATGTAAACAAAGACTCTAAATGTAAAGAAGGTCTCTAAATTCAAAGAAAGATTACAAATGTAAACAAAGACTACAAATGTAAACAAAGACTACAAATAAAAACAAAGACTCTAAATAAAACAGACTACAAATGTAAACAAAAACTACAAATGTATACACTCTAAATGTAGACAAAGACTACAAATATAAACAAAGACTGCAAACGTAAACAAAGACTCTATATGTAAACAATCTAAATGTACAGAAAGACTACATATGTAAACAAAGAATTTAAATGTAAATAAAGACCTTAAATGTAAACAGACTCTAAATTAAAACAAAGACAAAAAATGTAAACAAAGACTACAAACGTAAACAAAGACTCTAAATATAAAGAAGGTCTCTAAATGCAAACAAAGATTACAAATGTAAACAAAGACTACAAATGTAAACAAAGACTATAAATATAAAGAAAGACTCTAAATGGAAACAGACTACAAATGTAAATAAAAACTACAAACGTAAACTAACACTCTAAATGTAAACAAAGACTACAAATGTAAACAAAACTAAAATTAAACAAATACTACAAATATAAACGACTACAAATGTAAACAAAACTAAATGTAAAAAAATACTAGAAATATAAACAAAGACTCTAAATGTAACCAAAGATTGCAAACGTAAACAAAGTCTCTAAATGTAAACAAATAATAAAAATGTAAATAAAGACTCTAAATGTAATAAAAAACTCTGGGTATAAACAAGGACTCTAGGTGTAAACAAGGACTACAAATGTAAACAGACTCTAAATGTAAACAAAGCCTAAAAATAAAAACAAAGACTCTAAATGTAAACAAAGGCTAAAAATGTAAACAAAGACTACAAATGTAAACAAAGGCTCTAAATGTAAACAAACGCGCTATATGTAAACAAAGACTCTAAATTGAACTCTAAATGTAAACAAAGAATAAAAATGTAAACAAAGACTACAAATGTAAACAAAGACACAAAATGGGACTCTAAATGTAAACAAAAAATAAAAATGTAAACAAAACTAAAAGTAAACAAATACTACAAATATAAACAACGACTACAAATGTAAACAAAAATAAATGTAAACAAAACTAAATGTAAACAAATACTAGAAATATAAACAAAGACTCTAAATGTAACCAAAATCTCTTGGTGTAAACAAGGACTCTAGGTGTAAAAAAGGACTACAAATGTAAACAAAGTCTCTAAATATAAACAAAGTCTAAATGTAAACAAAGACTACAAGTGTAAACAAGGACTACAAATGTAAAAAAAACTCTACATGTAAACAATCTCTCTAAATGTAAACAAAGAATAAAAATGTAAACAAAGACTATAAATGTTAAGAAAGTCTACAACTGTAAACAAAGACTACAAATGTAAACAAAGACACTAAACGTAAACAAAAACTACAAACGTAAACAGACTCTAAGTGTAAACAGACAACAAATGTAAACAAAGCCTCTAAATATAAACAAAGTATCTAAATGTAAGCAGACTACAAATGTAAACAAAGAGCACAAATGTTAAGTGACTCAAACTGTAAACAAACTCTCTAAATGTAAACAAAGTCTACAAATGTAAACAGACTATAAATGAAAACAGACTCTAAAAGAAAACAGATTAAAAATGTAAACAAAGACTACATATGTAAACAGACTCTAAACGTAAACAAAGACTGCAAATATAAACATAGACCTAAATGTAAACAAAGACTACAAATGTAAACAAAGACTCTAAATGTAAAGAAGGTCTCTAAATGCAAAGAAAGATTACAAATGTAAACAAAGACTACAAATATAAACAAAGATTCTAAATAAAACAGACTACAAATGTAAACAAAAACTACAAACGTAAACTAACACTCTAAATGTAGACAAAGACTACAAATGTAAACAAAGACTGCAAACGTAAACAAAGACTCTAAATGTAAACACTCTAAATGTATACAAAGACTACATACGTAAACAAAGAATTTAAATGTAAATAAAGAATACAAATGTAAACAAAGACCTTAAATGTAAACAGAATCTAAATTAAAACAAAGACTAAAAATGTAAACAAAGACTACAAACGTAAACAAAGACTCTAAATATAAAGAAGGTCTCTAAATGAAAACAAAGATTACAAATGTAAACAAAGCCTACAAATGTAAACAAAGACTCTAAATAGAAACAGACTACAAATGTAAACAAAAACTACAAACGTAAACTAACACTCTAAATGTAAACAAAGACTACAAATGTAAACAAAGACTGCAAACGTAAAAAAAAACTCTAAATGTAAACAAATAATAAAAATGTAAACAAAGACTCTAAATGTAATAAAAAACTCTGGGTATAAACAAGGACTACAAATGTAAACAAAGACTACAAATGTAAACAAAGATTACAAATATAAACAAAGACTCTAAATAGAAACAGACTACAAATGTAAACAAAAACTACAAACGTAAACTAACACTCTAAATGTAAACAAAGACTACAAATGTAAACAAAGACTGCAAACGTAAACAAAAACTCTAAATGTAAACAAATAATAAAAATGTAAACAAAGACTCTAAATGTAATAAAAACTCTGAGTATAAACAAGGACTACAAATGTAAACAGACTCTAAATATAAACAAAGACTAAAAATAAAAACAAAGACTCTAAATGTAAACAAAGTCTAAAAATGTAAACAAAGACTACAAATGTAAACAAAGGGACTAAATGTAAACACT
This sequence comes from Salticus scenicus, assembly GCA_963930645.1. Lineage (NCBI taxonomy): Eukaryota > Metazoa > Arthropoda > Arachnida > Araneae > Salticidae > Salticus > Salticus scenicus. The sequence continues at coordinate 443,673 of CAWVNO010003029.1, forward strand.
CTAAATGTAAACAAAGCCTACATATGTAAACAAAAACTACAAATGTAAACAAAGACTCTAAATGGAAACAAAAACTACAAACGTAAACTAACACTCAAAATGTAAACAAAAACTACAAATGTAAACAAAACTAAAAGTAAACAAATACTACAAATATAAACAACGACTACAAATGTATACAAAACTAAATGTAAACAAATACTAGAAATATAAACAAAGACTCTAAATGTAACCAAAGATTGCAAACGTAAACAAAGTCTCTAAATGTAAACAAATAATAAAAACGTAAACAAATAATAAAAATGTAAACAAAGACTCTAAATGTAATAAAAAACTCTGGGTATAAACAAGGACTCTAGGTGTAAACAAGGACTACAAATGTAAACAGACTCTAAATGTAAACAAAGCTTAAAAATAAAACCAAAGACTCTAAATGTAAACAAAGGCTAAAAATGTAAACAAAGACTAAAAATGTAAACAAAGGCTCTAAATGTAAACAAACGTGCTATATGTAAACAAAGACTACAAATGTAAACAAAGACACAAAATGGGACTCTAAATGTAAACAAAAAATAAAAATGTAAACAAAGACTACAAGTGTAAACAAGGACTACAAATGTAAACAAAAACTCTACATGTAAACAATCTCTCTAAATGTAAACAAAGACTACAAATATAAACGGACTCTAAATGTCAACAAAGTCTCTAAATTTAAACAAAGAATACAAATGTAAACAAAGACTATAAATGTTAAGAAAGTCTACAACTGTAAACAAAGAGTACAAATGTAAACAAAGACACTAAACGTAAACAAAAACTACAAACGTAAACAGACTAAGTGTAAACAGACAACAAATGTAAACAAAGCCTCTAAATATAAACAAAGTATCTAAATGTAAGCAGACTACAAATGTAAACAAAGAATACAAATGTAAACAAAGAGCACAAAAGTTAAGTGACTCAAACTGTAAACAAACTCTCTAAATGTAAACAAAGTCTACAAATGTAAACAGACTATAAATGAAAACAGACTCTAAATGCAAACAGACTAAAATTGTAAACAAAGACTACATATGTAAACAGACTCTAAATGTAAACAAAGACTGCAAATGTAAACATAGACTTAAATGTAAACAAACGCTACAAATGTAAACAAAGTCTCTATATGTAAAGAAGGTCTCTAAATTCAAAGAAAGATTACAAATGTAAACAAAGACTACAAATGTAAACAAAGACTACAAATATAAACAAAGACTCTAAATAAAACAGACTACAAATGTAAACAAAAACTACAAACGTAAGCTAACACTCTAAATGTAGACAAAGACTACAAATGTAAACAAAGACTGCAAACGTAAACAAAGACTCTATATGTAAACAATCTAAATGTATAGAAAGACTACATATGTAAACAAAGAATTTAAATGTAAACAAAGTCTAAAAATGTAAACAAAGGCTACAAATGTAAACAAAGACTCTAAATGTAAAGAAGGTCTCTAAATTCAAAGAAAGATTACAAATGTAAACAAAGACTACAAATGTAAACAAAGACTACAAATATAAACAAAGACTCTAAATAAAACAGACTACAAATGTAAACAAAAACTACAAACGTAAGCTAACACTCTAAATGTAGACAAAGACTACAAATGTAAACAAAGACTGCAAACGTAAACAAAGACTCTATATGTAAACAATCTAAATGTATAGAAAGACTACATATGTAAACAAAGAATTTAAATGTAAACAAAGTCTAAAACTGTAAACAAAGACTACAAACGTAAACAAAGACTCTAAATGTAAAGGTCTCTAAATGCAAACAAAGATTACAAATGTAAACAAAGACTACAAATGTAAACAAAGACTATAAATATAAACAAAGACTCTAAATGGAAATAGACTGTAAATGTAAACAAAAACTACAAACGTAAACTAACACTCTAAATGTAAACAAAGACTACAAATGTAAACAAAACTACAAGTAAACAAATACTACAAATATAAACAACGACTACAAATGTAAACAAAACTAAATGTAAACAAATACTAGAAATAAACACAAAGACTCTAAATGTAACCAAAGATTGCAAACGTAAACAAAGTCTCTAAATGTAAACAAATAATAAAAATGTAAACAAAGACTCTAAATGTAATAAAAAACTCTGGGTATAAACAAGGACTCTAGGTGTAAACAAGGACTACAAATGTAAACAGACTCTAAATGTAAACAAAGCCTAAAAATAAAAACAAAGGCTCTAAATGTAAACAAAGGCTCTAAATGTAAACAAACGCGCTATATGTAAACAAAGACACTAAATGGAACTCTAAATGTAAACAAAGAATAAAAATGTAAACAAAGACTACAAATGTAAACAAAGACACAAAATGGGACTCTAAATGTAAACAAAAAATAAAATTGTAAACAAAACTAAAAGTAAACAAATACTACAAATATAAACAACGACTACAAATGTAAGCAAAACTAAATGTAAACAAAACTAAATGTAAACAAATACTAGAAATATAAACAAAGACTCTAAATGTAACCAAAATCTCTTGGTGTAAACAAGGACTCTAGGTGTAAAAAAGGCTACAAATGTAAACAAAGACTCTAAATGTAAAGAAGGTCTCTAAATTCAAAGAAAGATTTTAAATGTAAACAAAGACTACAAATGTAAACAAAAACTACAAACGTAAACTAACACTCTAAATGTAGACAAAGACTACAAATGTAAACAAAGACTGCAAACGTAAACAAAGACTCTATATGTAAACAATCTAAATGTATAGAAAGACTACATATGTAAACAAAGAATTTAAATGTAAATAAAGACTACAAATGTAAACAAAGACCTTAAATGTAAACAGACTAAATTAAAACAAAGACTAAAAATGTAAACAAAGACTACAAACGTAAACAAAGACTCTAAATATAAAGAAGGTTTCTAAATGCAAACAAGGATTACAAATGTAAACAAAGACTACAAATGTAAACAAAGACTATAAATGGAAAAAGACTACAAATGTAAACAAAAACTACAAACGTAAACTAACACTCTAAATGTAAACAAAGACTACAAATGTAAACAAAACTAAAAGTAAACAAATACTACAAATATAAACAACGACTACAAATGTAAACAAAACTAAATGGAAACAAATACTAGAAATATAAACAAAGACTCTAAATGTAACTAAAGATTGCAAACGTAAACAAAGTCTCTAAATGTAAACAAATAATAAAAATGTAAACAAATAATAAAAATGTAAACAAAGACTCTAAATGTAATAAAAAACTCTGGGTATAAACAAGGACTCTAGGTGTAAACAAGGACTACAAATGTAAACAGACTCTAAATGTAAACAAAGCCTAAAAATAAAACCAAAGACTCTAAATGTAAACAAAAGCTAAAAATGTAAACAAAGACTAAAAATGTAAACAAAGGCTCTAAATGTAAACAAACGCGCTATATGTAAACAAAGACTCTAAATGGAACTCTAAATGTAAACAAAGAATAAAAATGTAAACAAAGACTACAAATGTAAACAAAGACACAAAATGGGACTCTAAATGTAAACAAAAAATAAAAATGTAAACAAAACTAAAAGTAAACAAATACTACAAATATAAACAACGACTACAAATGTAAACAAAACTAAATGTAAACAATACTAAATGTAAACAAATACTAGAAATATAAACAAAGACTCTAAATGTAATCAAAATCTCTTGGTGTAAACAGGGACTCTAGGTGTAAAAAAGGACTACAAATGTAAACAAAGTCTCTAAATATAAACAAAGTCTAAATGTAAACAAAGACTACAAGTGTAAACAAGGACTACAAATGTAAAAAAAACTCTACATGTAAACAATCTCTCTAAATGTAAACAAAGAATAAAAATGTAAACAAAGACTATAAATGTTAAGAAAGTCTACAACTGTAAACAAAGACTACAAATGTAAACAAAGACACTAAACGTAAACAAAAACTACAAACGTAAACAGACTCTAAGTGTAAACAGACAACAGATGTAAACAAAGCCTCTAAATATAAACAAAGTATCTAAATGTAAGCAGACTACAAATGTATACAAAGAGCACAAATGTTCAGTGACTCAAACTGTAAACAAACTCTCTAAATGTAAACAAAGTCTACAAATGTAAACAGACTATAAATGAAAACAGACTCTAAATGCAAACAGACTTAAAATGTATACAAAGACTACATATGTAAACAGACTCTAAATGTAAACAAAGACTGCAAATGTAAACATAGACCTAAATGTAAACAAAGACTACAAATGTAAACAAAGACTCTATATGTAAACAAAGTCTAAAAATGTAAACAAAGTCTAAAAATGCCAACAAAGGCTACAAATGTAAACAAAGACTCTAAATGTAAAGAAGGTCTCTAAATTCAAAGAAAGATTACAAATGTAAACAAAGACTACAAATGTAAACAAAGACTACAAATATAAACAAAGACTCTAAATAAAACAGACTACAAATGTAAACAAAAACTATAAACGTAAACTAACACTCTAAATGTAGACAAAGACTACAAATGTAAACAAAGACGGCAAACGTAAACAAAGACTCTATATGTAAACAATCTAAATGTATAGAAAGACTACATATGTAAACAAGGATTTAAATGTAAATAAAGACTGCAAATGTAAACAAAGACCTTAAATGTAAACAGACTCTAAATTAAAACAAAGACTAAAAATGTAAACAAAGACTACAAACGTAAACAAAGACTCTAAATATAAAGAAGGTCTCTAAATGCAAACAAAGATTACAAATGTAAACAAAGACTACAAATGTAAACAAAAACTACAAACGTAACCTAACACTCTAAATGTAAACAAAGACTACAAATGTAAACAAAACTAAAAGTAAACAAATACTACAAATATAAACAACGACTACAAATGTAAACAAAACTAAATGTAAACAAATACTAGAAATATAAACAAAGACTCTAAATGTAACCAAAGGCTCTAAATGTAAACAAACGCGCTATATGTAAACAAAGACACTAAATGGAACTCTAAATGTAAACAAAGAATAAAAATGTAAACAAAGACTACAAATGTAAACAAAGACACAAAAAGGGACTCTAAATGTAAACAAAAAATAAAAATGTAAACAAAACTAAAAGTAAACAAATACTACAAATATAAACAACGACTACAAATGTAAGCAAAACTAAATGTAAACAAAACTAAATGTAAACAAATACTAGAAATATAAACAAAGACTCTAAATGTAACCAAAATCTCTTGGTGTAAACAAGGACTCTAGGTGTAAAAAAGGCTACAAATGTAAACAAAGACTCTAAATGTAAAGAAGGTCTCTAAATTCAAAGAAAGATTACAAATGTAAACAAAGACTACAAATGTAAACAAAGACTACAAATATAAACAAAGACTCTAAATAAAACAGACTACAAATGTAAACAAAAACTACAAACGTAAACTAACACTCTAAATGTAGACAAAGACTACAACTGTAAACAAAGACTGCAAACGTAAACAAAGACTCTATATGTAAACAATCTAAATGTATAGAAAGACTACATATGTAAACAAAGAATTTAAATGTAAATAAAGACTACAAATGTAAACAAAGACTACAAACGTAAACAAAGACTCTAAATATAAAGAAGGTCTCTAAATGCAAACAAAGATTACAAATGTAAACAAAGACTACAAATGTAAACAAAGACTATAAATGGAAAAAGACTACAAATGTAAACAAAAACTACAAACGTAAACTAACACTCTAAATGTAAACAAAGACTACAAATGTAAACAAAACTAAAAGTAAACAAATACTACAAATATAAACAACGACTACAAATGTAAACAAAACTAAATGTAAACAAATACTAGAAATATAAACAAAGACTCTAAATGTAACTAAAGATTGCAAACGTAAACAAAGTCTCTAAATGTAAACAAATAATAAAAATGTAAACAAAGACTCTAAATGTAATAAAAAACTCTGGGTATAAACAAGGACTCTAGGTGTAAACAAGGACTACAAATGTAAACAGACTCTAAATGTAAACAAAGCCTAAAAATAAAACCAAAGACTCTAAATGTAAACAAAAGCTAAAAATGTAAACAAAGACTATAAATGTAAACAAAGGCTCTAAATGTAAACAAACGCGCTATATGTAAACAAAGACTATAAATGTAAACAAAGACACTAAATGGAGATCTAAATGTAAACAAAGAATAAAAATGTAAACAAAGACTACAAATGTAAACAAAGACTACAAATGTAAACAAAGACTACAAATGTAAACAAAGACACAAAATGGGACTCTAAATGTAAACAAAAAATAAAAATGTAAACAAAACTAAAAGTAAACAAATTCTACAAATATAAACAACGACTACAAATGTAAATAAAACTAAATGTTAACAAATAATAGAAATATAAACAAAGACTTTAAATATAACCAAAAACTCTTGGTGTAAACAAGGACTCTAGGTGTAAAAAAGGACTACAAATGTAAACAAAGTCTCTAAATATAAACAAAGTCTAAATGTAAACAAAGACTACAAGTGTAAACAAGGACTACAAATGTAAACAAAAACTCTACATGTAAACAATCTCTCTAAATGTAAACAAAGACTGCAAATATAAACAGACTCTAAATGTCAACAAAGTCTCTAAATTTAAACAAAGAATGCAAATGTAAACAAAGACTCTAAATAAAACAGACTACAAATGTAAACAAAGACTACAAATGTAAACAAAGACTATAAATATAAACAAAGACTCTAAATGGAAACAGAGTACAAATGTAAACAAGAACTACAAACGTAAACTAACACTCTAAATGTAAACAAAGACTACAAATGTAAACAAAACTAAAAGTAAACAAATACTACAAATATAAACAACGACTACAAATGTAAACAAAACTAAACGTAAACAAATACTAGAAATAAAAACAAAGACTCTAAATGTAACCAAAGATTGCAAACGTAAACAAAGTCTCTAAATGTAAACAAATAATAAAAATGTAAACAAAGACACTAAATGTAATAAAAAACTCTGGGTATAAACAAGGACATTAGGTGTAAACAAGGACTACAAATGTAAACAGACTCTAAATGTAAACAAAGCCTAAAAATAAAAACAAAGACTCTAAATGTAAACAAAGGCTAAAAATGTAAACAAAGACTAAAAATGTAAACAAAGGCTCTAAATGGAACTCTAAATGTAAACAAAGAATAAAAATGTAAACAAAACTAAAAGTAAACAAATACTACAAATATAAACAACGACAACAAATGTAAACAAAACTAAATGTAAACAAATACTAGAAATATAAACAAAGACTCTAAATGTAACCAAAATCTCTTGGTGTAAACAGGGACTCTAGGTGTAAAAAAGGACTACAAATGTAAACAAAGTCTCTAAATATAAACAAAGTCTAAATGTAAACAAAGACTACAAGTGTAAACAAGGACTACAAATGTAAAAAAACTCTACATGTAAACAATCTCTCTAAATGTAAACAAAGAATAAAAATGTAAACAAAGACTATAAATGTTAAGAAAGTCTACAACTGTAAACAAAGACTACAAATGTAAACAAAGACACTAAACGTAAACAAAAACTACAAACGTAAACAGACTAAATGTAAGCAGACTACAAATGTAAACAAAGAATACAAATGTAAACAAAGAGCACAAATGTTAAGTGACTCAAACTGTAAACAAACTCTCTAAATGTAATCAAAGTCTACAAATGTAAACAGACTATAAATGAAAACAGACTCTAAATACAAACAGACTAAAAATGTAAACAAAGACTACATATGTAAACAGACTCTAAATGTAAACAAAGACTGCAAATGTAAACATAGACTTAAATGTAAACAAAGACTACAAATGTAAACAAAGACTCTAAATGTAAAGAAGGTCTCTAAATTCAAAGAAAGATTACAAATGTAAACAAAGTCTAAAAATGTAAACAAAGTCTAAAAATGTAAACAAAGGCTACAAATGTAAACAAAGACTCTAAATGTAAAGAAGGTCTCTAAATTCAAAGAAAGATTACAAATGTAAACAAAGACTACAAATGTAAACAAAGACTACAAATAAAAACAAAGACTCTAAATAAAACAGACTACAAATGTAAACAAAAACTACAAACGTAAACTAAAACTCTAAATGTAGACAAAGACTACAAATGTAAACAAAGACTGCAAACGTAAACAAAGACTCTCTATGTAAACAATCTAAATGTATAGAAAGACTACATATGTAAACAAAGAATTTAAATGTAAATAAAGACTACAAATGTAAACAAAGACCTTAAATGTAAACAGACTCTAAATTAAAACAAAGACTAAAAATGTAAACAAATACTACAAACGTAAACAAAGACTCTAAATATAAAGAAGGTTTCTAAATGCAAACAAAGATTACAAATGTAAACAAAGACTACAAATGTAAACAAAGACTATAAATATAAATAAAGACTCTAAATGGAAACAGACTACAAATGTAAACAAAAACTACAAACGTAAACTAACACTCTAAATGTAAACAAAGACTACAAATGTAAATAAAACTAAAAGTAAACAAATACTACAAATATAAACAACGACTACAAATGTAAACAAAACTAAATGTAAACAAATACTAGAAATAAAAACAAAGACTCTCAATGTAACCAAAGATTGCAAACGTAAACAAAGTCTCTAAATGTAAACAAATAATAAAAATGTAAACAAAGACTCTAAATGTAATAAAAAACTCTGGGTATAAACAAGGACTCTAGGTGTAAACAAGGACTACAAATGTAAACAGACTCTAAATGTAAACAAAGCCTAAAAATAAAAACAAAGACTCTAAATGTAAACAAAGCCTAAAAATATAAACAAATTCTAAAAATGTAAACAAAGGCTCTAAATAGAAACAAACGCGCTATATGTAAACAAAGACTCTAAATAAAACTCTAAATGTAAACAAAGAATAAAAATGTAAACAAGTACTACAAATATAAACAACGACTACAAATGTAAACAAAACTAAATGTAAACAAATACTAGAAATAAAAACAAAGACTCTAAATGTAACCAAAGATTGCAAACGTAAACAAAGTCTCTAAATGTAAACAAATAATAAAAATGTAAACAAAGACTCTAAATGTAATAAAAAACTCTGGGTATAAACAAGGACTCTAGGTGTAAACAAGGACTACAAATGTAAAGAGACTCTAAATGTAAACAAAGCCTAAAAATAAAAACAAAGACTCTAAATGTAAACAAAGGCTCTAAATGTAAACAAACGCGCCATATGTAAACAAAGACACTAAATGGAACTCTAAATGTAAACAAAGAATAAAAATATAAACAAAGACTACAAATGTAAACAAAGACACAAAATGGGACTCTAAATGTAAACAAAAAATAAAAATGTAAACAAAACTAAAAGTAAACATATACTACAAATATAAACAACGACTACAAATGTAAAAAAAACTAAATGTAAACAAAACTAAATGTAAACAAAAACTAGAAATATAAAGAAAGACTCTAAATGTAACCAAAATCTCTTGGTGTAAACAAGGACTCTAGGTGTAAAAAAGGACTACAAATGTAAACAAAGTCTCTAAATATAAACAAAGTCTAAATGTAAACAAAGACTACAAGTGTAAAAAAGGCTACAAATGTAAAAAAACTCTACATGTAAACAATTTCTCTAAATGTAAACAAAGAATAAAAATGTAAACAAAGACTATAAATGTTAAGAAAGTCTACAACTGTAAACAAAGACTACAAATGTAAACAAAGACACTAAACGTAAACAAAAACTACAAACGTAAACAGACTAAATGTAAGCAGACTACAAATGTAAACAAAGAATACAAATGTAAACAAAGAGCACAAATGTTAAGTGACTCAAACTGTAAACAAACTCTCTAAATGTAATCAAAGTCTACAAATGTAAACAGACTATAAATGAAAACAGACTCTAAATGCAAACAGACTAAAAATGTAAACAAAGACTACATATGTAAACAGACTCTAAATGTAAACAAAGACTGCAAATGTAAACATAGACTTAAATGTAAACAAAGACTACAAATGTAAACAAAGACTCTAAATGTAAAGAAGGTCTCTAAATTCAAAGAAAGATTACAAATGTAAACAAAGTCTAAAAATGTAAACAAAGACTAAAAATGTAAACAAAGGCTACAAATGTAAACAAAGACTCTAAATGTAAAGAAGGTCTCTAAATTCAAAGAAAGATTACAAATGTAAACAAAGACTACAAATGTAAACAAAGACTACAAATATAAACAAAGACTCTAAATAAAACAGACTACAAATGTAAACAAAAACTACAAACGTAAACTAAAACTCTAAATGTAGACAAAGACTACAAATGTAAACAAAGACTGCAAACGTAAACAAAGACTCTCTATGTAAACAATCTAAATGTATAGAAAGACAACATATGTAAACAAAGAATTTAAATGTAAATAAAGACTACAAATGTAAACAAAGACCTTAAATGTAAACAGACTCTAAATTAAAACAAAGACTAAAAATGTAAACAAGTACTACAAACGTAAACAAAGACTCTAAATATAAAGAAGGTTTCTAAATGCAAACAAAGATTACAAATGTAAACAAAGACTACAAATGTAAACAAAGACTATAAATATAAACAAAGACTCTAAATGGAAACAGACTACAAATGTAAACAAAAACTACAAACGTAAACTAACACTCTAAATGTAAACAAAGACTACAAATGTAAACAAAACTAAAAGTAAACAAATACTACAAATATAAACAACGACTACAAATGTAAACAAAACTAAATGTAAACAAATACTAGAAATAAAAACAAAGACTCTAAATGTAACCAAAGATTGCAAACGTAAACAAAGTCTCTAAATGTAAACAAATAATAAAAATGTAAACAAAGACTCTAAATGTAATAAAAAACTCTGGGTATAAACAAGGACTCTAGGTGTAAACAAGGACTACAAATGTAAACAGACTCTAAATGTAAACAAAGCCTAAAAATAAAAACAAAGACTCTAAATGTAAACAAAGCCTAAAAATGTAAACAAAGACTAAAAATGTAAACAAAGGCTCTAAATAGAAACAAACGCGCTATATGTAAACAAAGACTCTAAATAAAACTCTAAATGTAAACAAAGAATAAAAATGTAAACAAGTACTACAAATATAAACAACGACTACAAATGTAAACAAAACTAAATGTAAACAAATACTAGAAATAAAAACAAAGACTCTAAATGTAACCAAAGATTGCAAACGTAAACAAAGCCTCTAAATGTAAACAAATAATAAAAATGTAAACAAAGACTCTAAATGTAATAAAAAACTCTGGGTATAAACAAGGACTCTAGGTGTAAACAAGGACTACAAATGTAAAGAGACTCTAAATGTAAACAAAGTCTAAAAATAAAAACAAAGACTCTAAATGTAAACAAAGGCTCTAAATGTAAACAAACGCGCCATATGTAAACAAAGACACTAAATGGAACTCTAAATGTAAACAAAGAATAAAAATATAAACAAAGACTACAAATGCAAACAAAGACACAAAATGGGACTCTAAATGTAAACAAAAAATAAAAATGTAAACAAAACTAAAAGTAAACATATACTACAAATATAAACAACGACTACAAATGTAAAAAAAACTAAATGTAAACAAAACTAAATGTAAACAAAAACTAGAAATATAAAGAAAGACTCTAAATGTAACCAAAATCTCTTGGTGTAAACAAGGACTCTAGGTGTAAAAAAGGACTACAAATGTAAACAAAGTCTCCAAATATAAACAAAGTCTAAATGTAAACAAAGACTACAAGTGTAAAAAAGGCTACAAATGTAAAAAAACTCTACATGTAAACAATCTCTCTAAATGTAAACAAAGAATAAAAATGTAAACAAAGACTATAAATGTTAAGAAAGTCTACAACTGTAAACAAAGACTACAAATGTAAACAAAGACACTAAACGTAAACAAAAACTACAAACGTAAACAGACTAAATGTAAGCAGACTACAAATGTAAACAAAGAATACAAATGTAAACAAAGAGCACAAATGTTAAGTGACTCAAACTGTAAACAAACTCTCTAAATGTAATCAAAGTCTACAAATGTAAACAGACTATAAATGAAAACAGACTCTAAATGCAAACAGACTAAAAATGTAAACAAAGACTACATATGTAAACAGACTCTAAATGTAAACAAAGACTGCAAATGTAAACATAGACTTAAATGTAAACGAAGACTACAAATGTAAACAAAGACTCTAAATGTAAAGAAGGTCTCTAAATTCAAAGAAAGATTACAAATGTAAACAAAGTCTAAAAATGTAAACAAAGTCTAAAAATGTAAACAAAGGCTACAAATGTAAACAAAGACTCTAAATGTAAAGAAGGTCTCTAAATTCAAAGAAAGATTACAAATGTAAACAAAGACTACAAATGTAAACAAAGACTACAAATATAAACAAAGACTCTAAATAAAACAGACTACAAATGTAAACAAAAACTACAAACGTAAACTAAAACTCTAAATGTAGACAAAGACTACAAATGTAAACAAAGACTGCAAACGTAAACAAAGACTCTCTATGTAAACAATCTAAATGTATAGAAAGACAACATATGTAAACAAAGAATTTAAATGTAAATAAAGACTACAAATGTAAACAAAGACCTTAAATGTAAACAGACTCTAAATTAAAACAAAGACTAAAAATGTAAACAAGTACTACAAACGTAAACAAAGACTCTAAATATAAAGAAGGTTTCTAAATGCAAACAAAGATTACAAATGTAAACAAAGACTACAAATGTAAACAAAGACTATAAATATAAACAAAGACTCTAAATGGAAGCAGACTACAAATGTAAACAAAAACTACAAACGTAAACTAACACTCTAAATGTAAACAAAGACTACAAATGTAAACAAAACTAAAAGTAAACAAATACTACAAATATAAACAACGACTACAAATGTAAACAAAACTAAATGTAAACAAATACTAGAAATAAAAACAAAGACTCTAAATGTAACCAAAGATTGCAAACGTAAACAAAGTCTCTAAATGTAAACAAATAATAAAAATGTAAACAAAGACTCTAAATGTAATAAAAAACTCTGGGTATAAACAAGGACTCTAGGTATAAACAAGGACTACAAATGTAAACAGACTCTAAATGTAAACAAAGCCTAAAAATAAAAACAAAGACTCTAAATGTAAACAAAGCCTAAAAATGTAAACAAAGACTAAAAATGTAAACAAAGGCTCTAAATAGAAACAAACGCGCTATATGTAAACAAAGACTCTAAATAAAACTCTAAATGTAAACAAAGAATAAAAATGTAAACAAGTACTACAAATATAAACAACGACTACAAATGTAAACAAAACTAAATGTAAACAAATACTAGAAATAAAAACAAAGACTCTAAATGTAACCAAAGATTGCAAACGTAAACAAAGCCTCTAAATGTAAACAAATAATAAAAATGTAAACAAAGACTCTAAATGTAATAAAAAACTCTGGGTATAAACAAGGACTCTAGGTGTAAACAAGGACTACAAATGTAAAGAGACTCTAAATGTAAACAAAGCCTAAAAATAAAAACAAAGACTCTAAATGTAAACAAAGGCTCTAAATGTAAACAAACGCGCCATATGTAAACAAAGACACTAAATGGAACTCTAAATGTAAACAAAGAATAAAAATATAAACAAAGACTACAAATGCAAACAAAGACACAAAATGGGACTCTAAATGTAAACAAAAAATAAAAATGTAAACAAAACTAAAAGTAAACATATACTACAAATATAAACAACGACTACAAATGTAAACAAAACTAAATGTAAACAAAACTAAATGTAAACAAAAACTAGAAATATAAAGAAAGACTCTAAATGTAACCAAAATCTCTTGGTGTAAACAAGGACTCTAGGTGTAAAAAAGGACTACAAATGTAAACAAAGTCTCTAAATATAAACAAAGTCTAAATGTAAACAAAGACTACAAGTGTAAACAAGGACTACAAATGTAAAAAAAACTCTACATGTAAACAATCTCTCTAAATGTAAACAAAGAATAAAAATGTAAACAAAGACTATAAATGTTAAGAAAGTCTACAACTGTAAACAAAGACTACAAATGTAAACAAAGACACTAAACGTAAACAAAAACTACAAACGTAAACAGACTCTAAGTGTAAACAGACAACAGATGTAAACAAAGCCTCTAAATATAAACAAAGTATCTAAACGTAAGCAGACTACAAATGTAAACAAAGAGCACAAATGTTCAGTGACTCAAACTGTAAACAAACTCTCTAAATGTAAACAAAGTCTACAAAAGTAAACAGACTATAAATGAAAACAGACTCTAAATGCAAACCGACTAAAAATGTATACAAAGACTACATATGTAAACAGACTCTAAATGTAAACAAAGACTGCAAATGTAAACATAGATCTAAATGTAAACAAAGACTACAAATGTAAACAAAGACTCTATACGTAAACAAAGTCTAAAAATGTAAACAAAGTCTAAAAATGTAAACAAAGGCTACAAATGTAAACAAAGACTCTAAATGTAAAGAAGGTCTCTAAATTCAAAGAAAGATTACAAATGTAAACAAAGACTACAAATATAAACAAAGACTCTAAATAAAACAGACTACAAATGTAAACAAAAACTATAAACGTAAACTAAAACTCTAAATGTAGACAAAGACTACAAATGTAAACAAAGACTGCAAACGTAAACAAAGACTCTCTATGTAAACAATCTAAATGTATAGAAAGACTACATATGTAAACAAAGAATTTAAATGTAAATAAAGACTACAAATGTAAACAAAGACCTTAAATGTAAACAGACTCTAAATTAAAACAAAGACTACAAATGTAAACAAAGTCTCTAAATATAAACAAAGTCTAAATGTAAACAAAGACTACAAGTGTAAACAAGGACTTCAAATGTAAAAAAAAACTCTACATGTAAACAATCTCTCTAAATGTAAACAGAGAATAAAAATGTAAACAAAGACTATAAATGTTAAGAAAGTCTACAACTGTAAACAAAGACTACAAATGTAAACAAAGACACAAAACGTAAACAAAAACTACAAACGTAAACAGACTCTAAGTGTAAACAGACAACAAATGTAAAGAAAGCCTCTAAATATAAACAAAGTCTAAATGTAAACAAAGACTACAAGTGTAAAAAAGGACTACAAATGTAAAAAAAAACTCTACATGTAAACAATCTCTCTAAATGTAAACAAAGAATAAAAATGTAAACAAAGACTAACAATGTTAAGAAAGTCTACAACTGTAAACAAAGACTACAAATGTAAACAAAGACACTAAACGTAAACAAAAACTACAAACGTAAACAGACTCTAAGTGTAAACAGACAACAGATGTAAACAAAGCCTCTAAATATAAACAAAGTATCTAAATGTAAGCAGACTACAAATGTAAACAAAGAGCACAAATGTTAAGTTACTCAAACTTTAAACAAACTCTCTAAATGTAAACAAAGTCTACAAATGTAAACAGACTATAAATGAAAACAGACTCTAAATGCAAACAGACTAAAAATGTAAACAAAGACTACATATGTAAACAGACTCTAAATGTAAACAAAGACTGCAAATGTAAACATAGACCTAAATGTAAACAAAGACTACAAATGTAAATAAAGACTCTATATGTAAACAAAGTCTAAAAATGTAAACAAAGTCAAAAAATGTAAACAAAGTCTACAAATGTAAACAAAGACTCTAAATTTAAAGAAGGTCTCTAAATTCAAAGAAAGATTACAAATGTAAACAAAGACTACAAATGTAAACAAAGACTACAAATATAAACAAAGACTCTAAATAGAAACAGACTACAAATGTAAACAAAAACTACAAACGTAAACTAACACTCTAAATGTAAACAAAGACTACAAATGTAAACAAAGACTGCAAACGTAAACAAAAACTCTAAATGTAAACAAATAATAAAAATGTAAACAAAGACTCTAAATGTAATAAAAAACTCTGGGTATAAACAAGGCCTACAAATGTAAACAGACTCTAAATATAAACAAAGTCTAAAAATAAAAACAAAGACTCTAAATGTAAACAAAGGCTAAAAATATAAACAAAGACTACAAATGTAAACAAAGGGACTAAATGTAAACACTCTAAATGTAAACAAAGCCTACATATGTAAACAAAAACTACAAATGTAAACAAAGACTACAAATGTAAACAAAGACTCTAAATGGAAACAGACTACAAATGTAAACAAAAACTACGAACGTAAACTAACACTCTAAATGTAAACAAAGACTACAAATGAAAACAAAACTAAAAGTAAACAAATACTACAAATATAAACAAAGACTCTAAATGTAACCAAAGATTGCAAACGTAAACAAAGTCCCTAAATGTAAACAAATAATAAAAATATAAACAAAGACTCTAAATGTAATTAAAAATTCTGGGTATAAACAAGGACTCTAGGTGTAAACAAGGACTACAAACGTAAACAGACTCTAAATGTAAACAAAGCCTGAAAATAGAAACAAAGACTCTAAATGTAAACAAAGGCTAAAAATGTAAACAAAGACTAAAAATGTAAACAAAGGCTCTAAATGTAAACAAACGCGCTATATGTAAACAAAGACACTAAATGGAACTCTAAATGTAAACAAAGAATAAAAATGTAAACAAAACTAAAAGTAAACAAATACTACAAATATAAACACCGACTACAAATGTAAACAAAACTAAATGTAAACAAAACTAAATGTAAACAAAAACTAGAAATTTAAACAAAGACTCTAAATGTAACCAAAATCTCTTGGTGTAAACAACGACTCTAGGTGTAAAAAAGGACTACAAATGTAAACAAAGTCTCTAAATATAAACAAAGTCTAAATGTAAACAAAGACTACAAGTGTAAACAAGGACTACAAATGTAAAAAAAAACTCTACATGTAAACAATCTCTCTAAATGTAAACAAAGAATAAAAATGTAAACAAAGACTATAAATGTTAAGAAAGTCTACAACTGTAAACAAAGACTACAAATGTAAACAAAGACACAAAACGTAAACAAAAACTACAAACGTAAACAGACAACAAATGTAAAGAAAGCCTCTAAATATAAACAAAGTATCTAAATGTAAGCAGACTACAAATGTAAACAAAGAGCACAAATGTTAAGTGACTCAAACTGTAAACAAACTCTCTAAATGTAAACAAAGACTACATATGTAAACAGACTCTAAATGTAAACAAAGACTGCAAATGTAAACATAGACCTAAATGTAAACAAAGACTACAAATGTAAACAAAGACTCTATATGTAAACAAAGTCTAAAAATGTAAACAAAGTCTAAAAATGTAAACAAAGGCTACAAATGTAAACAAAGACTCTAAATGTAAAGAAGGTCTCTAAATTCAAAGAAAGATTACAAATGTAAACAAAGACTACAAATGTAAACAAAGACTACAAATATAAACAAAGACTCTAAATAAAACAGACTACAAATGTAAACAAAAACTACAAATGTAAACACTCTAAATGTAGACAAAGACTACAAATATAAACAAAGACTGCAAACGTAAACAAAGACTCTATATGTAAACAATCTAAATGTACAGAAAGACTACATATGTAAACAAAGAATTTAAATGTAAATAAAGACCTTAAATGTAAACAGACTCTAAATTAAAACAAAGACAAAAAATGTAAACAAAGACTACAAACGTAAACAAAGACTCTAAATATAAAGAAGGTCTCTAAATGCAAACAAAGATTACAAATGTAAACAAAGACTACAAATGTAAACAATGACTATAAATATAAAGAAAGACTCTAAATGGAAACAGACTACAAATGTAAATAAAAACTACAAACGTAAACTAACACTCTAAATGTAAACAAAGACTACAAATGTAAACAAAACTAAAATTAAACAAAAACTACAAATATAAACATCGACTACAAATGTAAACAAAACTAAATGTAAAAAAATACTAGAAATATAAAAAAAGACTCTAAATGTAACCAAAGATTGCAAACGTAAACAAAGTCTCTAAATGTAAACAAATAATAAAAATGTAAATAAAGACTCTAAATGTAATAAAAAACTCTGGGTATAAACAAGGACTCTAGGTGTAAACAAGGACTACAAATGTAAACAGACTCTAAATGTAAACAAACGCGCTATATGTAAACAAAGACTCTAAATGGAACTCAAAATGTAAACAAAGAATAAAAATGTAAACAAAGACTACAAATGTAAACAAAGACACAAAATGGGAATTTAAATGTAAACAAAAAATAAAAAAGTAAACAAAACTAAAAGTAAACAAATACTACAAATATAAACAACGACTACAAATGTATACAAAACTAAATGTAAACAAAAACTTGAAATATAAACAAAGACTCTAAATGTAACCAAAATCTCTTGGTGTAAACAAGGACTCTAGGTGTAAAAAAGGACTACAAATGTAAACAAAGTCTCTAAATATAAACAAAGTCTAAATGTAAACAAAGACTACAAGTGTAAACAAGGACTACAAATGTAAAAAAAAACTCTACATGTAAACAATCTCTCTAAATGTAAACAAAGAATAAAAATGTAAACAAAGACTATAAATGTTAAGAAAGACTACAAATGTAAACAAAGACACAAAACGTAAACAAAAACAACAAACGTAAACAGACACTAAGTGTAAGCAGACAACAAATGTAAACAAAGCCTCTAAATATAAGTAAAGTATCTAAATGTAAGCAGACTACAAATGTAAACAAAGAGCACAAATGTTAAGTGACTCAAACTGTAAACAAACTCTCTAAATGTAAACAAAGACTACAAATGTAAACAGACTCTAAATGTAAACAAAGACTGCAAATGTAAACATAGACCTAAATGTAAACAAAGACTACAAATGTAAACAAAGACTCTATATGTAAACAAAGTCTAAAAATGTAAACAAAGGCTACAAATGTAAACAAAGACTCTAAATGTAAAGAAGGTCTCTAAATTCAAAGAAAGATTACATATGTAAACAAAGACTACAAATGTAAACAAAGACTACAAATATAAACAAAGACTCTAAATAAAACAGACTACAAATGTAAACAAAAACTACAAACGTAAACAAACACTCTAAATGTAGACAAAGACTACAAATGTAAACATAGACTGCAAACGTAAACAAAGACTCTATATGTAAACAATCTAAATGTATAGAAAGACCACATATGTAAACAAAGAATTTAAATGTAAATAAAGACTACAAATGTAAACAAAGACCTTAAATGTAAACAGACTCTAAATTAAAACAGACTAAAAATGTAAACAAAGACTACAAACGTAAACAAAGACTCTAAATAAAAAGAAGGTCTCTAAATGCAAACAAAGATTACAAATGTAAACAAAGACTACAAATGTAAACAAAGACTATAAATATAAACAAAGACTCTAAATGGAAACAGACTACAAATGTAAATAAAAATTACAAACGTAAACTAACACTCTAAATGTAAACAAAGACTACAAATGTAAACAAAACTAAAAGTAAACAAATACTACAAATATAAACAACGATTACAAATGTAAACAAAACTAAATGTAAAAAAATACTAGAAATATAAACAAAGACTCTAAAGGTAACCAAAGATTGCAAACGTAAACAAAGTCTCTAAATGTAAACAAATAATAAAAATGTAAACAAAGTTTCTAAATGTAATAAAAAACTCTGGGTATAAACAAGGACTCTAGGTGTAAACAAGGACTACAAATGTAAACAGACTCTAAATGTAAACAAAGCCTAAAAATAAAAACAAAGACTCTAAATATAAACAAAGGCTAAAAATGTAAACAAAAACTAAAAATGTAAACAAAGGCTCTAAATGTAAACAAACGCGCTATATGTAAACAAAGACTCTAAATGGAACTCTAAATGTAAACAAAGAATAAAAATGTAAACAAAACTAAAAGTAAACAAATACTACAAATATAAACAACGACTACAAATGTAAACAAAACTAAATGTAAACAAAAACTAGAAATATAAACAAAGACTCTAAATGTAACCAAAATCTCTTGGTGTAAACAGGGACTCTAGGTGTAAAAAAGGACTACAAATGTAAACAAAGTCTCTAAATATAAACAAAGTCTAAATGTAAACAAAGACTACAAGTGTAAACAAGGACTTCAAATGTAAAAAAAACTCTACATGTAAACAATCTCTCTAAATGTAAACAAAGAATAAAAATGTAAACAAAGACTATAAATGTTAAGAAAGTCTACAACTGTAAACAAAGACTACAAATGTAAACAAAGACACAAAACGTAAACAAAAACTACAAACGTAAACAGACTCTAAGTGTAAACAGACAACAAATGTAAAGAAAGCCTCTAAATATAAACAAAGTCTAAATGTTAACAAAGACTACAAGTGTAAAAAAGGACTACAAATGTAAAAAAAAACTCTACATGTAAACAATCTCTCTAAATGTAAACAAAGAATAAAAATGTAAACAAAGACTAACAATGTTAAGAAAGTCTACAACTGTAAACAAAGACTACAAATGTAAACAAAGACACTAAACGTAAACAAAAACTACAAACGTAAACAGACTCTAAGTGTAAACAGACAACAGATGTAAACAAAGCCTCTAAATATAAACAAAGTATCTAAATGTAAGCAGACTACAAATGTAAACAAAGAGCACAAATGTTAAGTTACTCAAACTGTAAACAAACTCTCTAAATGTAAACAAAGTCTACAAATGTAAACAGACTATAAATAAAACAGACTCTAAATGCAAACAGACTAAAAATGTAAACAAAGACTACATATGTAAACAGACTCTAAATGTAAACAAAGACTGCAAATGTAAACATAGACCTAAATGTAAACAAAGACTACAAATGTAAACAAAGACTCTATATGTAAACAAAGTCTAAAAATGTAAACAAAGTCTAAAAATGTAAACAAAGTCTACAAATGTAAACAAAGACTCTAAATTTAAAGGTCTCTAAATTCAAAGAAAGATTACAAATGTAAACAAAGACTACAAATGTAAACAAAGACTACAAATATAAACAAAGACTCTAAATAGAAACAGACTACAAATGTAAACAAAAACTACAAACGTAAACTAACACTCTAAATGTAAACAAAGACTACAAATGTAAACAAAGACTGCAAACGTAAACAAAAACTCTAAATGTAAACAAATAATAAAAATGTAAACAAAGACTCTAAATGTAATAAAAAACTCTGGGTATAAACAAGGCCTACAAATGTAAACAGACTCTAAATATAAACAAAGTTTAAAAATAAAAACAAAGACCCTAAATGTAAACAAAGGCTAAAAATATAAACAAAGACTACAAATGTAAACAAAGGGACTAAATGTAAACACTCTAAATGTAAACAAAGCCTACATATGTAAACAAAAACTACAAATGTAAACAAAGACTACAAATGTAAACAAAGACTCTAAATGGAAACAGACTACAAATGTAAACAAAAACTACGAACGTAAACTAACACTCTAAATGTAAACAAAGACTACAAATGAAAACAAAACTAAAAGTAAACAAATACTACAAATATAAACAAAGACTCTAAATGTAACCAAAGATTGCAAACGTAAACAAAGTCCCTAAATGTAAACAAATAATAAAAATGTAAACAAAGACTCTAAATGTAATTAAAAACTCTGGGTATAAACAAGGACTCTAGGTGTAAACAAGGACTACAAACGTAAACAGACTCTAAATGTAAACAAAGCCTGAAAATAGAAACAAAGACTCTAAATGTAAACAAAGGCTAAAAATGTAAACAAAGACTAAAAATGTAAACAAAGGCTCTAAATGTAAACAAACGCGCTATATGTAAACAAAGACACTAAATGGAACTCTAAATGTAAACAAAGAATAAAAATGTAAACAAAACTAAAAGTAAACAAATACTACAAATATAAACACCGACTACAAATGTAAACAAAACTAAATGTAAACAAAACTAAATGTAAACAAAAACTAGAAATATAAACAAAGACTCTAAATGTAACCAAAATCTCTTGGTGTAAACAACGACTCTAGGTGTAAAAAAGGACTACAAATGTAAACAAAGTCTCAAAATATAAACAAAGTCTAAATGTAAACAAAGACTACAAGTGTAAACAAGGACTACAAATGTAAAAAAAAACTCTACATGTAAACAATCTCTCTAAATGTAAACAAAGAATAAAAATGTAAACAAAGACTATAAATGTTAAGAAAGTCTACAACTGTAAACAAAGACTACAAATGTAAACAAAGACACAAAACGTAAACAAAAACTACAAACGTAAACAGACAACAAATGTAAAGAAAGCCTCTAAATATAAACAAAGTATCTAAATGTAAGCAGACTACAAATGTAAACAAAGAGCACAAATGTTAAGTGACTCAAACTGTAAACAAACTCTCTAAATGTAAACAAAGACTACATATGTAAACAGACTCTAAATGTAAACAAAGACTGCAAATGTAAACATAGACCTAAATGTAAACAAAGACTACAAATGTAAACAAAGACTCTATATGTAAACAAAGTCTAAAAATGTAAACAAAGTCTAAAAATGTAAACAAAGGCTACAAATGTAAACAAAGACTCTAAATGTAAAGAAGGTCTCTAAATTCAAAGAAAGATTACAAATGTAAACAAAGACTACAAATGTAAACAAAGACTACAAATATAAACAAAGACTCTAAATAAAACAGACTACAAATGTAAACAAAAACTACAAATGTAAACACTCTAAATGTAGACAAAGACTACAAATATAAACAAAGACTGCAAACGTAAACAAAGACTCTATATGTAAACAATCTAAATGTACAGAAAGACTACATATGTAAACAAAGAATTTAAATGTAAATAAAGACCTTAAATGTAAACAGACTCTAAATTAAAACAAAGACAAAAAATGTAAACAAAGACTACAAACGTAAACAAAGACTCTAAATATAAAGAAGGTCTCTAAATGCAAACAAAGATTACAAATGTAAACAAAGACTACAAATGTAAACAATGACTTTAAATATAAAGAAAGACTCTAAATGGAAACAGACTACAAATGTAAATAAAAACTACAAACGTAAACTAACACTCTAAATGTAAACAAAGACTACAAATGTAAACAAAACTAAAATTAAACAAATACTACAAATATAAACAACGACTACAAATGTAAACAAAACTAAATGTAAAAAAATACTAGAAATATAAACAAAGACTCTAAATGTAACCAAAGATTGCAAACGTAAACAAAGTCTCTAAATGTAAACAAATAATAAAAATGTAAATAAAGACTCTAAATGTAATAAAAAACTCTGGGTATAAACAAGGACTCTAGGTGTAAACAAGGACTACAAATGTAAACAGACTCTAAATGTAAACAAAGCCTAAAAATAAAAACAAAGACTCTAATTGTAAACAAAGGCTAAAAATGTAAACAAAGACTACAAATGTAAACAAAATCTCTAAATGTAAACAAACGCGCTATATGTAAACAAAGACTCTAAATAGAACTCTAAATGTAAACAAAGAATAAAAATATAAACAAAGACTACAAATGTAAACAAAGACACAAAATGGGACTCTAAATGTAAACAAAAAATAAAAATGTAAACAAAACTAAAAGTAAACAAATACTACAAATATAAACAACGACTACAAATGTAAACAAAAATAAATGTAAACAAAACTAAATGTAAACAAATACTAGAAATATAAACAAAGACTCTAAATGTAACCAAAATCTCTTGGTGTAAACAAGGACTCTAGGTGTAAAAAAGGACTACAAATGTAAACAAAGTCTCTAAATATAAACAAAGTCTAAATGTAAACAAAGACTACAAGTGTAAACAAGGACTACAAATGTAAAAAAAACTCTACATGTAAACAATCTCTCTAAATGTAAACAAAGAATAAAAATGTAAACAAAGACTATAAATGTTAAGAAAGTCTACAACTGTAAACAAAGACTACAAATGTAAACAAAGACACTAAACGTAAACAAAAACTACAAACGTAAACAGACTCTAAGTGTAAACAGACAACAAATGTAAACAAAGCCTCTAAATATAAACAAAGTATCTAAATGTAAGCAGACTACAAATGTAAACAAAGAGCACAAATGTTAAGTGACTCAAACTGTAAACAAACTCTCTAAATGTAAACAAAGTCTACAAATGTAAACAGACTATAAATGAAAACAGACTCTAAAAGAAAACAGATTAAAAATGTAAACAAAGACTACATATGTAAACAGACTCTAAACGTAAACAAAGACTGCAAATATAAACATAGACCTAAATGTAAACAAAGACTACAAATGTAAACAAAGACTCTAAATGTAAAGAAGGTCTCTAAATGCAAAGAAAGATTACAAATGTAAACAAAGACTACAAATGTAAACAAAGACTACAAATATAAACAAAGACTCTAAATAAAACTGACTACAAATGTAAACAAAAACTACAAACGTAAACTAACACTCTAAATGTAGACAAAGACTACAAATGTAAACAAAGACTGCAAACGTAAAAAAAAACTCTAAATGTAAACAAATAATAAAAATGTAAACAAAGACTCTAAATGTAATAAAAAACTCTGGGTATAAACAAGGACTACAAATGTAAACAAAGACTACAAATGTAAACAAAGACTACAAATATAAACAAAGACTCTAAATAGAAACAGACTACAAATGTAAACAAAAACTACAAACGTAAACTAACACTCTAAATGTAAACAAAGACTACAAATGTAAACAAAGACTGCAAACGTAAACAAAAACTCTAAATGTAAACAAATAATAAAAATGTAAACAAAGACTCTAAATGTAATAAAAACTCTGAGTATAAACAAGGACTACAAATGTAAACAGACTCTAAATATAAACAAAGACTAAAAATAAAAACAAAGACTCTAAATGTAAACAAAGTCTAAAAATGTAAACAAAGACTACAAATGTAAACAAAGGGACTAAATGTAAACACTCTAAATGTAAACAAAGCCTACATATGTAAACAAAAACTACAAATGTAAACAAAGACTCTAAATGGAAACAGACTACAAATGTAAACAAAAACTACAAACGTAAACTAACACTCAAAATGTAAACAAAAACTACAAATGTAAACAAAACTAAAATTAAACAAATACTACAAATATAAATAACGACTACAAATGTATACAAAACTAAATGTAAACAAATACTAGAAATATAAACAAAGACTCTAAATGTAATAAAAAACTCTGGGTATAAACAAGGACTCTAGGTGTAAACAAGGACTACAAATGTAAACAGACTCTAAATGTAAACAAAGCTTAAAAATAAAACCAAAGACTTTAAATGTAAACAAAGGCTAAAAATGTAAACAAAGACTAAAAATGTAAACAAAGGCTCTAAATGTAAACAAACGCGCTATATGTAAACAAAGACTACAAATGTAAACAAAGACACAAAATGGGACTCTAAATGTAAACAAAAAATAAAAATGTAAACAAAGACTACAAGTGTAAACAAGGACTACAAATGTAAACAAAAACTCTACATGTAAACAATCGCTCTAAATGTAAACAAAGACTACAAATATAAACGGACTCTAAATGTCAACAAAGTCTCTAAATTTAAACAAAGAATACAAATGTAAACAAAGACTATAAATGTTAAGAAAGTCTACAACTGTAAACAAAGACTACAAATGTAAACAAAGACACTAAACGTAAACAAAAACTACAAACGTAAACAGACTAAGTGTAAACAGACAACAAATGTAAACAAAGCCTCTAAATATAAACAAAGTATCTAAATGTAAGCAGACTACAAATGTAAACAAAGAATACAAATGTAAACAAAGAGCACAAATGTTAAGTGACTCAAACTGTAAACAAACTCTCTAAATGTAAACAAAGTCTACAAATGTAAACAGACTATAAATGAAAACAGACTCTAAATGCAAACAGACTAAAATTGTAAACAAAGACTACATATGTAAACTGACTCTAAATGTAAACAAAGACTGCAAATGTAAACATAGACTTAAATGTAAACAAACGCTACAAATGTAAACAAAGTCTCTATATGTAAAGAAGGTCTCTAAATTCAAAGAAAGATTACAAATGTAAACAAAGACTACAAATGTAAACAAAGACTACAAATATAAACAAAGACTCTAAATAAAACAGACTACAAATGTAAACAAAAACTACAAACGTAAGCTAACACTCTAAATGTAGACAAAGACTACAAATGTAAACAAAGACTGCAAACGTAAACAAAGACTCTATATGTAAACAATCTAAATGTATAGAAAGACTACATATGTAAACAAAGAATTTAAATGTAAACAAAGTCTAAAAATGTAAACAAAGGCTACAAATGTAAACAAAGACTCTAAATGTAAAGAAGGTCTCTAAATTCAAAGAAAGATTACAAATGTAAACAAAGACTACAAATGTAAACAAAGACTACAAATATAAACAAAGACTCTAAATAAAACAGACTACAAATGTAAACAAAAACTACAAACGTAAGCTAACACTCTAAATGTATACAAAGACTACAAATGTAAACAAAGACTGCAAACGTAAACAAAGACTCTATATGTAAACAATCTAAATGTATAGAAAGACTACATATGTAAACAAAGAATTTAAATGTAAACAAAGTCTAAAACTGTAAACAAAGACTACAAACGTAAACAAAGACTCTAAATGTAAAGGTCTCTAAATGCAAACAAAGATTACAAATGTAAACAAAGACTACAAATGTAAACAAAGACTATAAATATAAACAAAGACTCTAAATGGAAATAGACTGTAAATGTAAACAAAAACTACAAACGTAAACTAACACTCTAAATGTAAACAAAGACTACAAATGTAAACAAAACTACAAGTAAACAAATACTACAAATATAAACAACGACTACAAATGTAAACAAAACTAAATGTAAACAAATACTAGAAATAAACACAAAGACTCTAAATGTAACCAAAGATTGCAAACGTAAACAAAGTCTCTAAATGTAAACAAATAATAAAAATGTAAACAAAGACTCTAAATGTAATAAAAAACTCTGGGTATAAACAAGGACTCTAGGTGTAAACAAGGACTACAAATGTAAACAGACTCTAAATGTAAACAAAGCCTAAAAATAAAAACAAAGACTCTAAATGTAAACAAAGGCTCTAAATGTAAACAAACGCGCTATATGTAAACAAAGACACTAAATGGAACTCTAAATGTAAACAAAGAATAAAAATGTAAACAAAGACTACAAATGTAAACAAAGACACAAAATGGGACTCTAAATGTAAACAAAAAATAAAATTGTAAACAAAACTAAAAGTAAACAAATACTACAAATATAAACAACGACTACAAATGTAAGCAAAACTAAATGTAAACAAAACTAAATGTAAACAAATACTAGAAATATAAACAAAGACTCTAAATGTAACCAAAATCTCTTGGTGTAAACAAGGACTCTAGGTGTAAAAAAGGCTACAAATGTAAACAAAGACTCTAAATGTAAAGAAGGTCTCTAAATTCAAAGAAAGATTACAAATGTAAACAAAGACTACAAATGTAAACAAAAACTACAAACGTAAACTAACACTCTAAATGTAGACAAAGACTACAAATGTAAACAAAGACTGCAAACGTAAACAAAGACTCTATATGTAAACAATCTAAATGTATAGAAAGACTACATATGTAAACAAAGAATTTAAATGTAAATAAAGACTACAAATGTAAACAAAGACCTTAAATGTAAACAGACTAAATTAAAACAAAGACTAAAAATGTAAACAAAGACTACAAACGTAAACAAAGACTCTAAATATAAAGAAGGTTTCTAAATGCAAACAAGGATTACAAATGTAAACAAAGACTACAAATGTAAACAAAGACTATAAATGGAAAAAGACTACAAATGTAAACAAAAACTACAAACGTAAACTAACACTCTAAATGTAAACAAAGACTACAAATGTAAACAAAACTAAAAGTAAACAAATACTACAAATATAAACAACGACTACAAATGTAAACAAAACTAAATGGAAACAAATACTAGAAATATAAACAAAGACTCTAAATGTAACTAAAGATTGCAAACGTAAACAAAGTCTCTAAATGTAAACAAATAATAAAAATGTAAACAAATAATAAAAATGTAAACAAAGACTCTAAATGTAATAAAAAACTCTGGGTATAAACAAGGACTCTAGGTGTAAACAAGGACTACAAATGTAAACAGACTCTAAATGTAAACAAAGCCTAAAAATAAAACCAAAGACTCTAAATGTAAACAAAAGCTAAAAATGTAAACAAAGACTAAAAATGTAAACAAAGGCTCTAAATGTAAACAAACGCGCTATATGTAAACAAAGACTCTAAATGGAACTCTAAATGTAAACAAAGAATAAAAATGTAAACAAAGACTACAAATGTAAACAAAGACACAAAATGGGACTCTAAATGTAAACAAAAAATAAAAATGTAAACAAAACTAAAAGTAAACAAATACTACAAATATAAACAACGACTACAAATGTAAACAAAACTAAATGTAAACAATACTAAATGTAAACAAATACTAGAAATATAAACAAAGACTCTAAATGTAATCAAAATCTCTTGGTGTAAACAGGGACTCTAGGTGTAAAAAAGGACTACAAATGTAAACAAAGTCTCTAAATATAAACAAAGTCTAAATGTAAACAAAGACTACAAGTGTAAACAAGGACTACAAATGTAAAAAAAACTCTACATGTAAACAATCTCTCTAAATGTAAACAAAGAATAAAAATGTAAACAAAGACTATAAATGTTAAGAAAGTCTACAACTGTAAACAAAGACTACAAATGTAAACAAAGACACTAAACGTAAACAAAAACTACAAACGTAAACAGACTCTAAGTGTAAACAGACAACAGATGTAAACAAAGCCTCTAAATATAAACAAAGTATCTAAATGTAAGCAGACTACAAATGTAAACAAAGAGCACAAATGTTCAGTGACTCAAACTGTAAACAAACTCTCTAAATGTAAACAAAGTCTACAAATGTAAACAGACTATAAATGAAAACAGACTCTAAATGCAAACAGACTTAAAATGTATACAAAGACTACATATGTAAACAGACTCTAAATGTAAACAAAGACTGCAAATGTAAACATAGACCTAAATGTAAACAAAGACTACAAATGTAAACAAAGACTCTATATGTAAACAAAGTCTAAAAATGTAAACAAAGTCTAAAAATGCCAACAAAGGCTACAAATGTAAACAAAGACTCTAAATGTAAAGAAGGTCTCTAAATTCAAAGAAAGATTACAAATGTAAACAAAGACTACAAATGTAAACAAAGACTACAAATATAAACAAAGACTCTAAATAAAACAGACTACAAATGTAAACAAAAACTATAAACGTAAACTAACACTCTAAATGTAGACAAAGACTACAAATGTAAACAAAGACGGCAAACGTAAACAAAGACTCTATATGTAAACAATCTAAATGTATAGAAAGACTACATATGTAAACAAGGATTTAAATGTAAATAAAGACTGCAAATGTAAACAAAGACCTTAAATGTAAACAGACTCTAAATTAAAACAAAGACTAAAAATGTAAACAAAGACTACAAACGTAAACAAAGACTCTAAATATAAAGAAGGTCTCTAAATGCAAACAAAGATTACAAATGTAAACAAAGACTACAAATGTAAACAAAAACTACAAACGTAACCTAACACTCTAAATGTAAACAAAGACTACAAATGTAAACAAAACTAAAAGTAAACAAATACTACAAATATAAACAACGACTACAAATGTAAACAAAACTAAATGTAAACAAATACTAGAAATATAAACAAAGACTCTAAATGTAACCAAAGGCTCTAAATGTAAACAAACGCGCTATATGTAAACAAAGACACTAAATGGAACTCTAAATGTAAACAAAGAATAAAAATGTAAACAAAGACTACAAATGTAAACAAAGACACAAAAAGGGACTCTAAATGTAAACAAAAAATAAAAATGTAAACAAAACTAAAAGTAAACAAATACTACAAATATAAACAACGACTACAAATGTAAGCAAAACTAAATGTAAACAAAACTAAATGTAAACAAATACTAGAAATATAAACAAAGACTCTAAATGTAACCAAAATCTCTTGGTGTAAACAAGGACTCTAGGTGTAAAAAAGGCTACAAATGTAAACAAAGACTCTAAATGTAAAGAAGGTCTCTAAATTCAAAGAAAGATTACAAATGTAAACAAAGACTACAAATGTAAACAAAGACTACAAATATAAACAAAGACTCTAAATAAAACAGACTACAAATGTAAACAAAAACTACAAACGTAAACTAACACTCTAAATGTAGACAAAGACTACAACTGTAAACAAAGACTGCAAACGTAAACAAAGACTCTATATGTAAACAATCTAAATGTATAGAAAGACTACATATGTAAACAAAGAATTTAAATGTAAATAAAGACTACAAATGTAAACAAAGACTACAAACGTAAACAAAGACTCTAAATATAAAGAAGGTCTCTAAATGCAAACAAAGATTACAAATGTAAACAAAGACTACAAATGTAAACAAAGACTATAAATGGAAAAAGACTACATATGTAAACAAAAACTACAAACGTAAACTAACACTCTAAATGTAAACAAAGACTACAAATGTAAACAAAACTAAAAGTAAACAAATACTACAAATATAAACAACGACTACAAATGTAAACAAAACTAAATGTAAACAAATACTAGAAATATAAACAAAGACTCTAAATGTAACTAAAGATTGCAAACGTAAACAAAGTCTCTAAATGTAAACAAATAATAAAAATGTAAACAAAGACTCTAAATGTAATAAAAAACTCTGGGTATAAACAAGGACTCTAGGTGTAAACAAGGACTACAAATGTAAACAGACTCTAAATGTAAACAAAGCCTAAAAATAAAACCAAAGACTCTAAATGTAAACAAAAGCTAAAAATGTAAACAAAGACTATAAATGTAAACAAAGGCTCTAAATGTAAACAAACGCGCTATATGTAAACAAAGACTATAAATGTAAACAAAGACACTAAATGGAGATCTAAATGTAAACAAAGAATAAAAATGTAAACAAAGACTACAAATGTAAACAAAGACTACAAATGTAAACAAAGACACAAAATGGGACTCTAAATGTAAACAAAAAATAAAAATGTAAACAAAACTAAAAGTAAACAAATTCTACAAATATAAACAACGACTACAAATGTAAATAAAACTAAATGTTAACAAATAATAGAAATATAAACAAAGACTTTAAATATAACCAAAAACTCTTGGTGTAAACAAGGACTCTAGGTGTAAAAAAGGACTACAAATGTAAACAAAGTCTCTAAATATAAACAAAGTCTAAATGTAAACAAAGACTACAAGTGTAAACAAGGACTACAAATGTAAACAAAAACTCTACATGTAAACAATCTCTCTAAATGTAAACAAAGACTGCAAATATAAACAGACTCTAAATGTCAACAAAGTCTCTAAATTTAAACAAAGAATGCAAATGTAAACAAAGACTCTAAATAAAACAGACTACAAATGTAAACAAAGACTACAAATGTAAACAAAGACTATAAATATAAACAAAGACTCTAAATGGAAACAGAGTACAAATGTAAACAAGAACTACAAACGTAAACTAACACTCTAAATGTAAACAAAGACTACAAATGTAAACAAAACTAAAAGTAAACAAATACTACAAATATAAACAACGACTACAAATGTAAACAAAACTAAACGTAAACAAATACTAGAAATAAAAACAAAGACTCTAAATGTAACCAAAGATTGCAAACGTAAACAAAGTCTCTAAATGTAAACAAATAATAAAAATGTAAACAAAGACACTAAATGTAATAAAAAACTCTGGGTATAAACAAGGACATTAGGTGTAAACAAGGACTACAAATGTAAACAGACTCTAAATGTAAACAAAGCCTAAAAATAAAAACAAAGACTCTAAATGTAAACAAAGGCTAAAAATGTAAACAAAGACTAAAAATGTAAACAAAGGCTCTAAATGGAACTCTAAATGTAAACAAAGAATAAAAATGTAAACAAAACTAAAAGTAAACAAATACTACAAATATAAACAACGACAACAAATGTAAACAAAACTAAATGTAAACAAATACTAGAAATATAAACAAAGACTCTAAATGTAACCAAAATCTCTTGGTGTAAACAGGGACTCTAGGTGTAAAAAAGGACTACAAATGTAAACAAAGTCTCTAAATATAAACAAAGTCTAAATGTAAACAAAGACTACAAGTGTAAACAAGGACTACAAATGTAAAAAAACTCTACATGTAAACAATCTCTCTAAATGTAAACAAAGAATAAAAATGTAAACAAAGACTATAAATGTTAAGAAAGTCTACAACTGTAAACAAAGACTACAAATGTAAACAAAGACACTAAACGTAAACAAAAACTACAAACGTAAACAGACTAAATGTAAGCAGACTACAAATGTAAACAAAGAATACAAATGTAAACAAAGAGCACAAATGTTAAGTGACTCAAACTGTAAACAAACTCTCTAAATGTAATCAAAGTCTACAAATGTAAACAGACTCTAAATGTAAACAAAGCCTAAAAATAAAAACAAAGACTCTAAATGTAAACAAAGCCTAAAAATATAAACAAATTCTAAAAATGTAAACAAAGGCTCTAAATAGAAACAAACGCGCTATATGTAAACAAAGACTCTAAATAAAACTCTAAATGTAAACAAAGAATAAAAATGTAAACAAGTACTACAAATATAAACAACGACTACAAATGTAAACAAAACTAAATGTAAACAAATACTAGAAATAAAAACAAAGACTCTAAATGTAACCAAAGATTGCAAACGTAAACAAAGTCTCTAAATGTAAACAAATAATAAAAATGTAAACAAAGACTCTAAATGTAATAAAAAACTCTGGGTATAAACAAGGACTCTAGGTGTAAACAAGGACTACAAATGTAAAGAGACTCTAAATGTAAACAAAGCCTAAAAATAAAAACAAAGACTCTAAATGTAAACAAAGGCTCTAAATGTAAACAAACGCGCCATATGTAAACAAAGACACTAAATGGAACTCTAAATGTAAACAAAGAATAAAAATATAAACAAAGACTACAAATGTAAACAAAGACACAAAATGGGACTCTAAATGTAAACAAAAAATAAAAATGTAAACAAAACTAAAAGTAAACATATACTACAAATATAAACAACGACTACAAATGTAAAAAAAACTAAATGTAAACAAAACTAAATGTAAACAAAAACTAGAAATATAAAGAAAGACTCTAAATGTAACCAAAATCTCTTGGTGTAAACAAGGACTCTAGGTGTAAAAAAGGACTACAAATGTAAACAAAGTCTCTAAATATAAACAAAGTCTAAATGTAAACAAAGACTACAAGTGTAAAAAAGGCTACAAATGTAAAAAAACTCTACATGTAAACAATCTCTCTAAATGTAAACAAAGAATAAAAATGTAAACAAAGACTATAAATGTTAAGAAAGTCTACAACTGTAAACAAAGACTACAAATGTAAACAAAGACACTAAACGTAAACAAAAACTACAAACGTAAACAGACTAAATGTAAGCAGACTACAAATGTAAACAAAGAATACAAATGTAAACAAAGAGCACAAATGTTAAGTGACTCAAACTGTAAACAAACTCTCTAAATGTAATCAAAGTCTACAAATGTAAACAGACTATAAATGAAAACAGACTCTAAATGCAAACAGACTAAAAATGTAAACAAAGACTACATATGTAAACAGACTCTAAATGTAAACAAAGACTGCAAATGTAAACATAGACTTAAATGTAAACAAAGACTACAAATGTAAACAAAGACTCTAAATGTAAAGAAGGTCTCTAAATTCAAAGAAAGATTACAAATGTAAACAAAGTCTAAAAATGTAAACAAAGTCTAAAAATGTAAACAAAGGCTACAAATGTAAACAAAGACTCTAAATGTAAAGAAGGTCTCTAAATTCAAAGAAAGATTACAAATGTAAACAAAGACTACAAATGTAAACAAAGACTACAAATATAAACAAAGACTCTAAATAAAACAGACTACAAATGTAAACAAAAACTACAAACGTAAACTAAAACTCTAAATGTAGACAAAGACTACAAATGTAAACAAAGACTGCAAACGTAAACAAAGACTCTCTATGTAAACAATCTAAATGTATAGAAAGACAACATATGTAAACAAAGAATTTAAATGTAAATAAAGACTACAAATGTAAACAAAGACCTTAAATGTAAACAGACTCTAAATTAAAACAAAGACTAAAAATGTAAACAAGTACTACAAACGTAAACAAAGACTCTAAATATAAAGAAGGTTTCTAAATGCAAACAAAGATTACAAATGTAAACAAAGACTACAAATGTAAACAAAGACTATAAATATAAACAAAGACTCTAAATGGAAACAGACTACAAATGTAAACAAAAACTACAAACGTAAACTAACACTCTAAATGTAAACAAAGACTACAAATGTAAACAAAACTAAAAGTAAACAAATACTACAAATATAAACAACGACTACAAATGTAAACAAAACTAAATGTAAACAAATACTAGAAATAAAAACAAAGACTCTAAATGTAACCAAAGATTGCAAACGTAAACAAAGTCTCTAAATGTAAACAAATAATAAAAATGTAAACAAAGACTCTAAATGTAATAAAAAACTCTGGGTATAAACAAGGACTCTAGGTGTAAACAAGGACTACAAATGTAAACAGACTCTAAATGTAAACAAAGCCTAAAAATAAAAACAAAGACTCTAAATGTAAACAAAGCCTAAAAATGTAAACAAAGACTAAAAATGTAAACAAAGGCTCTAAATAGAAACAAACGCGCTATATGTAAACAAAGACTCTAAATAAAATTCTAAATGTAAACAAAGAATAAAAATGTAAACAAGTACTACAAATATAAACAACGACTACAAATGTAAACAAAACTAAATGTAAACAAATACTAGAAATAAAAACAAAGACTCTAAATGTAACCAAAGATTGCAAACGTAAACAAAGCCTCTAAATGTAAACAAATAATAAAAATGTAAACAAAGACTCTAAATGTAATAAAAAACTCTGGGTATAAACAAGGACTCTAGGTGTAAACAAGGACTACAAATGTAAAGAGACTCTAAATGTAAACAAAGCCTAAAAATAAAAACAAAGACTCTAAATGTAAACAAAGGCTCTAAATGTAAACAAACGCGCCATATGTAAACAAAGACACTAAATGGAACTCTAAATGTAAACAAAGAATAAAAATATAAACAAAGACTACAAATGCAAACAAAGACACAAAATGGGACTCTAAATGTAAACAAAAAATAAAAATGTAAACAAAACTAAAAGTAAACATATACTACAAATATAAACAACGACTACAAATGTAAAAAAAACTAAATGTAAACAAAACTAAATGTAAACAAAAACTAGAAATATAAAGAAAGACTCTAAATGTAACCAAAATCTCTTGGTGTAAACAAGGACTCTAGGTGTAAAAAAGGACTACAAATGTAAACAAAGTCTCTAAATATAAACAAAGTCTAAATGTAAACAAAGACTACAAGTGTAAAAAAGGCTACAAAAGTAAAAAAACTCTACATGTAAACAATCTCTCTAAATGTAAACAAAGAATAAAAATGTAAACAAAGACTATAAATGTTAAGAAAGTCTACAACTGTAAACAAAGACTACAAATGTAAACAAAGACACTAAACGTAAACAAAAACTACAAACGTAAACAGACTAAATGTAAGCAGACTACAAATGTAAACAAAGAATACAAATGTAAACAAAGAGCACAAATGTTAAGTGACTCAAACTGTAAACAAACTCTCTAAATGTAATCAAAGTCTACAAATGTAAACAGACTATAAATGAAAACAGACTCTAAATGCAAACAGACTAAAAATGTAAACAAAGACTACATATGTAAACAGACTCTAAATGTAAACAAAGACTGCAAATGTAAACATAGACTTAAATGTAAACAAAGACTACAAATGTAAACAAAGACTCTAAATGTAAAGAAGGTCTCTAAATTCAAAGAAAGATTACAAATGTAAACAAAGTCTAAAAATGTAAACAAAGTCTAAAAATGTAAACAAAGGCTACAAATGTAAACAAAGACTCTAAATGTAAAGAAGGTCTCTAAATTCAAAGAAAGATTACAAATGTAAACAAAGACTACAAATGTAAACAAAGACTACAAATATAAACAAAGACTCTAAATAAAACAGACTACAAATGTAAACAAAAACTACAAACGTAAACTAAAACTCTAAATGTAGACAAAGACTACAAATGTAAACAAAGACTGCAAACGTAAACAAAGACTCTCTATGTAAACAATCTAAATGTATAGAAAGACAACATATGTAAACAAAGAATTTAAATGTAAATAAAGACTACAAATGTAAACAAAGACCTTAAATGTAAACAGACTCTAAATTAAAACAAAGACTAAAAATGTAAACAAGTACTACAAACGTAAACAAAGACTCTAAATATAAAGAAGGTTTCTAAATGCAAACAAAGATTACAAATGTAAACAAAGACTACAAATGTAAACAAAGACTATAAATATAAACAAAGACTCTAAATGGAAACAGACTACAAATGTAAACAAAAACTACAAACGTAAACTAACACTCTAAATGTAAACAAAGACTACAAATGTAAACAAAACTAAAAGTAAACAAATACTACAAATATAAACAACGACTACAAATGTAAACAAAACTAAATGTAAACAAATACTAGAAATAAAAACAAAGACTCTAAATGTAACCAAAGATTGCAAACGTAAACAAAGTCTCTAAATGTAAACAAATAATAAAAATGTAAACAAAGACTCTAAATGTAATAAAAAACTCTGGGTATAAACAAGGACTCTAGGTGTAAACAAGGACTACAAATGTAAACAGACTCTAAATGTAAACAAAGCCTAAAAATAAAAACAAAGACTCTAAATGTAAACAAAGCCTAAAAATGTAAACAAAGACTAAAAATGTAAACAAAGGCTCTAAATAGAAACAAACGCGCTATATGTAAACAAAGACTCTAAATAAAACTCTAAATGTAAACAAAGAATAAAAATGTAAACAAGTACTACAAATATAAACAACGACTACAAATGTAAACAAAACTAAATGTAAACAAATACTAGAAATAAAAACAAAGACTCTAAATGTAACCAAAGATTGCAAACGTAAACAAAGCCTCTAAATGTAAACAAATAATAAAAATGTAAACAAAGACTCTAAATGTAATAAAAAACTCTGGGTATAAACAAGGACTCTAGGTGTAAACAAGGACTACAAATGTAAAGAGACTCTAAATGTAAACAAAGCCTAAAAATAAAAACAAAGACTCTAAATGTAAACAAAGGCTCTAAATGTAAACAAACGCGCCATATGTAAACAAAGACACTAAATGGAACTCTAAATGTAAACAAAGAATAAAAATATAAACAAAGACTACAAATGCAAACAAAGACACAAAATGGGACTCTAAATGTAAACAAAAAATAAAAATGTAAACAAAACTAAAAGTAAACATATACTACAAATATAAACAACGACTACAAATGTAAAAAAAACTAAATGTAAACAAAACTAAATGTAAACAAAAACTAGAAATATAAAGAAAGACTCTAAATGTAACCAAAATCTCTTGGTGTAAACAAGGACTCTAGGTGTAAAAAAGGACTACAAATGTAAACAAAGTCTCTAAATATAAACAAAGTCTAAATGTAAACAAAGACTACAAGTGTAAAAAAGGCTACAAAAGTAAAAAAACTCTACATGTAAACAATCTCTCTAAATGTAAACAAAGAATAAAAATGTAAACAAAGACTATAAATGTTAAGAAAGTCTACAACTGTAAACAAAGACTACAAATGTAAACAAAGACACTAAACGTAAACAAAAACTACAAACGTAAACAGACTAAATGTAAGCAGACTACAAATGTAAACAAAGAATACAAATGTAAACAAAGAGCACAAATGTTAAGTGACTCAAACTGTAAACAAACTCTCTAAATGTAATCAAAGTCTACAAATGTAAACAGACTATAAATGAAAACAGACTCTAAATGCAAACAGACTAAAAATGTAAACAAAGACTACATATGTAAACAGACTCTAAATGTAAACAAAGACTGCAAATGTAAACATAGACTTAAATGTAAACAAAGACTACAAATGTAAACAAAGACTCTAAATGTAAAGAAGGTCTCTAAATTCAAAGAAAGATTACAAATGTAAACAAAGTCTAAAAATGTAAACAAAGTCTAAAAATGTAAACAAAGGCTACAAATGTAAACAAAGACTCTAAATGTAAAGAAGGTCTCTAAATTCAAAGAAAGATTACAAATGTAAACAAAGACTACAAATGTAAACAAAGACTACAAATATAAACAAAGACTCTAAATAAAACAGACTACAAATGTAAACAAAAACTACAAACGTAAACTAAAACTCTAAATGTAGACAAAGACTACAAATGTAAACAAAGACTGCAAACGTAAACAAAGACTCTCTATGTAAACAATCTAAATGTATAGAAAGACAACATATGTAAACAAAGAATTTAAATGTAAATAAAGACTACAAATGTAAACAAAGACCTTAAATGTAAACAGACTCTAAATTAAAACAAAGACTAAAAATGTAAACAAGTACTACAAACGTAAACAAAGACTCTAAATATAAAGAAGGTTTCTAAATGCAAACAAAGATTACAAATGTAAACAAAGACTACAAATGTAAACAAAGACTATAAATATAAACAAAGACTCTAAATGGAAACAGACTACAAATGTAAACAAAAACTACAAACGTAAACTAACACTCTAAATGTAAACAAAGACTACAAATGTAAACAAAACTAAAAGTAAACAAATACTACAAATATAAACAACGACTACAAATGTAAACAAAACTAAATGTAAACAAATACTAGAAATAAAAACAAAGACTCTAAATGTAACCAAAGATTGCAAACGTAAACAAAGTCTCTAAATGTAAACAAATAATAAAAATGTAAACAAAGACTCTAAATGTAATAAAAAACTCTGGGTATAAACAAGGACTCTAGGTGTAAACAAGGACTACAAATGTAAACAGACTCTAAATGTAAACAAAGCCTAAAAATAAAAACAAAGACTCTAAATGTAAACAAAGCCTAAAAATGTAAACAAAGACTAAAAATGTAAACAAAGGCTCTAAATAGAAACAAACGCGCTATATGTAAACAAAGACTCTAAATAAAACTCTAAATGTAAACAAAGAATAAAAATGTAAACAAGTACTACAAATATAAACAACGACTACAAATGTAAACAAAACTAAATGTAAACAAATACTAGAAATAAAAACAAAGACTCTAAATGTAACCAAAGATTGCAAACGTAAACAAAGCCTCTAAATGTAAACAAATAATAAAAATGTAAACAAAGACTCTAAATGTAATAAAAAACTCTGGGTATAAACAAGGACTCTAGGTGTAAACAAGGACTACAAATGTAAAGAGACTCTAAATGTAAACAAAGCCTAAAAATAAAAACAAAGACTCTAAATGTAAACAAAGGCTCTAAATGTAAACAAACGCGCCATATGTAAACAAAGACACTAAATGGAACTCTAAATGTAAACAAAGAATAAAAATATAAACAAAGACTACAAATGCAAACAAAGACACAAAATGGGACTCTAAATGTAAACAAAAAATAAAAATGTAAACAAAACTAAAAGTAAACATATACTACAAATATAAACAACGACTACAAATGTAAAAAAAACTAAATGTAAACAAAACTAAATGTAAACAAAAACTAGAAATATAAAGAAAGACTCTAAATGTAACCAAAATCTCTTGGTGTAAACAAGGACTCTAGGTGTAAAAAAGGACTACAAATGTAAACAAAGTCTCTAAATATAAACAAAGTCTAAATGTAAACAAAGACTACAAGTGTAAAAAAGGCTACAAAAGTAAAAAAACTCTACATGTAAACAATCTCTCTAAATGTAAACAAAGAATAAAAATGTAAACAAAGACTATAAATGTTAAGAAAGTCTACAACTGTAAACAAAGACTACAAATGTAAACAAAGACACTAAACGTAAACAAAAACTACAAACGTAAACAGACTAAATGTAAGCAGACTACAAATGTAAACAAAGAATACAAATGTAAACAAAGAGCACAAATGTTAAGTGACTCAAACTGTAAACAAACTCTCTAAATGTAATCAAAGTCTACAAATGTAAACAGACTATAAATGAAAACAGACTCTAAATGCAAACAGACTAAAAATGTAAACAAAGACTACATATGTAAACAGACTCTAAATGTAAACAAAGACTGCAAATGTAAACATAGACTTAAATGTAAACAAAGACTACAAATGTAAACAAAGACTCTAAATGTAAAGAAGGTCTCTAAATTCAAAGAAAGATTACAAATGTAAACAAAGTCTAAAAATGTAAACAAAGTCTAAAAATGTAAACAAAGGCTACAAATGTAAACAAAGACTCTAAATGTAAAGAAGGTCTCTAAATTCAAAGAAAGATTACAAATGTAAACAAAGACTACAAATGTAAACAAAGACTACAAATATAAACAAAGACTCTAAATAAAACAGACTACAAATGTAAACAAAAACTACAAACGTAAACTAAAACTCTAAATGTAGACAAAGACTACAAATGTAAACAAAGACTGCAAACGTAAACAAAGACTCTCTATGTAAACAATCTAAATGTATAGAAAGACAACATATGTAAACAAAGAATTTAAATGTAAATAAAGACTACAAATGTAAACAAAGACCTTAAATGTAAACAGACTCTAAATTAAAACAAAGACTAAAAATGTAAACAAGTACTACAAACGTAAACAAAGACTCTAAATATAAAGAAGGTTTCTAAATGCAAACAAAGATTACAAATGTAAACAAAGACTACAAATGTAAACAAAGACTATAAATATAAACAAAGACTCTAAATGGAAACAGACTACAAATGTAAACAAAAACTACAAACGTAAACTAACACTCTAAATGTAAACAAAGACTACAAATGTAAACAAAACTAAAAGTAAACAAATACTACAAATATAAACAACGACTACAAATGTAAACAAAACTAAATGTAAACAAATACTAGAAATAAAAACAAAGACTCTAAATGTAACCAAAGATTGCAAACGTAAACAAAGTCTCTAAATGTAAACAAATAATAAAAATGTAAACAAAGACTCTAAATGTAATAAAAAACTCTGGGTATAAACAAGGACTCTAGGTGTAAACAAGGACTACAAATGTAAACAGACTCTAAATGTAAACAAAGCCTAAAAATAAAAACAAAGACTCTAAATGTAAACAAAGCCTAAAAATGTAAACAAAGACTAAATATGTAAACAAAGGCTCTAAATAGAAACAAACGCGCTATATGTAAACAAAGACTCTAAATAAAACTCTAAATGTAAACAAAGAATAAAAATGTAAACAAGTACTACAAATATAAACAACGACTACAAATGTAAACAAAACTAAATGTAAACAAATACTAGAAATAAAAACAAAGACTCTAAATGTAACCAAAGATTGCAAACGTAAACAAAGCCTCTAAATGTAAACAAATAATAAAAATGTAAACAAAGACTCTAAATGTAATAAAAAACTCTGGGTATAAACAAGGACTCTAGGTGTAAACAAGGACTACAAATGTAAAGAGACTCTAAATGTAAACAAAGCCTAAAAATAAAAACAAAGACTCTAAATGTAAACAAAGGCTCTAAATGTAAACAAACGCGCCATATGTAAACAAAGACACTAAATGGAACTCTAAATGTAAACAAAGAATAAAAATATAAACAAAGACTACAAATGCAAACAAAGACACAAAATGGGACTCTAAATGTAAACAAAAAATAAAAATGTAAACAAAACTAAAAGTAAACATATACTACAAATATAAACAACGACTACAAATGTAAACAAAACTAAATGTAAACAAAACTAAATGTAAACAAAAACTAGAAATATAAAGAAAGACTCTAAATGTAACCAAAATCTCTTGGTGTAAACAAGGACTCTAGGTGTAAAAAAGGACTACAAATGTAAACAAAGTCTCTAAATATAAACAAAGTCTAAATGTAAACAAAGACTACAAGTGTAAACAAGGACTACAAATGTAAAAAAAACTCTACATGTAAACAATCTCTCTAAATGTAAACAAAGAATAAAAATGTAAACAAAGACTATAAATGTTAAGAAAGTCTACAACTGTAAACAAAGACTACAAATGTAAACAAAGACACTAAACGTAAACAAAAACTACAAACGTAAACAGACT
This sequence comes from Salticus scenicus, assembly GCA_963930645.1. NCBI lineage: Eukaryota > Metazoa > Arthropoda > Arachnida > Araneae > Salticidae > Salticus > Salticus scenicus. The sequence continues at coordinate 486,358 of CAWVNO010003029.1, forward strand.
CTAAGTGTAAACAGACAACAGATGTAAACAAAGCCTCTAAATATAAACAAAGTATCTAAACGTAAGCAGACTACAAATGTAAACAAAGAGCACAAATGTTCAGTGACTCAAACTGTAAACAAACTCTCTAAATGTAAACAAAGTCTACAAAAGTAAACAGACTATAAATGAAAACAGACTCTAAATGCAAACCGACTAAAAATGTATACAAAGACTACATATGTAAACAGACTCTAAATGTAAACAAAGACTGCAAATGTAAACATAGATCTAAATGTAAACAAAGACTACAAATGTAAACAAAGACTCTATACGTAAACAAAGTCTAAAAATGTAAACAAAGTCTAAAAATGTAAACAAAGGCTACAAATGTAAACAAAGACTCTAAATGTAAAGAAGGTCTCTAAATTCAAAGAAAGATTACAAATGTAAACAAAGACTACAAATATAAACAAAGACTCTAAATAAAACAGACTACAAATGTAAACAAAAACTATAAACGTAAACTAAAACTCTAAATGTAGACAAAGACTACAAATGTAAACAAAGACTGCAAACGTAAACAAAGACTCTCTATGTAAACAATCTAAATGTATAGAAAGACTACATATGTAAACAAAGAATTTAAATGTAAATAAAGACTACAAATGTAAACAAAGACCTTAAATGTAAACAGACTCTAAATTAAAACAAAGACTAAAAATGTAAACAAGTACTACAAACGTAAACAAAGACTCTAAATATAAAGAAGGTCTCTAAATTCAAAGAAAGATTACAAATGTAAACAAAGACTACAAATGTAAACAAAGACTACAAATATAAACAAAGACTCTAAATAAAACAGGCTACAAATGTAAACAAAAACTACAAACGTAAACTAACACTCTAAATGTAGACAAAGACTACAAATGTAAACAAAGACTGCAAACGTAAACAAAGACTCTATATGTAAACAATCTAAATGTATAGAAAGACTACATATGTAAACAAAGAATTTAAATGTAAATAAAGACTACAAATGTAAACAAAGACCTTAAATGTAAACAGACTAAATTAAAACAAAGACTAAAAATGTAAACAAAGACTACAAACGTAAACAAAGACTCTAAATATAAAGAAGGTTTCTAAATGCAAACAAGGATTACAAATGTAAACAAAGACTACAAATGTAAACAAAGACTATAAATGGAAAAAGACTACAAATGTAAACAAAAACTACAAACGTAAACTAACACTCTAAATGTAAACAAAGACTACAAATGTAAACAAAACTAAAAGTAAACAAATACTACAAATATAAACAACGACTACAAATGTAAACAAAACTAAATGTAAACAAATACTAGAAATATAAACAAAGACTCTAAATGTAACTAAAGATTGCAAACGTAAACAAAGTCTCTAAATGTAAACAAATAATAAAAATGTAAACAAATAATAAAAATGTAAACAAAGACTCTAAATGTAATAAAAAACTCTGGGTATAAACAAGGACTCTAGGTGTAAACAAGGACTACAAATGTAAACAGACTCTAAATGTAAACAAAGCCTAAAAATAAAACCAAAGACTCTAAATGTAAACAAAAGCTAAAAATGTAAACAAAGACTAAAAATGTAAACAAAGGCTCTAAATGTAAACAAACGCGCTATATGTAAACAAAGACTCTAAATGGAACTCTAAATGTAAACAAAGAATAAAAATGTAAACAAAGACTACAAATGTAAACAAAGACACAAAATGGGACTCTAAATGTAAACAAAAAATAAAAATGTAAACAAAACTAAAAGTAAACAAATACTACAAATATAAACAACGACTACAAATGTAAACAAAACTAAATGTAAACAATACTAAATGTAAACAAATACTAGAAATATAAACAAAGTCTCTAAATGTAATCAAAATCTCTTGGTGTAAACAGGGACTCTAGGTGTAAAAAAGGACTACAAATGTAAACAAAGTCTCTAAATATAAACAAAGTCTAAATGTAAACAAAGACTACAAGTGTAAACAAGGACTACAAATGTAAAAAAAACTCTACATGTAAACAATCTCTCTAAATGTAAACAAAGAATAAAAATGTAAACAAAGACTATAAATGTTAAGAAAGTCTACAACTGTAAACAAAGACTACAAATGTAAACAAAGACACTAAACGTAAACAAAAACTACAAACGTAAACAGACTCTAAGTGTAAACAGACAACAGATGTAAACAAAGCCTATAAATATAAACAAAGTATCTAAATGTAAGCAGACTACAAATGTAAACAAAGAGCACAAATGTTCAGTGACTCAAACTGTAAACAAACTCTCTAAATGTAAACAAAGTCTACAAATGTAAACAGACTATAAATGAAAACAGACTCTAAATGCAAACAGACTTAAAATGTATACAAAGACTACATATGTAAACAGACTCTAAATGTAAACAAAGACTGCAAATGTAAACATAGACCTAAATGTAAACAAAGACTACAAATGTAAACAAAGACTCTATATGTAAACAAAGTCTAAAAATGTAAACAAAGTCTAAAAATGCCAACAAAGGCTACAAATGTAAACAAAGACTCTAAATGTAAAGAAGGTCTCTAAATTCAAAGAAAGATTAGAAATGTAAACAAAGACTACAAATGTAAACAAAGACTACAAATATAAACAAAGACTCTAAATAAAACAGACTACAAATGTAAACAAAAACTATAAACGTAAACTAACACTCTAAATGTAGACAAAGACTACAAATGTAAACAAAGACGGCAAACGTAAACAAAGACTCTATATGTAAACAATCTAAATGTATAGAAAGACTACATATGTAAACAAGGATTTAAATGTAAATAAAGACTGCAAATGTAAACAAAGACCTTAAATGTAAACAGACTCTAAATTAAAACAAAGACTAAAAATGTAAACAAAAACTACAAACGTAACCTAACACTCTAAATGTAAACAAAGACTACAAATGTAAACAAAACTAAAAGTAAACAAATACTACAAATATAAACAACGACTACAAATGTAAACAAAACTAAATGTAAACAAATACTAGAAATATAAACAAAGACTCTAAATGTAACCAAAGGCTCTAAATGTAAACAAACGCGCTATATGTAAACAAAGACACTAAATGGAACTCTAAATGTAAACAAAGAATAAAAATGTAAACAAAGACTACAAATGTAAACAAAGACACAAAAAGGGACTCTAAATGTAAACAAAAAATAAAAATGTAAACAAAACTAAAAGTAAACAAATACTACAAATATAAACAACGACTACAAATGTAAGCAAAACTAAATGTAAACAAAACTAAATGTAAACAAATACTAGAAATATAAACAAAGACTCTAAATGTAACCAAAATCTCTTGGTGTAAACAAGGACTCTAGGTGTAAAAAAGGCTACAAATGTAAACAAAGACTCTAAATGTAAAGAAGGTCTCTAAATTCAAAGAAAGATTACAAATGTAAACAAAGACTACAAATGTAAACAAAGACTACAAATATAAACAAAGACTCTAAATAAAACAGACTACAAATGTAAACAAAAACTACAAACGTAAACTAACACTCTAAATGTAGACAAAGACTACAACTGTAAACAAAGACTGCAAACGTAAACAAAGACTCTATATGTAAACAATCTAAATGTATAGAAAGACTACATATGTAAACAAAGAATTTAAATGTAAATAAAGACTACAAATGTAAACAAAGACCTTAAATGTAAACAGACTAAATTAAAACAAAGACTAAAAATGTAAACAAAGACTACAAACGTAAACAAAGACTCTAAATATAAAGAAGGTCTCTAAATGCAAACAAAGATTACAAATGTAAACAAAGACTACAAATGTAAACAAAGACTATAAATGGAAAAAGACTACAAATGTAAACAAAAACTACAAACGTAAACTAACACTCTAAATGTAAACAAAGACTACAAATGTAAACAAAACTAAAAGTAAACAAATACTACAAATATAAACAACGACTACAAATGTAAACAAAACTAAATGTAAACAAATACTAGAAATATAAACAAAGACTCTAAATGTAACTAAAGATTGCAAACGTAAACAAAGTCTCTAAATGTAAACAAATAATAAAAATGTAAACAAAGACTCTAAATGTAATAAAAAACTCTGGGTATAAACAAGGACTCTAGGTGTAAACAAGGACTACAAATGTAAACAGACTCTAAATGTAAACAAAGCCTAAAAATAAAACCAAAGACTCTAAATGTAAACAAAAGCTAAAAATGTAAACAAAGACTATAAATGTAAACAAAGGCTCTAAATGTAAACAAACGCGCTATATGTAAACAAAGACTATAAATGTAAACAAAGACACTAAATGGAGATCTAAATGTAAACAAAGAATAAAAATGTAAACAAAGACTACAAATGTAAACAAAGACTACAAATGTAAACAAAGACACAAAATGGGACTCTAAATGTAAACAAAAAATAAAAATGTAAACAAAACTAAAAGTAAACAAATTCTACAAATATAAACAACGACTACAAATGTAAATAAAACTAAATGTTAACAAATAATAGAAATATAAACAAAGACTTTAAATATAACCAAAAACTCTTGGTGTAAACAAGGACTCTAGGTGTAAAAAAGGACTACAAATGTAAACAAAGTCTCTAAATATAAACAAAGTCTAAATGTAAACAAAGACTACAAGTGTAAACAAGGACTACAAATGTAAACAAAAACTCTACATGTAAACAATCTCTCTAAATGTAAACAAAGACTGCAAATATAAACAGACTCTAAATGTCAACAAAGTCTCTAAATTTAAACAAAGAATGCAAATGTAAACAAAGACTCTAAATAAAACAGACTACAAATGTAAACAAAGACTACAAATGTAAACAAAGACTATAAATATAAACAAAGACTCTAAATGGAAACAGAGTACAAATGTAAACAAGAACTACAAACGTAAACTAACACTCTAAATGTAAACAAAGACTACAAATGTAAACAAAACTAAAAGTAAACAAATACTACAAATATAAACAACGACTACAAATGTAAACAAAACTAAACGTAAACAAATACTAGAAATAAAAACAAAGACTCTAAATGTAACCAAAGATTGCAAACGTAAACAAAGTCTCTAAATGTAAACAAATAATAAAAATGTAAACAAAGACACTAAATGTAATAAAAAACTCTGGGTATAAACAAGGACATTAGGTGTAAACAAGGACTACAAATGTAAACAGACTCTAAATGTAAACAAAGCCTAAAAATAAAAACAAAGACTCTAAATGTAAACAAAGGCTAAAAATGTAAACAAAGACTAAAAATGTAAACAAAGGCTCTAAATGGAACTCTAAATGTAAACAAAGAATAAAAATGTAAACAAAACTAAAAGTAAACAAATACTACAAATATATACAACGACAACAAATGTAAACAAAACTAAATGTAAACAAATACTAAAAATATAAACAAAGACTCTAAATGTAACCAAAATCTCTTGGTGTAAACAGGGACTCTAGATGTAAAAAAGGACTACAAATGTAAACAAAGTCTCTAAATATAAACAAAGTCTAAATGTAAACAAAGACTACAAGTGTAAACAAGGACTACAAATGTAAAAAAACTCTACATGTAAACAATCTCTCTAAATGTAAACAAAGAATAAAAATGTAAACAAAGACTATAAATGTTAAGAAAGTCTACAACTGTAAACAAAGACTACAAATGTAAACAAAGACACTAAACGTAAACAAAAACTACAAACGTAAACAGACTAAATGTAAGCAGACTACAAATGTAAACAAAGAATACAAATGTAAACAAAGAGCAGAAATGTTAAGTGACTCAAACTGTAAACAAACTCTCTAAATGTAATCAAAGTCTACAAATGTAAACAGACTATAAATGAAAACAGACTCTAAATGCAAACAGACTAAAAATGGAAACAAAGACTACATATGTAAACAGACCCCAGGTAGCACATAACGTTGTTATAGCGTTGCAAATAAGTCTGAACAGTGAAAAATTGGTTACGTTATTTTATGTCCGTTGAAAAATGGTTTTTATTTTGCAATATTCTCACCAAACAATTTCGAAAATTTATTCAGTAATAAAGAAAACCAATAAAAGACGTTGTTTTATGGTTATACTTTTTCCAGTTATTTTTCGACGTTTTAAAATAGGTATTTTATTAGTTTCTTGTTTCCCTTTGATTCTAATAAAAATTGCGTTTTTTCAACGAGTTAATAGGTACTTTTCATACGTCATTATTTCCATCAAATGACGCTGAATCTCCTCAACTTGATATCGATACACGATTTGTGAAATGGCGGGATCGTGTCTTATGTTGTGTGCATCGTGCTGTGTCCGTCGCTTGCAAGCATATACGAATGAACAGAAGATCGGCTTTAAGCTATAAAAAGGTGAGTAAATTCAATATTATTATTATATTTTATGATAGAAATAAGTTATAAAATTATTTATGGCGAATTAATTTTAATAACTTTGTATTGTGGAATATAGCGTTAACTTTTGTAAGCAGTCTCATAGACTGCGAAGTTTTTTTTTTATTTAATGTGTGTACGTGTTCAAATATTTAAATGTTTTAAAAAGCAGATGGTTGTTTTTCAGAAAAAGATATAATTATAAAGGAATGTCAGTTTGTATGATCCAAAAAAAGAAATACGTAGCTTTGGTTAATGAGGCTGCTGACATCAGTTATATGTCAATGAAATAAGTTTTCTATGATTTGATTTCTTTGTTTCATAGACGTAATTAACATTAACACATAGACGATTATAATCTTAAACATAATTTGTTTCTTTTTCATTTTGTACTAACAGGTTAAAAAAAAATAAAATCTGAATATGTAGATTGAATGTTTTTATCAATTTGTCAGCAAAGCAAAACTTTAATTTCTACATAACATTTTATTTGCAATACCAACATGTCATTTTTATTTTATCCAAGGATTTAAGAAATAAAATTTACATACTTAATCAAATCATTTGATAATTTTATGTTCTTATTTTAAATTTGTAAAAAAGTTAATTGGTAATAAAAAAATTTCAGATGAAAAAAATACAAAATTAAATATTACTTACATGGAAAACACCGAACAGCCCGGTATAGATGTTGAAATATTTCTTTATATGTAATTATTTTGCTTTATGTTAAATTAATATTGTTGATATAATAGTGCTGACTCAGGAATAAATGGGGGGGGGGAGAATTCGTTAAAAAGAGTATGCATTCTTCTGTGTTGTGATTTTTGTACAGAGAAAAAGTAAATTATTTTTATACGTGTGGGCTATATGTGTTTGTTGTTCCTTGGATGCTGTAAAACTATTGCTAGGTTACATGCTATAAAGAAAAGTATCTAAAGGCCACTTGTACAAAAATGGGTTGAAAAAGGGCCTTCAAGTGCGAAAATAAGTCGATAAAAGTCTGCCTGGTGTACCCTGTGAAATTAGCCTAGAGTCAGCACCAGGGCTGGCAAACGGCCCAGCCCAGAAAAACCCACTGGGTTTTTGTTAAAAATTATTTCTAACTTTTAAATCCCATCTATAAAGTATAGAGAACACCTTACCTTTTAAGAATAAACTTTATTTTCTGGAAAATAATATTAAACATAAAAAGTAACTACAGTTATGCATATAATCAGGGTTGGGTTTCTTCCGGAAGAAACTAGTTTCTTCCAGGACAGTGGAAGAAATGGAAGAAACTAACCAGAAGACAAAACAGATGTTCGAAATTAAAATTTATGAACTATATAAACTCAAAGCATAAATATAATGTCAAATCTAAACTATAATCCAATTAATATTAAAAATATTGTTACAAAAAAAAGTTATTTTATAACAAACACTAAATATATATAGGTGATGGGTTTTTACTTTTCAATATGATATTTTTAGAACTTTTTGCATATATACTATCTCATATTAGTATACATTCAGACAGTACAAGTGATAATAATTACGGAATTAACCATAATATTTGCACTTTTCTTTTTAAAGGATACAATTTTTTGTATAAACTCGAAGCTGGTAAACTGTATCAATAAGTAATATACCTACTTTTAAACTGTCCCGCAAGTTCTCTAGGATTTAAAAAAAAAAAAGCATGGTTTGTATTTATCTATTTTAAGTTGAAAAATAAAGTGCAGTATTTAACTACTCTAAAAAAAATTTCATTTGTTTTACAGTTTTTAACTCCCTCTAACTCTCAAAAATTTAGAGGTTGTGCGGATTATAGGAATTTGTAGATTAGAGATCATTGCCTTTGTTTACAGTTTTCTTTTGCAGATACAGAGTCAGTTATTATTAATTCATGAGAATAGACATCAGAATGGAAAGACGATTTCTAATAAATTTTAGAATAAAGTATTTCTTCAATATTAATAAAACTAATCGATCACATTCATATATGATAAATAATTTTGTATATTCAAATAATAGGTACCTATAAAATGTAAACAAACATATTTCAAAAATATTTAGTTTCATATTTTTTAAAGTTCGGAAATAATATTCATCACTGATTAATTTTGTTAAACATTGATGTAATAGTGATTTGTTTTAAGCACTAGTCTGTATGAATTGCAGGATAATAAATACAAGAATGTTACCCCCCCCCCCTCCCAAATTGAGTTTCAAAGCAAGGATTAAGCTAAAAATTTGATTTTAAAAAAAGTAAAAATGTGAGAAATGTGAATTTATTTGAAGTATGAGATGTAAATTTCTTTTTCACTGTACTGTATTAGGAAAATGAAGTTTTTGATAACATTTTGTAATACAGTAATTATTGAATACTGGCTCTTTTAATTTACTAAATGTTTGTTAAGAGCTGTTTTATCAGAAAGTATAAGCAAGTGATACAAACTATTATTTATTACCAGTTAAAGAAATAAAATTGTCTAAATAATAAATTATAAAACTTTACGCTTTTTAAATTGAAATTGATTTTTTTTTTACTGGATTTTGAGTATTTTGGAACATGATTATCAGATACCGAAGATTACTTTGGTAAAAATCTCATAATTATTAATTAAATATGTAATTACATTTGTATAGGTATAATTAAAGTTACTTAAAGTTGTTTATAAGATAAATGCATCCATTGTATCTTACAAATCTGCAATTTATAGGATAAATTTTTAAGAAAAACAGTTTCTTCCATTTCTTCCACTTGGAAGAAACCTATTTCTTCCGGCCGGTTTTTCCCATGTTTTTTTCCGCGGTTTTTTCCGCCTTGGAAGAAACTTGCCAACCCTGCATATAATAAAAGCAAGTTTATCTTCTATAATTGGTTCAATTTCTTTTTCCTGTAAAACCGAACAAGAATTTTATTTTATTTATTTATTTATTTATTTTTTTTTTACAGCGGACATAAAGACTAATTAAATTGTTTAGTTTTAAAACTTTATAATAATTTTATTTTAATTTTAGTAGCAACATAATTATAATTTTTTTTTTTCTATAACCTTTTCGAAAAAAGGATAAAACAGTGCAGCTTATTTTTATAATTAAAAAAAAATTAAATGATATGTATTGTACTTCAGAATTTAAGTTCTTTTATTTCATCTATTATTGTCATTAAGAATATTTATTTTGAATAATCATACATTAAAATAAAATATAGCTTAATCTTACTGATTAACCCTATATTAATTTTAAAATCAAACCAATTTTTATTTCTAAGATAAATATTAGATTAGTTATTAATTAGGAGTTTAATATAAGTAGGTGTATTACATTTATTATGCTAAATAACATATCTAGCATTGCAATTAAAATCTATTCAAACAAATATCACCAAAAGAACAGAAAAACCCAAGTGGGTTGGTTTTATCTAAAAAAAAAAGCCGGGTTTTTGCTAATCCTGGTCAGCATTAATATATACAAACTTTAAAAAGTCAGACATTGTCAGGGTTAGTTTTTTGACGTCAAAAACCTGTATTTTCAAAATCTGTAGATGAGCTAGAATAAGTGTTATTCTAGACCACTAAAAAATTTACACTTGCAATATTCAATTGTGAATGTTAGTGTTTGGGGGGGGGGGCTTCAGCCCCCTAGCCCCCCCCCCCCCTTAAATCCGCCACTGCAGTAAATTAATATGAATTTGAAAATAATTATATTTATAATCTGTATTTATTATTATTAATTGTATAAAAATTTGTGACTACTCTAGGGTCTTAGGCCTAAGGGGAAGCGCCCTCCGTGGGGGGGGGGGGGTCTTTCTAAAGGGTGCAAGTTTTTGAGAAAACCACGAAAAACTCTGAACGTCTAGGCCGACTAGCGTGCCTTGGGAGTAAACCTGGTACCTCACGTCTACCAGCTTTGCGCTTAGAACTGTTTGGCCACTGGTGGGCCCTACAGTTTAAGACTAATAATATTTTTAAAAATCTGTACGAGTAAATATTAAATTTATTGCTATTTATACATGTCCAGAAAACATTCATATTTTTCTAGTCTCATTGTAATTATAAGAATTTCAGACCCAATTTAAGTTTAACATTCAGAATTATTACTTTTTCTTATAAACTTGCAATATCAGCAGTCATTAAATATATATATATATATATATATATTTCTACGAAATTTTAGGCTATGCATTTTTATTTTACTGGTTAAATACATAATACTAAAAGTACAATACTAAAAAAAAATTGAAATATACAATGTTATATTGCAAATAAAATGATTTATCAATCAAAATGATCTATCAATGTTTTATAAATCATTAATTTTTAGAAGCCTGAAGTTTCATTTTTATATTAATCAAAATGTTATAATAATGTTTCTCCAAAAACATTAATATGTTTACGTTTTAAAACACACTTATAAATAATATCTTATTAAAAACAACTATATTTTTAAAGTATCGCATAACTAAGTTTAATATATACTATATTAAGCATAGTTATAAATAAATTTCTTAATATATAAAAGTATCACAGCATATTTTGAATGAACATAGAAATAATTCATAATAAAATTTTAAAAGCCTAAAATTTTGTTTTTTGTATTAATCAAAATGTTGTAACAAAGTGTTTATCAAAGAACATCAGTCTATTTGCTTTTCAAAAAGCTCTATAAACTATATTTTGTTAAATTAAGTTTTTATATGACATATTACAAATATAGGTTTTTGACATTTTTGACAAGGAGGTTTTTGACATGACGGTTTTAACCATGGTTTAAACCGTCAAAAACCTGCGAACCCTGGTATTTGTAAATAAAATTGCTACTTTTAAAAGTAGTTAATACTCCAATGTTAATTACATAGGTTAATGTGTTCAGGTATTTTACTCGATTTTATGTATTTATTTCCTTTCCAATACCAGAATTCTTATTTTTCTGAAAGTTAAATTAATAAAATAAGTTAAAATATCAATTTCACATGACTGCTAAACTTAAAAAAAAGTTAATATTTTCCAAATGAGAGCGCTGGACTCTCCTGCAAGAAATTGTTCTCTTGCCATACAAAAACTTTTTCTTGCTAAAATTTCAGGTATTTTTTTATGAATTCACAATCAGCCGTTTAATTATTACTTCATCTAAAAATAATTTTGATTAATAATAATAAATAGGGATGAGTTTTCGGTCAATTTTTGTAGTATGATTTTCTTTCTGTACAATGTACAATCAACAAAGCTTGTATGTACTTTGAAAATCAAAGTTTGTACTTTCAGACATGAAATTCTGTTATAGGTATCTCAATTAAATAAGTTTTCACACATTAGCTGCATAAGTGTATTGTATGAAATGTATACTAAACAGTCAATTTGCAAACTTTTATAAGACTAGAAGGCTAAACTATATAGAGAGAGATTTAGTCGTATATATGTGATCGTAAAGTTTTTATTTAAAAAAAATTTTAAATAATTACAAGATAAAAAGATCTTTTTATATACCATGTTTTTAAATTTTCTGTTCAATCATATAAATGCTAACGAAGGCAGCGGGAACCCGGAGCAATTGGATAAATTTTTAAGAAAATTCATTGCTCTCGTGTTTTGAGCTATTATAAAAGTTTCAAATGTCTAGCTAGTTGGGAAGTTAGTGAAAAATCGATTGCAAGCTTTGTACTGGTAACGCTGCCGAAGGCAGCAGGAACCCGAAACATTTGGCTAAAGGTATTAAAAAAATGCATTTTAACCGTATTCTGAACTATTCTGAAAGTTTTAAATGTCTAGCTAGTCAGGAAGTTAGTTAAATAAATTTTCTGTTGAATCATATAAACGCTGCTGGAGGCAGTAGGGACCTGAAACAGTTGACTAAAACTATAAAAAAAAATATGTATTGTCACTGTATTCTGAGCTATCCTGAAAGTTTCAAATGTCTAGCTAGTCGAGAAGTTACGGAAAAATCGATTGCAATCTTTGTACTGATAACGCTGCCGAAGGCAGCAGGAACCCGAAACATTTGACTAAAGGTATTAAAAAAATGCATTTTAACCGTATTCTGAACTATTCTGAAAGTTTCAAATGTCTAGCTAGTCGGGAAGTTTGTTAAATAAATTTTCGTTCGAATCATATAAACGCTGCCGAAGGCAGTAGGGACCTGAATCAGTTGACTAAAAGTATAAAAAAAATGTATTGTCACTGTATTCTGAGCTATCCTGAAATTTTCAAATGTCTAGCTAGTCGAGAAGTTAGTGAAAAATCGATTACAAGCTTTGTACTGGTAACGCTGCCGAAGGCAGCAGGAACCCGGAGTAGTTGGTTAAAAATATTTAAAAAATGCATTTTCACCGTGTTCTGAACTATTCTGAAAGTTTCCCATGTCTAGCTAGTCGGGAAGTTAGTTAAATAAATTTTCTGTTGAATCATATAAATGCTGCCGAAGGCAGTGGGGACCTTAAACAGTTGACTAAAAGTAATAAAAAAATGTATTGTCACCGGTTTTTGAGCTATCCTGAAAGTTTCAAATGTCTAGCTAGTCGGAAAGTTAGGAAAAAATCGATTGCAATCTTTGTACTGGTAACGCTGCTGAAGGCAGCGGGAACCCGAAACAGTTGGCTAAAGGTATTAAAAATATGCATTTTAACCTTATTCTGAACTTTTCTGAAAGTTTCAAATGTCTAGCTAGTCGGGAAGTTAGTTAAATAAATTTTCTGCCGAATCATATAAACGCTGCCGAAGGCAGCGGAACTTGAAGCAGTTGACTAAAATTATTAGAAAAATGTATTGTCACCGTGTTGTGAGCTGTCCTGAAAATTTCAAATATCTAGCTAGTCGGGAAGTTAGTTAAAAATCGATTGCAAGATTTGTCCCTGACAAACACACAAGAATCGAAGTTAATAAAAACATAGTAAAATGATTGTTTGGTTTTATAGTTGCTACTTGAAAATTTCTTACATTCACTCTTAGTATAAATTACACATTAACAGATTGATTGTTTAGTATCCCATTTTTATAAATAATGTATAAAGTGTAATGTTAAATGAAATATAGTTATACTACTGTGTTTTTTTTTTTTTTTTTTTTTTTTTTTTTTTTGAATACTTTTTAGCACATCAGACCCTGCCAACAGTTACGATTTTAGTCATATGTACTATAATAACAGGGGTTGATCCAGGTTTTAATTTTTTGGGTCCATTTTTTGTGAAAAAAAGAATTTTTGCAAGAAACCTTTCATTTTAGCAGTTACTGTCTTAATGTTTAATATCGAATTAATAGCATTTTAATTAAACAAGTATAGACACTCATTAAAAATAATACTGTAAATATGAAAAAATAGTATTACTTTTTAAAAAACAACTATCCATATCAATGATTGAATACATGTTCTTTTTTTATAAATTAAAAATTGAATATTTATTGTTTTGCTATAATGATTTTGTCATTAAAATTGTATACATATAATTTAAGCATGTTTCTCCTTCTGCTTTTCTCATACGCCTATTTTAAAATTGTGTAAAATTTTATTATAGGTCAAGTATCTCTCAACTAAAGGTGGTGTAGATTTTGCTCACATAACAAATCGGATTTTACATTCACTTATGACACCTCAAGTAGCTTCTTGTTACAACTGGGCAGGACTTGGAGAGAAACTGCCATTTAAAAGCACAAAAATGATGAAATTGGTGCTCTGTAAGACTTTTTTAATAATAACTTATTGTTTAAAGAACGTAATTTGCATATTTATTCTTCTTTAGATAATGTTAACCTTTCAGCAAGTGGCATAAGGGGGTATCAATTTATAGTTTGACTTTTTAATCAAGCATATCAAAACCTGCATTTTTTACAGTTTCGAACTAGGGGAAGAAGCAAATCAAAAAATATTTCTTATTTAAATATTACATTTTCTTAAGCATTAAAAAAAAAAAAAAAGTCAATGTTATTTAATCATAGTAATTTCTTTTAAGGATAAGTAAGTATATATGTATTTTATTTAAGTTATAAGTAAAATTCATGCATAAATTGTTTTCTGGTTAAAGGGGGTGAGGGCAACTTTTGCAAATGTGATATTTCAGTTAACAAATGAGTCATCCTGAAAAAAAATGAATAAAAGAAGCGATTATTTTTGGATGTCTTTTATTAATGATTTTATTGAGATGTCAGGCAAACAGATTATATTTTAGCTTGTTTTAATGCATTGCTATTATCAAAAACATTTTTATTTTTATTTATTTTATTTTTTTACCGTTTAACCCCTCTTGAAATAATTTGTCCTTGCAAATGATATAAGAGGGAAAAGTAGTTCAAATTCTTTGTTAATCGGGGCTAAGACCCCTTAGAAAGACTCCTATGGAGGGCACTCTCCCTCAGGCCGAGAACCTACAGCAGTCAATTGGCCTTATTCGAAAATACAATACTTTTTGTTAATCTTCATATTTGTTTGTTTTTGTTTACACATAGTTTTCAGTTCTGATATATTTTAAACAAAAATGTTTTTTTGTTTTGAAATCTTATGTGTTTAAAATTGTAAATTTGTATTAGATTATCAAACTTGTTTTTCTGCTACATTGTTTAAAAAAAAAGTAAAGCATTAGTTTTCCGTAAAAGGAAAGATATAATTGTATTTTATTCTAAGCAAAATAAAACCTAGTAATCTTTTAAATGTTGGAAAGTATAGAAATGTGTAAAGTTTCTGCCATATAAAAAAAATGCTTGAGTGACAGCAAATGAAAATGAGCTATTCATATACATATTTAAAAAAAGTAGACATAAATGATTGACTTGCTTTCCAGTGTTTGAATCAATGAAGGCAATATATCTTTGAAATGATTTCTCCCAATGAATCAGAAGCAGACCACCAGTGGTTCTGTATTCAATGCTGGTAGATGGGAAATGTCAGGTGCAATCCCAGGTTGCACTCATAGACAGCCGTTCAGAGTTTTCTTCGAAACTGTAAATACACGCTAGGACCTCTTAGAAAGACCCCATGAGTGGCAATTCAGCCTTAGGCCTAAGACCATAATCAGCCTTAAACCTACAACCAACCCAGTCAGAAGTATGGAGAATCATTTACTGCTTGAGAGGCACAACACAAAAAGATATAATTTGGAATATTACAAGTATTATTACTTTTGATTTCAAGGATCTGGAATAATTTTTTTAAACTGTAAATGCACACATGGTTCATTTAAAACACCAAAGATAGATCAAGATTTAATGCTGATGCCACAGAAAAATCCTCCAGGCTGAGCTACTGGCACTGCAATTTCAAAAGTCTAAAAAGCACTAGCGACTTCAATGCGACAAGTGCGGTTTTTATTCAAATTACTTTGATGTGTGATTTGCGTTGCCACTAATCTTTAAGAGCAGTTTTCTACCCTGACAAACCTCCTACTGCGATAATTGCATGTAGAACTGGGGTCTGTTTTGTAAAAGAGCAATAAAAAGTAATGTCCTTAAACATTTCTAAAATTTCAAGGTTCTCTTTCGGACAATGGATCATTTGACTTTGCCACTCCAGTGTGGTGATATAAAGGGCAGTGTATATTTAATGCTGGTGCAGTAATTGTTTTTGATATTCATTAAATTATAAAACATTTTCCATTTTCATTCTGTAAGTTCATATGTTTTTTTTTTTTTTTCAGATGCTGTACGTACTAAAATGGGTGACAGATACGATGAAAACATTGTTGAGGATCGTATAAAACTGTTTTTAAAATACGCACCACTAAAAAATAAGTATTTAGAGAGAAGTAAAAAAAAAATATTTGGAGAATTTTCTTATTGTAAACCTTATGTGTATAATAAATTTTTTTTTCATTTCTTTCAAATGTAGTTGAATGCATATATGTATAAAGAGTTAAGAAAAACATAATAAAATACTCTCACCAAAATGGAGAAGACTGTAGTGACAGCAGTAAAGTTGATATGACAATAACAAAAGTTAAACATGCCTACAAACACATTTGTAGAAATTTGAAGCAAGACTGTATAAATACAGTTGAATAGGGCACCAAAAACACTTCAGATTGTGGTAAGTGTTAAACAGGGTTGGTTATTCCCACAATGAGCAAACCAAAGCAAGATTTCTTTAGAAAAGACCAGTTAATTGTCCTACATACCTGCCAATTTTCCATTATTTCAACAGAGACAATTAACTTTTTTTTTTTTTTTTTTCTTTTTAAGCTCTAAAAACCAATTTAAAAAATAGCAAAAAATTTTGGAAAATAAGAACAAATGTAAGTTGTGAGTTTTCGGATTGTAAAAATATTTTTAAGAAAATAAAAGTAATGAGTATGGTGTCCAAATGAGACTAAAAGTTTTTAATTTCAATATACACAGTGTCCCTAAAGTTTAGACAATCAATAAAATTTGCATTAACATAAAAAGTTATAAGGTACAATTAAAATTTGTGAGATAGGTAATAAATAAAAACAGTTTTGCTGATATACACATATAACTTATGATCAAAGGTTTGAAATTATAAAATGTACATTAAATTATATAAAAATTTGCTAACCCAAAAGTATAAACACAATACAGCATTACATGCTTTCTTTTACATTTTTGTTCACAGAATAAAACATTTTTGTTGTCATCTGCTTCTATAAATGCAGAATAATTTTTGCCATTAATTGAAATATCGTCTGCTATATTTTTAGCATAAGAATTTTTTGAGTTTAATGTATTGTTTTGTTAGTGATTCAGAAAAAACACTTCCTGCATATTTGGATAAAAATGCCGTGTTCTGAAGAAATTTCTAAAGATGAAATTGTTAAGATTTTACAGTTAAAAGCGCAAGGACAAAATCCTGTACAAATATCGAGAAAAATAAAGAGATCCTTGAGCAGTATTTATAGAGTTTTAAGATCAGGTGGAACATGGAATATTCGAAAGAGAGTTAGAAGACCAAAGAAAACAACGTTATGTGATGATAGAATGTTATTAAAAAAGGCTTCAGCTGATAATTTATCTGTGCGTGCAATTGCATCAACTTCCAGAATTTCAAAAAGTACTGTTCAGAGAAGAATTAAAGCTTCAAAATGCATTGTTTACAGAAGAATGAAAGCAAAACTTTGCTTAAAGCAGAGACATAAAGATGCAGGTCTAAAGTGGGCAAGAATGCATATGTCCGTGAAAAGTGGCTTTTTAGCATCTTCAGTGACGAAACGAAATCGAATTTGGACGTCCCTCACGATTATAAATTTTACTGGCATGACCTAAGAAAAGAATCGAACTGTTTCAGCAGGTAACAAAACAGAGAATCCGTAGTGACTTGGGGAGGATTTTGTTTCAAGGGGCAAACATTCTCCGATTTACGGACAGAAAAATGAAATCGGAGGATTATCAGGGTATTTTACGTACCAATTTACTGCCAAGCAGGACCAGACTGTTTTCCAACAAGATCTGTGACATCCATCCATACCTCCAGATCAACGAAAACGTGGTTTATCAAAACAAAATCACACTATTAGGCTGGCCAGCACTTAGTCCAGATTTGAATCTCATGGAGAATATATGGGGGATCTTATCTTGTAAAATATATGAAAATGGAAAGGAATATACATATGTAAATGACTTAAAAACTGCAATTGGCGAAGTGTGGTATGAAATAATGCAATTCTGTAATGCAATGCTTAATTAATTCTATGGAATAACGTGTACTGGATGTTATAAAGTGTCGCGGCAATGCAATATTAAAAGCAAGTTTTTAGTTACTTTTAAAAATGTAAAACCAAAAACACTTGCAGGTGTCTATACTTTTAAGACAGCAAATTTTTATATAATTTATGTGTATATCAGCAAAACTGTTTTTATTTATTACCTATCTCACGAATTTTAATTGTACGTAATAACTTTTTATGTTAAGGGGACTCTCTGCCTATTGTCTCCGAAAGCTGAAGCCAATGTTATTCTATGGGAAATTTTGCCCCATAATTCATTAAATAATACGTATTTTTAAATTCCGTTTTCACTTTCCGAAAATCCAAAACTATTAAACAATTTATCGCTTTCTGAAAATTGATTTTTTTTTATTTTTAATATTTCATTTTTAAGCTCAAAAATAAAAAAAATTCACACTGTAAAAATTTGCATTTTACAACCTCAAAATAAAGTAATAAAAATTTTTAAAAATAATTTTTAGAATGCGATAAATTGTTTAATAGTTGTAAAGTTTCTGAATGTGAAAACAGAATTTAAAAACATATATTAGTTAATAAGTTATAATGGGGCGAAATTCTCCATAGAATAACATTGGCTCTGGCTTCTGGGGACAAATTTCATTGATTGTCTAAACTTTTGGGACACGGTGTATAGCCAAAATTTCATTTCCTATTTTTTTATTAAATTTATATAACGTTTTTACTGAGTGTAGTCTGCATAATTTTCATGTATGTCGATGTTGGGTCAAAATGGACCTGAACACAGCAGCAGGGTTAAGGGAGGATTAAGGATCCATACTTTAGAATTACATGAGCATCATACAATTGAATATATACCAGTCAAGCATATGTAAAAATAACTTGTTTATATTTAGGTATACATACATATAGGTATGGTATACATATACTAAATGGTTTTATTAACTGAAAAGAAAATTTAGTGTGAAACCACAAGTTTGTAAATTTCATCTGTAAATGAGACCTGACTCAATTCTAAAGTTCCGTAGTTCTGTATTAGTTCTGGAGGTGTAATAGCCAGATTTCCCATATACACACACACTGATCAATTGCCAAAAACTTTTTTTTGACTCGGACCGTAAAACATAATCAGGTGAAAACTCTATATCAAATTTCCAGATCTAATACAACACTTCCATTACCTACAGAAGTCAGGCAATGGGAGTAAAAAGAATCATGTTTGGTATTGTGAGCTTATTTTCAGTTCTTTTTTACAGGGATTAGGGGTGATTTTGTGTAGGAATTTTTCCTGGTTTCAGGAAATTTTGCATAATGTACTTCCTAGTTTCAGGATATTTTCCAATAATTTTTTTAGTGACTATTAAGAGAAAACTGTAATATAGTGAAAAATTAGTACATATTTTCTAATTGGCTGGTAATTCCTTAGATTTTCAAATACTAAATAAGTAGGAAAGTATTTTATTGGTAACAATCATTAAAAATTGTTGATCATGCCCTGATTTTTTTTTTTTTTTTGGTAATTTCAGGATTTTAAAATTAGTCACAATCACCCATGAGCAAGGTGTGAAAAAATGATTTTTTTTTTTATTTAAATCGGATTTTTTAAATTTTATTTTTGTTTTATTTACATTATTCGACTAAAAATAAATGTTAAGAAATTAAGCATGAAAACTTTTTTTAAATTTAAATGTGAATACATATAAGAAGCAATAAATATAAACTAAATTAAAAAATATATATTATGGATATTTAAAGGAAAAAAAAAAAAAAAAAGAGGAAAAATTTTAATATTGGCCAACATAGGTACATTTTAATCCCCCCCCCTTTCCCCGAAAAAAAAAAAATAATAATGATAAATAAATAAATGATTAAGTATAAATAGCTTAAAAGCATATAAGATCAATATTTTTTTAATGTTTTTATTATTATTGTCATTAAATTGTGCATATTAAATCTTGAATATCACATTATGAAATTTTTTGAAGAGAAACTTTTTGGAGAATAATTATTCAATTATATATATAATATTATATTAAGTTTTAAAAAATTAAGAAAACTGAAACAACTAGCTTAGGCCATTACCATTTCATTTCTAATTTTATAAAAGCCTAAGTAAAAAAGGAAAATTTGCTTAGGAATTCCTTGACCAGTTAAAAAACATAGTGAATTAGAAATAAGTTAAAAATGATGGACAGACAAATCAAATGCTTCAGAACAGATGATACAATATTTATTATCCCTTTAAAAAAAAAAAAATAATAATAATAATAATAATAATAAAAACCTAGGGCAGAGAATTTAAGGCTTTGTATAAAAAGATTAGGCTGCAAATGAAACTAGTTAGCTTCTAAATAAGAATAGAAGATAAAAATAGAGTTCTGGAAAATTGAAAGAATCATTTTTTTTTTTCGGGGGGGGGGGAGGTGTATTTGATGTAAACAACAAGTTTGTTCAAGTTTTCTTATATTCTAGATAAAACTACATATTGCCCCAAAATTATAAAATTTTATTTTTGATTAAAAAAAAAAAAAAATCAGTCGTTTTAATCAAGCCTATTTAAATCGGCATACCCTGCCCATGAGACATGCACAAAAGAAATGGAGATTAATCCAAAAGAAATTTAGTGACGCATTGACTGAGGCACTTACTTTTGCAAAATCAACTTTTGGCAAAGAGTCACTTTCACAAAATCAATTTTTAACAAATATGCACCTTCAGTCAACTCTCAGCAATATAACTGTACACAAAAATTTTCTAATAGGACATTACTGCATCAAACGCATAATATCCTCAATTTGAGTATTTTACTGTAGACAATGGTATTGCACCTTCTCAGTTTACACATGAGAAGTTACTCTCCCCAAATACATATTTTACGACTGTTTAATTTTATTTTTTAAATGTATTTAAAAATTAAATAATATAATTTGGTTAATTGTTCAAAAGCAGCCTTAATTTTCACTTAACTTGATTTTTTATGAATTACTGAATAAATTGACAAATTGGGTACTATTTCGAAAAACCTAGATTATGATCTATTTAACAACATACAAGTTGGAGAGAAATGCTCAATATTGCACCTGAACTTGCATAAAGATTATTTAGATAGGAAAATTTTTAGGAATGTTTGACACTGAAATATTGATGTCAATAACATGCAGCAAATTAGAGTAAGTAAGGTATGGACAAAATTCATTGCTTTTCATACTGTAGTTTTCTATTTTTTATTTATTTTTATTATTGTTATTATTATTTTTAAGAAACAGCTTGTACGAATTTTATAAATTAAGAAAAATTTCTTTTTAAAAATAGTGCTGACAATATATAGTAAGTCAACAAAAATATAGGAACTTTTCAATTCCTGTATGACCTCATTTATTAGAATGATGAGAAATTATACAAAATTCACCAATACCAACTAATTTTAAGCATATTAGAAACATGCTTTATTTTCCAACGTTAATTTATAGGCCCAGTTCCAAAGTTGGAAAATGGCAAAACAGCTTCAAAATATTTGTAGAGTTCATAAAGCACTATTTTTATTTTTCTCTATATAAAAAGAGAGGAAAGTATTTGATTCGTAAACATTTTTTATAATAAGAATCTACTTAATTTCATGCACAACTCCAGTATAATCCACTGGACTCGAGACTTTCAATTTACAGCTATTCTTCGACCACATTTCTTGAGACCATGGTGCTCTGTGCAAGTATTGACTCGACAAGTCAGTTTTAAAGTATTGGAGATAGTCATCTGATTCAGGGAAAATAAACTATAAGAGAGCGCCGAATGAGTAGATGTTTTCCAAATCCCAAGCTGTCGGTCAATTCTCCAAGCTTTTAGACTGTTCTTCGCTGCTGGTTTTAAGAAACATGGTTACACTGTACAATAACTTACTGATAAATAAAACCTTACTTGTGGTATGGAAGGCACAAAAGAATTTTTAAAAAAGGTAATTTAACAGAAAATATGACGAAAAGTAAAACAAATTTTTCCTCGTGGCTTCGAACAAATGATATAAAAAAAAGTAACTTAAAATAAAAGATATATATATCCTAATGTGAACGTATTGTTACTTGAAGCTTAACAAATAGCACAAAAAAAAAAAAAAATTGTACAATCATTAAAAGAATTTATAATTCTATTACCATTTTATATTTTCACTTATTCTTGTTATTTATTTTTTATTATCTCTTACCCATAATGTAGAGAAAGTATTGTTTTTGGGTCAAATTTTCGAAAGTGAGATTTTGTTATTTACACGTTTTGAGGTCTCCTGAATACGAAAATCATGTTTTTAGTGGTTGGTCTGTGTGTCTGTTATTAGCATATCTCAAGAAAAATAGTAGCAGACATTCCAAACTTGGTATTCTAAATGTGTATCATATAGGGATGCTACAGTAAGCTTTTTAAGATCAAGCAAATGGTTCGTGTACAGGAAAAATCAAGAGAATTCTAATAAATTTCGTCTATGGGTGAAATTGCAGGTAAGTAGAGTTTAACGTCTATAGACTGCACTAAGCCAAATGAAACGAATATGAGTATCTTTCAAAAGAGCTCGCCAATATCTTAAAACGAATGGCTGAACCATCGATCTGCAATAATTTAAAACAGATTGATTTTTTTTTTTTTTACTTTTAACGAAAAAAAACTTTTTCATTTTAATTATTGAGGATAAAATGGAGTTTTTTTTTTGGATATTTAGTGTTATACTACTTCTCTAATATGGAAATCGTCTGCATTATCATAAAAGATAATTTTTTTAAATTATTTTAATAAATTATTTTAAAAAAACAGAATTAAATTCTATGTAAATGTAGGTGCATTAATGAAACGGGGGTTTAAGGAGGGCGGCAGCCCCCCTCACACAGAATTAATTATCATATAAAACTAATTGTTTTACATAGCATCGTTATCTTACCTCTTAATCTCCAACCTGTATTTATAGTATTAAATTTCAGGATAAGGGAAAGTCGTGTGAGTGACACACCAGATTATTTTTATTGTGCCCAGTTCATTAAATAGGCACTGACTGCAGCCTCAAAACGTATTCAACCATGTGTTAGTGAAATTAAATGTTTTGATTTCTTTTCCGTAATTTACAATGATTAAATGACTTTGTAAATAAAGTCTGCGAAAAAAAATTCCTATATTTTCCTATTTGATTGCTTTGACCCCTGTTAATACTACTTTGTTAAATAAATCCTTGTCGAGTCATGTTCTTATTATCAGTCTAAGAACATGATTCAATAAGGATTTATTTAACAAAACAGTATTAAGTGTACTTTTTTGGTATGGGAATTATTGGCTATTGCTTTATACTTTTGCTGCCAACTGTATCTGATGACAGATAGTGTTGCTATTAATCAGTGTCTTTTCCACATAGCTACATCTCAGCATCTGTTGATTTAAATTGCACCAAACACCATAAACAATTGACTAATAGGAGGAGATTAAAATTGCCACTTGCCATTATTTAACATGCACTAAAGTTTCATATAGCTTCTCAGAATAAAGATTTTATATACAGAATTTGCAACAATTTTAATTAACAGTAGTTGAGATGTAGTCATATAAAAATAGCAGAAAGTGAGTAAAGACAGCAACGCCTGTCAGCTGATACACACTCAAACTAATTCAGTATTCGTTTTTATATTGGTTGTCTCCTATGTCAAGTTTAGTGCAATTATATATGCTAAAAGAAGTTGAGATTTTGCTTTCCTATTCACAGTTTAAATTGCTGCACAACAGCGCCACCTATCGGCCTATCTGCATCCGAATTGAATCAGCATAGTGTTTCATAATAGAAGAAAGTCCGAATTTCATCAGTTAGTGGCAAAGATTTTCAGTATTTGGGGATACAGCTTCGAAAAGAACATAGATTTCATTGATTATAAGTCAAATAATTGAATATTTTGGTAACTGACTGCAAAGATATCGTGAATTTCAGGTATCAACTTTTGAAAAGCATGAATAAGTGGTGAAATTATGATGTATATTTGTGCAGTTATATGCAATTGATTATACACAATAGAACCTGAGATATAGCGTTCCATTAAGTGGGAGAAATTGGAATATGGTAGCACCACCATTGGGCCATTTGTACCAAAAATCAATAAAGTACTTATGTCAAGATGCAATTGCATGTAATTTTATATGAAATTCATATAATTTTATATGTATGTGCAATAAGTTCCTGAGATACAGTTCGGACAAAACTTTTATCCAACAGACGTTTTTTAAAATAGTGTTCTGGACTCCTCAAAACTTGTATATCCCTCGAAAAACAGAAATTGAAAATTTTTACGAATCTAGTATTTTCTTACATTGAGTCTTAAAAAAGTAATAAAGGGTCTAAAAATTAAGGGCCCGCTTTACTCTCCGCCGCCGGAGCCAAAGCTAATGTTATTCTATGGGAAATTTTTCTTTACAAATAACTAATTAAGTAATACATATTTTTAAATTCTGTTTTCACATTCTGAAAATTCTCAGATGTTAAATTAACGGACCTTTTTTAAAAAATTATTTTTATTTTATTTTATTTTGAAGCTGCAAAATACGAATTTTCAATAGGTGAAATTTTTTCATTTTGCAATTTCAAAATAAAATATTAAAAATAAAAAAAAATACATTTTTAAAAAAGGTCAGTCAATTTAACAGTTCGGAATTTTCAGAATGTGAAAACAGAATTTAAAAATATGTATTAGTTAATAAATTATTTCCAAAGAAAATTTCCCCATAGAATAACATTGGCTCGGGCTTCCGGCGACGGTAAAGTGAAAAGCCGTTAAGGAAAAAAAAAAAAAAAAAAAAAAAAAAAGTTGCAAAACTTTTTACAAGGGATGTTTTTATTTTATTTTTTATTTAGCAATATTTATTAGAAAGGAAAATTCGCAATGGATATATAGAGCTAGCTCTTTTTTTTTTTGTATTTCAACGTTTATAAGACATAAGAAAAACCGTTGAAAACTGATATAAAAAACACGACAGTATTGCGATTCTGAACAACCATTTTACAACTGTTTTTTTTAGGTTATAAAAAAAACGATAGTATTGCGATTTCGTACAACCCTTTTACAACGGTTTTTTTTAGGTTATAAAAAAACGATAGTATTGCGATTTCGTACAACCCTTTTACAACGGTTTTTTTTGCATTGTAAAATGTATTAAAACAACCGTTGAAAGATGAGGAAATCAACGAGACATATTTTCAGATTATTAACGTTGCGGAAAAACGGTCATTCAACGGAATGCATTGCCGTTTGTTCAACGTTGAAAATACCATACTGTGCTACTTGGGACTCTAAATGTAAACAAAGACTGCAAATGTAAACATAGACTTAAATGTAAACAAAGACTACAAATGTAAACAAAGACTCTAAATGTAAAGAAGGTCTCTAAATTCAAAGAAAGATTACAAATGTAAACAAAGTCTAAAAATGTAAACAAAGTCTAAAAATGTAAACAAAGGCTACAAATGTAAACAAAGACTCTAAATGTAAAGAAGGTCTCTAAATTCAAAGAAAGATTACAAATGTAAACAAAGACTACAAATGTAAACAAAGACTACAAATAAAAACAAAGACTCTAAATAAAACAGACTACAAATGTAAACAAAAACTACAAACGTAAACTAAAACTCTAAATGTAGACAAAGACTACAAATGTAAACAAAGACTGCAAACGTAAACAAAGACTCTCTATGTAAACAATCTAAATGTATAGAAAGACTACATATGTAAACAAAGAATTTAAATGTAAATAAAGACTACAAATGTAAACAAAGACCTTAAATGTAAACAGACTCTAAATTAAAACAGACTAAAAATGTAAACAAATACTACAAACGTAAACAAAGACTCTAAATATAAAGAAGGTTTCTAAATGCAAACAAAGATTACAAATGTAAACAAAGACTACAAATGTAAACAAAGACTATAAATATAAATAAAGACTCTAAATGGAAACAGACTACAAATGTAAACAAAAACTACAAACGTAAACTAACACTCTAAATGTAAACAAAGACTACAAATGTAAATAAAACTAAAAGTAAACAAATACTACAAATATAAACAACGACTACAAATGTAAACAAAACTAAATGTAAACAAATACTAGAAATAAAAACAAAGACTCTCAATGTAACCAAAGATTGCAAACGTAAACAAAGTCTCTAAATGTAAACAAATAATAAAAATGTAAACAAAGACTCTAAATGTAATAAAAAACTCTGGGTATAAACAAGGACTCTAGGTGTAAACAAGGACTACAAATGTAAACAGACTCTAAATGTAAACAAAGCCTAAAAATAAAAACAAAGACTCTAAATGTAAACAAAGCCTAAAAATATAAACAAATTCTAAAAATGTAAACAAAGGCTCTAAATAGAAACAAACGCGCTATATGTAAACAAAGACTCTAAATAAAACTCTAAATGTAAACAAAGAATAAAAATGTAAACAAGTACTACAAATATAAACAACGACTACAAATGTAAACAAAACTAAATGTAAACAAATACTAGAAATAAAAACAAAGACTCTAAATGTAACCAAAGATTGCAAACGTAAACAAAGTCTCTAAATGTAAACAAATAATAAAAATGTAAACAAAGACTCTAAATGTAATAAAAAACTCTGGGTATAAACAAGGACTCTAGGTGTAAACAAGGACTACAAATGTAAAGAGACTCTAAATGTAAACAAAGCCTAAAAATAAAAACAAAGACTCTAAATGTAAACAAAGGCTCTAAATGTAAACAAACGCGCCATATGTAAACAAAGACACTAAATGGAACTCTAAATGTAAACAAAGAATAAAAATATAAACAAAGACTACAAATGTAAACAAAGACACAAAATGGGACTCTAAATGTAAACAAAAAATAAAAATGTAAACAAAACTAAAAGTAAACATATACTACAAATATAAACAACGACTACAAATGTAAACAAAACTAAATGTAAACAAAACTAAATGTAAACAAAAACTAGAAATATAAAGAAAGACTCTAAATGTAACCAAAATCTCTTGGTGTAAACAAGGACTCTAGGTGTAAAAAAGGACTACAAATGTAAACAAAGTCTCTAAATATAAACAAAGTCTAAATGTAAACAAAGACTACAAGTGTAAACAAGGACTACAAATGTAAAAAAAACTCTACATGTAAACAATCTCTCTAAATCTAAACAAAGAATAAAAATGTAAACAAAGACTATAAATGTTAAGAAAGTCTACAACTGTAAACAAAGACTACAAATGTAAACAAAGACACTAAACGTAAACAAAAACTACAAACGTAAACAGACTCTAAGTGTAAACAGACAACAGATGTAAACAAAGCATCTAAATATAAACAAAGTATCTAAACGTAAGCAGACTACAAATGTAAACAAAGAGCACAAATGTACAGTGACTCAAACTGTAAACAAACTCTCTAAATGTAAACAAAGTCTACAAAAGTAAACAGACTATAAATGAAAACAGACTCTAAATGCAAACCGACTAAAAATGTATACAAAGACTACATATGTAAACAGACTCTAAATGTAAACAAAGACTGCAAATGTAAACATAGATCTAAATGTAAACAAAGACTACAAATGTAAACAAAGACTCTATATGTAAACAAAGTCTAAAAATGTAAACAAAGTCTAAAAATGTAAACAAAGGCTACAAATGTAAACAAAGACTCTAAATGTAAAGAAGGTCTCTAAATTCAAAGAAAGATTACAAATGTAAACAAAGACTACAAATATAAACAAAGACTCTAAATAAAACAGACTACAAATGTAAACAAAAACTATAAACGTAAACTAACACTCTAAATGTAGACAAAGACTACAAATGTAAACCAAGACTGCAAACGTAAACAAAGACTCTATATGTAAACAATCTAAATGTATAGAAAGACTACATATGTAAACAAGGATTTAAATGTAAATAAAGACTGCAAATGTAAACAAAGACCTTAAATGTAAACAGACTCTAAATTAAAACAAAGATTAAAAATGTAAACAAAGAATACAAACGTAAACAAAGACTCTAAATATAAAGAAGGTCTCTAAATGCAAACAAAGATTACAAATGTAAACAAAGACTACAAATGTAAACAAAAACTACAAACGTAACCTAACACTCTAAATGTAAACAAAGACTTCAAATGTAAACAAAACTAAAAGTAAACAAATACTACAAATATAAACAACGACTACAAATGTAAACAAAACTAAATGTAAACAAATACTAGAAATATAAACAAAGACTCTAAATGTAACCAAAGATTGCAAACGTAAACAAAGTCTCTAAATGTAAACAAATAATAAAAATGTAAACAAAGACTCTAAATGTAATAAAAAACTCTGGGTATAAACAAGGACTCTAGGTGTAAACAAGGACTACAAATGTAAACAGACTCTAAATGTAAACAAAGCCTAAAAATAAAAACAAAGACTCTAAATGTAAACAAAGGCTCTAAATGTAAACAAACGCGCCATATGTAAACAAAGACACTAAATGGAACTCTAAATGTAAACAAAGAATAAAAATATAAACAAAGACTACAAATGTAAACAAAGACACAAAATGGGACTCTAAATGTAAACAAAAAATAAAAATGTAAACAAAACTAAAAGTAAACATATACTACAAATATAAACAACGACTACAAATGTAAAAAAAACTAAATGTAAACAAAACTAAATGTAAACAAAAACTAGAAATATAAAGAAAGACTCTAAATGTAACCAAAATCTCTTGGTGTAAACAAGGACTCTAGGTGTAAAAAAGGACTACAAATGTAAACAAAGTCTCTAAATATAAACAAAGTCTAAATGTAAACAAAGACTACAAGTGTAAAAAAGGCTACAAATGTAAAAAAACTCTACATGTAAACAATCTCTCTAAATGTAAACAAAGAATAAAAATGTAAACAAAGACTATAAATGTTAAGAAAGTCTACAACTGTAAACAAAGACTACAAATGTAAACAAAGACACTAAACGTAAACAAAAACTACAAACGTAAACAGACTAAATGTAAGCAGACTACAAATGTAAACAAAGAATACAAATGTAAACAAAGAGCACAAATGTTAAGTGACTCAAACTGTAAACAAACTCTCTAAATGTAATCAAAGTCTACAAATGTAAACAGACTATAAATGAAAACAGACTCTAAATGCAAACAGACTAAAAATGTAAACAAAGACTACATATGTAAACAGACTCTAAATGTAAACAAAGACTGCAAATGTAAACATAGACTTAAATGTAAACAAAGACTACAAATGTAAACAAAGACTCTAAATGTAAAGAAGGTCTCTAAATTCAAAGAAAGATTACAAATGTAAACAAAGTCTAAAAATGTAAACAAAGTCTAAAAATGTAAACAAAGGCTACAAATGTAAACAAAGACTCTAAATGTAAAGAAGGTCTCTAAATTCAAAGAAAGATTACAAATGTAAACAAAGACTACAAATGTAAACAAAGACTACAAATATAAACAAAGACTCTAAATAAAACAGACTACAAATGTAAACAAAAACTACAAACGTAAACTAAAACTCTAAATGTAGACAAAGACTACAAATGTAAACAAAGACTGCAAACGTAAACAAAGACTCTCTATGTAAACAATCTAAATGTATAGAAAGACTACATATGTAAACAAAGAATTTAAATGTAAATAAAGACTACAAATGTAAACAAAGACCTTAAATGTAAACAAAGACCTTAAATGTAAACAGACTCTAAATTAAAACAAAGACTAAAAATGTAAACAAGTACTACAAACGTAAACAAAGACTCTAAATATAAAGAAGGTTTCTAAATGCAAACAAAGATTACAAATGTAAACAAAGACTACAAATGTAAACAAAGACTATAAATATAAACAAAGACTCTAAATGGAAACAGACTACAAATGTAAACAAAAACTACAAACGTAAACTAACACTCTAAATGTAAACAAAGACTACAAATGTAAACAAAACTAAAAGTAAACAAATACTACAAATATAAACAACGACTACAAATGTAAACAAAACTAAATGTAAACAAATACTAGAAATAAAAACAAAGACTCTAAATGTAACCAAAGATTGCAAACGTAAACAAAGTCTCTAAATGTAAACAAATAATAAAAATGTAAACAAAGACTCTAAATGTAATAAAAAACTCTGGGTATAAACAAGGACTCTAGGTGTAAACAAGGACTACAAATGTAAACAGACTCTAAATGTAAACAAAGCCTAAAAATAAAAACAAAGACTCTAAATGTAAACAAAGCCTAAAAATGTAAACAAAGACTAAAAATGTAAACAAAGGCTCTAAATAGAAACAAACGCGCTATATGTAAACAAAGACTCTAAATAAAACTCTAAATGTAAACAAAGAATAAAAATGTAAACAAGTACTACAAATATAAACAACGACTACAAATGTAAACAAAACTAAATGTAAACAAATACTAGAAATAAAAACAAAGACTCTAAATGTAACCAAAGATTGCAAACGTAAACAAAGCCTCTAAATGTAAACAAATAATAAAAATGTAAACAAAGACTCTAAATGTAATAAAAAACTCTGGGTATAAACAAGGACTCTAGGTGTAAACAAGGACTACAAATGTAAAGAGACTCTAAATGTAAACAAAGCCTAAAAATAAAAACAAAGACTCTAAATGTAAACAAAGGCTCTAAATGTAAACAAACGCGCCATATGTAAACAAAGACACTAAATGGAACTCTAAATGTAAACAAAGAATAAAAATATAAACAAAGACTACAAATGCAAACAAAGACACAAAATGGGACTCTAAATGTAAACAAAAAATAAAAATGTAAACAAAACTAAAAGTAAACATATACTACAAATATAAACAACGACTACAAATGTAAACAAAACTAAATGTAAACAAAAACTAGAAATATAAAGAAAGACTCTAAATGTAACCAAAATCTCTTGGTGTAAACAAGGACTCTAGGTGTAAAAAAGGACTACAAATGTAAACAAAGTCTCTAAATATAAACAAAGTCTAAATGTAAACAAAGACTACAAGTGTAAACAAGGACTACAAATGTAAAAAAAACTCTACATGTAAACAATCTCTCTAAATGTAAACAAAGAATAAAAATGTAAACAAAGACTATAAATGTTAAGAAAGTCTACAACTGTAAACAAAGACTACAAATGTAAACAAAGACACTAAACGTAAACAAAAACTACAAACGTAAACAGACTCTAAGTGTAAACAGACAACAGATGTAAACAAAGCCTCTAAATATAAACAAAGTATCTAAACGTAAGCAGACTACAAATGTAAACAAAGAGCACAAATGTTCAGTGACTCAAACTGTAAACAAACTCTCTAAATGTAAACAAAGTCTACAAAAGTAAACAGACTATAAATGAAAACAGACTCTAAATGCAAACCGACTAAAAATGTATACAAAGACTACATATGTAAACAGACTCTAAATGTAAACAAAGACTGCAAATGTAAACATAGATCTAAATGTAAACAAAGACTACAAATGTAAACAAAGACTCTATATGTAAACAAAGTCTAAAAATGTAAACAAAGTCTAAAAATGTAAACAAAGGCTACAAATGTAAACAAAGACTCTAAATGTAAAGAAGGTCTCTAAATTCAAAGAAAGATTACAAATGTAAACAAAGACTACAAATATAAACAAAGACTCTAAATAAAACAGACTACAAATGTAAACAAAAACTATAAACGTAAACTAAAACTCTAAATGTAGACAAAGACTACAAATGTAAACAAAGACTGCAAACGTAAACAAAGACTCTCTATGTAAACAATCTAAATGTATAGAAAGACTACATATGTAAACAAAGAATTTAAATGTAAATAAAGACTACAAATGTAAACAAAGACCTTAAATGTAAACAGACTCTAAATTAAAACAAAGACTAAAAATGTAAACAAGTACTACAAACGTAAACAAAGACTCTAAATATAAAGAAGGTTTCTAAATGCAAACAAAGATTACAAATGTAAACAAAGACTACAAATGTAAACAAAGACTATAAATATAAACAAAGACTCTAAATGGAAACAGACTACAAATGTAAACAAAAACTACAAACGTAAACTAACACTCTAAATGTAAACAAAGACTACAAATGTAAACAAAACTAAAAGTAAACAAATACTACAAATATAAACAACGACTACAAATGTAAACAAAACTAAATGTAAACAAATACTAGAAATAAAAACAAAGACTCTAAATGTAACCAAAGATTGCAAACGTAAACAAAGTCTCTAAATGTAAACAAATAATAAAAATGTAAACAAAGACTCTAAATGTAATAAAAAACTCTGGGTATAAACAAGGACTCTAGGTGTAAACAAGGACTACAAATGTAAACAGACTCTAAATGTAAACAAAGCCTAAAAATAAAAACAAAGACTCTAAATGTAAACAAAGCCTAAAAATGTAAACAAAGACTAAAAATGTAAACAAAGGCTCTAAATAGAAACAAACGCGCTATATGTAAACAAAGACTCTAAATAAAACTCTAAATGTAAACAAAGAATAAAAATGTAAACAAGTACTACAAATATAAACAACGACTACAAATGTAAACAAAACTAAATGTAAACAAATACTAGAAATAAAAACAAAGACTCTAAATGTAACCAAAGATTGCAAACGTAAACAAAGCCTCTAAATGTAAACAAATAATAAAAATGTAAACAAAGACTCTAAATGTAATAAAAAACTCTGGGTATAAACAAGGACTCTAGGTGTAAACAAGGACTACAAATGTAAAGAGACTCTAAATGTAAACAAAGCCTAAAAATAAAAACAAAGACTCTAAATGTAAACAAAGGCTCTAAATGTAAACAAACGCGCCATATGTAAACAAAGACTCTAAATGGAACTCTAAATGTAAACAAAGAATAAAAATATAAACAAAGACTACAAATGCAAACAAAGACACAAAATGGGACTCTAAATGTAAACAAAAAATAAAAATGTAAACAAAACTAAAAGTAAACATATACTACAAATATAAACAACGACTACAAATGTAAACAAAACTAAATGTAAACAAAACTAAATGTAAACAAAAACTAGAAATATAAAGAAAGATTCTAAATGTAACCAAAATCTCTTGGTGTAAACAAGGACTCTAGGTGTAAAAAAGGACTACAAATGTAAACAAAGTCTCTAAATATAAACAAAGTCTAAATGTAAACAAAGACTACAAGTGTAAACAAGGACTACAAATGTAAAAAAAACTCTACATGTAAACAATCTCTCTAAATGTAAACAAAGAATAAAAATGTAAACAAAGACTATAAATGTTAAGAAAGTCTACAACTGTAAACAAAGACTACAAATGTAAACAAAGACACTAAACGTAAACAAAAACTACAAACGTAAACAGACTCTAAGTGTAAACAGACAACAGATGTAAAGAAAGCCTCTAAATATAAACAAAGTATCTAAACGTAAGCAGACTACAAATGTAAACAAAGAGCACAAATGTTCAGTGATTCAAACTGTAAACAAACTCTCTAAATGTAAACAAAGTCTACAAAAGTAAACAGACTATAAATGAAAACAGACTCTAAATGCAAACCGACTAAAAATGTATACAAAGACTACATATGTAAACAGACTCTAAATGTAAACAAAGACTGCAAATGTAAACATAGATCTAAATGTAAACAAAGACTACAAATGTAAACAAAGACTCTATATGTAAACAAAGTCTAAAAATGTAAACAAAGTCTAAAAATGTAAACAAAGGCTACAAATGTAAACAAAGACTCTAAATGTAAAGAAGGTCTCTAAATTCAAAGAAAGATTACAAATGTAAACAAAGACTACAAATATAAACAAAGACTCTAAATAAAACAGACTACAAATGTAAACAAAAACTATAAACGTAAACTAACACTCTAAATGTAGACAAAGACTACAAATGTAAACCAAGACTGCAAACGTAAACAAAGACTCTATATGTAAACAATCTAAATGTATAGAAAGACTACATATGTAAACAAGGATTTAAATGTAAATAAAGACTGCAAATGTAAACAAAGACCTTAAATGTAAACAGACTCTAAATATAAAACAAAGATTAAAAATGTAAACAAAGACTACAAACGTAAACAAAGACTCTAAATATAAAGAAGGTCTCTAAATGCAAACAAAGATTACAAATGTAAACAAAGACTACAAATGTAAACAAAAAATACAAACGTAACCTAACACTCTAAATGTAAACAAAGACTACAAATGTAAACAAAACTAAAAGTAAACAAATACTACAAATATAAACAACGACTACAAATGTAAACAAAACTAAATGTAAACAAATACTAGAAATATAAACAAAGACTCTAAATGTAACCAAAGATTGCAAACGTAAACAAAGTCTCTAAATGTAAACAAATAATAAAAATGTTAACAAAGACTCTAAATGTAATAAAAAACTCTGGGTATAAACAAGGACTCTAGGTGTAAACAAGGACTACAAATGTAAACAGACTCTAAATGTAAACAAAGCCTAAAAATAAAAACAAAGACTCTAAATGTAAACAAAGGCTCTAAATGTAAACAAACGCGCCATATGTAAACAAAGACACTAAATGGAACTCTAAAGGTAAACAAAGAATAAAAATATAAACAAAGACTACAAATGTAAACAAAGACACAAAATGGGACTCTAAATGTAAACAAAAAATAAAAATGTAAACAAAACTAAAAGTAAACATATACTACAAATATAAACAACGACTACAAATGTAAAAAAAACTAAATGTAAACAAAACTAAATGTAAACAAAAACTAGAAATATAAAGAAAGACTCTAAATGTAACCAAAATCTCTTGGTGTAAACAAGGTCTCTAGGTGTAAAAAAGGACTACAAATGTAAACAAAGTCTCTAAATATAAACAAAGTCTAAATGTAAACAAAGACTACAAGTGTAAAAAAGGCTACAAATGTAAAAAAACTCTACATGTAAACAATCTCTCTAAATGTAAACAAAGAATAAAAACGTAAACAAAGACTATAAATGTTAAGAAAGTCTACAACTGTAAACAAAGACTACAAATGTAAACAAAGACACTAAACGTAAACAAAAACTACAAACGTAAACAGACTAAATGTAAGCAGACTACAAATGTAAACAAAGAATACAAATGTAAACAAAGAGCACAAATGTTAAGTGACTCAAACTGTAAACAAACTCTCTAAATGTAATCAAAGTCTACAAATGTAAACAGACTATAAATGAAAACAGACTCTAAATGCAAACAGACTAAAAATGTAAACAAAGACTACATATGTAAACAGACTCTAAATGTAAACAAAGACTGCAAATGTAAACATAGACTTAAATGTAAACAAAGACTACAAATGTAAACAAAGACTCTAAATGTAAAGAAGGTCTCTAAATTCAAAGAAAGATTACAAATGTAAACAAAGTCTAAAAATGTAAACAAAGTCTAAAAATGTAAACAAAGGCTACAAATGTAAACAAAGACTCTAAATGTAAAGAAGGTCTCTAAATTCAAAGAAAGATTACAAATGTAAACAAAGACTACAAATATAAACAAAGACTCTAAATAAAACAGACTACAAATGTAAACAAAAACTACAAACGTAAACTAAAACTCTAAATGTAGACAAAGACTACAAATGTAAACAAACACTGCAAACGTAAACAAAGACTCTATGTAAACAATCTAAATGTATAGAAAGACTACATATGTAAACAAAGAATTTAAATGTAAATAAAGACTACAAATGTAAACAAAGACCTTAAATGTAAACAGAATCTAAATTGAAACAAAGACTAAAAATGTAAACAAATACTACAAACGTAAACAGACTCTAAATATAAACAAAGTCTAAAAATAAAAACAAAGACTCTAAATGTAAACAAAGGCTAAAAATGTAAACAAAGACTACAATTGTAAACAAAGGGACTAAATGTAAACACTCTAAATGTAAACTAAGCCTACATATGTAAACAAAAACTACAAATGTAAACAAAGACTACAAATGTAAACAAAGACTCTAAATCGAAACAGACTACAAATGTAAACAAAAACTACAAACGTAAACTAACACTCTAAATGTAAACAAAGACTACAAATGTAAACAAAACTAAAAGTAAACAAATACTACAAATATAAACAACGACTACAAATGTAAACAAAACTAAATGTAAACAAATACTAGAAATATAAACAAAGACTCTAAATGTAACCAAAGATTGCAAACGCATACAAAGTCTCTAAATGTAAACAAATAATAAAAATGTAAACAAAGACTCTAAATGTAATAAAAAACTCTGGGTATAAACAAGGACTCTAGGTGTAAACAAGGACTACAAATGTAAACAGACTCTAAATGTAAACAAAGCTTAAAAATAAAACCAAAGACTCTAAATGTAAACAAAGGCTAAAAATGTAAACAAAGACTAAAATTGTAAACAAAGACACTAAATGGAACTCTAAATGTAAACAAAGAATAAAAATGTAAACAAAGACTACAAATGTAAACAAAGACACAAAATGGGACTCTAAATGTAAACAAAAAATAAATATGTAAACAAAGACTACAAATGTAAACAAAACTAAAAGTAACAAATACTACAAATATAAACAACGATTACAAATGTAAACAAAACTAAATGTAAACAAAACTAAATGTAAACAAAACTAAATGTAAACAAATACTAGAAATATAAACAAAGACTCTAAATGTAACCAAAGTCTCTTGGTGTAAACAAGGACTCTAGGTGTAAAAAAGGACTACAAATGTAAACAAAGTCTCTAAATATAAACCAAGTCTAAATGTAAACAAAGACTACAAGTGTAAACAAGGACTACAAATGTAAAAAAAACTCTACATGTAAACAATCTCTCTAAATGTAAACAAAGAATAAAAATGTAAACAAAGACTATAAATGTTAAGAAAGTCTACAACTGTAAACAAAGACTACAAATGTAAACAAAGACACTAAACGTAAACAAAAACTACAAACGTAAACAGACTCTAAGTGTAAACAGACAACAAATGTAAACAAAGCCTCTAAATATAAACAAAGTATCTAAATGTAAGCAGACTACAAATGTAAACAAAGAGCACAAATGTTAAGTTACTCAAACTGTAAACAAACTCTCTAAATGTAAACAAAGTCTACAAATGTAAACAGACTATAAATGAAAACAGACTCTAAATGCAAACAGACTAAAAATGTAAACAAAGACTACATATGTAAACAGACTCTAAATGTAAACAAAGACTGCAAATGTAAACATTGACCTAAATGTAAACAAAGACTACAAATGTAAACAAAGACTCTATATGTAAACAAAGTCTAAAAATGTAAACAAAGTCTAAAAATGTAAACAAAGTCTACAAATGTAAACAAAGACTCTAAATTTAAAGAAGGTCTCTAAATTCAAAGAAAGATTACAAATTTAAACAAAGACTACAAATGTAAACAAAGACTACAAATATAAACAAAGACTCTAAATAGAAACAGACTACAAATGTAAACAAAAACTACAAACGTAAACTAACACTCTAAATGTAAACAAAGACTACAAATGTAAACAAAGACTGCAAACGTAAACAAAAACTCTAAATGTAAAGAAATAATAAAAATGTAAACAAAGACTCTAAATGTACTAAAAAACTCTGGGTATAAACAAGGACTACAAATGTAAACAGACTCTAAATATAAACAAAGTCTAAAAATAAAAACAAAGACTCTAAATGTAAACAAAGGCTAAAAATATAAACAAAGACTACAAATGTAAACAAAGGGACTAAATGTAAACACTCTAAATGTAAACAAAGCCTACATATGTAAACAAAAACTACAAATGTAAACAAAGACTACAAATGTAAACAAAGACTCTAAATGGAAACAGACTACAAATGTAAACAAAAACTACGAACGTAAACTAACAATCTAAATGTAAACAAAGACTACAAATGAAAACAAAACTAAAAGTAAACAAATACTACAAATATAAACAAAGACTCTAAATGTAACCAAAGATTGCAAACGTAAACAAAGTCCCTAAATGTAAACAAATAATAAAAATGTAAACAAAGACTCTATATGTAAACAAAGTCTAAAAATGTAAACAAAGTCTACAAATGTAAACAAAGACTCTAAATTTAAAGAAGGTCTCTAAATTCAAAGAAAGATTACAAATTTAAACAAAGACTACAAATGTAAACAAAGACTACAAATATAAACAAAGACTCTAAATAGAAACAGACTACAAATGTAAACAAAAACTACAAACGTAAACTAACACTCTAAATGTAAACAAAGACTACAAATGTAAACAAAGACTGCAAACGTAAACAAAAACTCTAAATGTAAAGAAATAATAAAAATGTAAACAAAGACTCTAAATGTAATAAAAAACTCTGGGTATAAACAAGGACTACAAATGTAAACAGACTTTAAATATAAACAAAGTCTAAAAATAAAAACAAAGACTCTAAATGTAAACAAAGGCTAAAAATATAAACAAAGACTACAAATGTAAACAAAGGGACTAAATGTAAACACTCTAAATGTAAACAAAGCCTACATATGTAAACAAAAACTACAAATGTAAACAAAGACTACAAATGGAAACAAAGACTCTAAATGGAAACAGACTACAAATGTAAACAAAAACTACGAACGTAAACTAACAATCTAAATGTAAACAAAGACTACAAATGAAAACAAAACTAAAAGTAAACAAATACTACAAATATAAACAAAGACTCTAAATGTAACCAAAGATTGCAAACGTAAACAAAGTCCCTAAATGTAAACAAATAATAAAAATGTAAACAAAGACTCTAAATGTAATTAAAAACTCTGGGTATAAACAAGGACTCTAGGTGTAAACAAGGACTACAAACGTAAACAGACTCTAAATGTAAACAAAGCCTGAAAATAGAAACAAAGACTCTAAATGTAAACAAAGGCTAAAAATGTAAACAAAGACTAAAAATGTAAACAAAGGCTCTAAATGTAAACAAACGCGCTATATGTAAACAAAGACACTAAATGGAACTCTAAATGTAAACAAAGAATAAAAATGTAAACAAAACTAAAAGTAAACAAATACTACAAATATAAACACCGACTACAAATGTAAACAAAACTAAATGTAAACAAAACTAAATGTAAACAAAAACTAGAAATATAAACAAATACTCTAAATGTAACCAAAATCTCTTGGTGTAAACAACGACTCTAGGTGTAAAAAAGGACTACAAATGTAAACAAAGTCTCTAAATATAAACAAAGTCTAAATGTAAACAAAGACTACAAGTGTAAACAAGGACTACAAATGTAAAAAAAAAACTCTACATGTAAACAATTTCTCTAAATGTAAACAAAGAATAAAAATGTAAACAAAGACTATAAATGTTAAGAAAGTCTACAACTGTAAACAAAGACTACAAATGTAAACAAAGACACTAAACGTAAACAAAAACTACAAACGTAAACAGACTAAATGTAAGCAGACTACAAATGTAAACAAAGAATACAAATGTAAACAAAGAGCACAAATGTTAAGTGACTCAAACTGTAAACAAACTCTCTAAATGTAATCAAAGTCTACAAATGTAAACAGACTATAAATGAAAACAGACTCTAAATGCAAACAGACTAAAAATGTAAACAAAGACTACATATGTAAACAGACTCTAAATGTAAACAAAGACTGCAAATGTAAACATAGACTTAAATGTAAACAAAGACTACAAATGTAAACAAAGACTCTAAATGTAAAGAAGGTCTCTAAATTCAAAGAAAGATTACAAATGTAAACAAAGTCTAAAAATGTAAACAAAGTCTAAAAATGTAAACAAAGGCTACAAATGTAAACAAAGACTCTAAATGTAAAGAAGGTCTCTAAATTCAAAGAAAGATTACAAATGTAAACAAAGACTACAAATGTAAACAAAGACTACAAATAAAAACAAAGACTCTAAATAAAACAGACTACAAATGTAAACAAAAACTACAAACGTAAACTAAAACTCTAAATGTAGACAAAGACTACAAATGTAAACAAAGACTGCAAACGTAAACAAAGACTCTCTATGTAAACAATCTAAATGTATAGAAAGACTACATATGTAAACAAAGAATTTAAATGTAAATAAAAACTACAAATGTAAACAAAGACCTTAAATGTAAACAGACTCTAAATTAAAACAAAGACTAAAAATGTAAACAAATACTACAAACGTAAACAAAGACTCTAAATATAAAGAAGGTTTCTAAATGCAAACAAAGATTACAAATGTAAACAAAGACTACAAATGTAAACAAAGACTATAAATATAAATAAAGACTCTAAATGGAAACAGACTACAAATGTAAACAAAAACTACAAACGTAAACTAACACTCTAAATGTAAACAAAGACTACAAATGTAAATAAAACTAAAAGTAAACAAATACTACAAATATAAACAACGACTACAAATGTAAACAAAACTAAATGTAAACAAATACTAGAAATAAAAACAAAGACTCTCAATGTAACCAAAGATTGCAAACGTAAACAAAGTCTCTAAATGTAAACAAATAATAAAAATGTAAACAAAGACTCTAAATGTAATAAAAAACTCTGGGTATAAACAAGGACTCTAGGTGTAAACAAGGACTACAAATGTAAACAGACTCTAAATGTAAACAAAGCCTAAAAATAAAAACAAAGACTCTAAATGTAAACAAAGCCTAAAAATATAAACAAAGACTAAAAATGTAAACAAAGGCTCTAAATAGAAACAAACGCGCTATATGTAAACAAAGACTCTAAATAAAACTGTAAATGTAAACAAAGAATAAAAATGTAAACAAGTACTACAAATATAAACAACGACTACAAATGTAAACAAAACTAAATGTAAACAAATACTAGAAATAAAAACAAAGACTCTAAATGTAATAAAAAACTCTGGGTATAAACAAGGACTCTAGGTGTAAACAAGGACTACAAATGTAAAGAGACTCTAAATGTAAACAAAGCCTAAAAATAAAAACAAAGACTCTAAATGTAAACAAAGGCTCTAAATGTAAACAAACGCGCCATATGTAAACAAAGACACTAAATGGAACTCTAAATGTAAACAAAGAATAAAAATATAAACAAAGACTACAAATGTAAACAAAGACACAAAATGGGACTCTAAATGTAAACAAAAAATAAAAATGTAAACAAAAGTAAACATATACTACAAATATAAACAACGACTACAAATGTAAACAAAACTAAATGTAAACAAAACTAAATGTAAACAAAAACTAGAAATATAAAGAAAGACTCTAAATGTAACCAAAATCTCTTGGTGTAAACAAGGACTCTAGGTGTAAAAAAGGACTACAAATGTAAACAAAGTCTCTAAATATAAACAAAGTCTAAATGTAAACAAAGACTACAAGTGTAAACAAGGACTACAAATGTAAAAAAAACTCTACATGTAAACAATCTCTCTAAATGTAAACAAAGAATAAAAATGTAAACAAAGACTATAAATGTTAAGAAAGTCTACAACTGTAAACAAAGACTACAAATGTAAACAAAGACACTAAACGTAAACAAAAACTACAAACGTAAACAGACTCTAAGTGTAAACAGACAACAGATGTAAACAAAGCCTCTAAATATAAACAAAGTATCTAAACGTAAGCAGACTACAAATGTAAACAAAGAGCACAAATGTACAGTGACTCAAGCTGTAAACAAACTCTCTAAATGTAAACAAAGTCTACAAAAGTAAACAGACTATAAATGAAAACAGACTCTAAATGCAAACCGACTAAAAATGTATACAAAGACTACATATGTAAACAGACTCTAAATGTAAACAAAGACTGCAAATGTAAACATAGATCTAAATGTAAACAAAGACTACAAATGTAAACAAAGACTCTATATGTAAACAAAGTCTAAAAATGTAAACAAAGTCTAAAAATGTAAACAAAGGCTACAAATGTAAACAAAGACTCTAAATGTAAAGAAGGTCTCTAAATTCAAAGAAAGATTACAAATGTAAACAAAGACTACAAATATAAACAAAGACTCTAAATAAAACAGACTACAAATGTAAACAAAAACTATAAACGTAAACTAACACTCTAAATGT
This sequence comes from Salticus scenicus, assembly GCA_963930645.1. Taxonomy (NCBI): domain Eukaryota; kingdom Metazoa; phylum Arthropoda; class Arachnida; order Araneae; family Salticidae; genus Salticus; species Salticus scenicus. The sequence goes on from CAWVNO010003029.1 coordinate 528,598, forward strand.
AGACAAAGACTACAAATGTAAACCAAGACTGCAAACGTAAACAAAGACTCTATATGTAAACAATCTAAATGTATAGAAAGACTACATATGTAAACAAAGATTTAAATGTAAATAAAGACTGCAAATGTAAACAAAGACCTTAAATGTAAACAGACTCTAAATTAAAACAAAGATTAAAAATGTAAACAAAGAATACAAACGTAAACAAAGACTCTAAATATAAAGAAGGTCTCTAAATGCAAACAAAGATTACAAATGTAAACAAAGACTACAAATGTAAACAAAAACTACAAACGTAACCTAACACTCTAAATGTAAACAAAGACTTCAAATGTAAACAAAACTAAAAGTAAACAAATACTACAAATATAAACAACGACTACAAATGTAAACAAAACTAAATGTAAACAAATACTAGAAATATAAACAAAGACTCTAAATGTAACCAAAGATTGCAAACGTAAACAAAGTCTCTAAATGTAAACAAATAATAAAAATGTAAACAAAGACTCTAAATGTAATAAAAAACTCTGGGTATAAACAAGGACTCTAGGTGTAAACAAGGACTACAAATGTAAACAGACTCTAAATGTAAACAAAGCCTAAAAATAAAAACAAAGACTCTAAATGTAAACAAAGGCTCTAAATGTAAACAAACGCGCCATATGTAAACAAAGACACTAAATGGAACTCTAAATGTAAACAAAGAATAAAAATATAAACAAAGACTACAAATGTAAACAAAGACACAAAATGGGACTCTAAATGTAAAAAAAAATAAAAATGTAAACAAAACTAAAAGTAAACATATACTACAAATATAAACAACGACTACAAATGTAAAAAAAACTAAATGTAAACAAAACTAAATGTAAACAAAAACTAGAAATATAAAGAGACTCTAAATGTAACCAAAATCTCTTGGTGTAAACAAGGACTCTAGGTGTAAAAAAGGACTACAAATGTAAACAAAGTCTCTAAATATAAACAAAGTCTAAATGTAAACAAAGACTACAAGTGTAAAAAAGGCTACAAATGTAAAAAAACTCTACATGTAAACAATCTCTCTAAATGTAAACAAAGAATAAAAATGTAAACAAAGATTATAAATGTTAAGAAAGTCTACAACTGTAAACAAAGACTACAAATGTAAACAAAAACACTAAACGTAAACAAAAACTACAAACGTAAACAGACTAAATGTAAGCAGACTACAAATGTAAACAAAGAATACAAATGTAAACAAAGAGCACAAATGTTAAGTGACTCAAACTGTAAACAAACTCTCTAAATGTAATCAAAGTCTACAAATGTAAACAGACTATAAATGAAAACAGACTCTAAATGCAAACAGACTAAAAATGTAAACAAAGACTACATATGTAAACAGACTCTAAATGTAAACAAAGACTGCAAATGTAAACATAGACTTAAATGTAAACAAAGACTACAAATGTAAACAAAGACTCTAAATGTAAAGAAGGTCTCTAAATTCAAAGAAAGATTACAAATGTAAACAAAGTCTAAAAATGTAAACAAAGTCTAAAAATGTAAACAAAGGCTACAAATGTAAACAAAGACTCTAAATGTAAAGAAGGTCTCTAAATTCAAAGAAAGATTACAAATGTAAACAAAGACTACAAATGTAAACAAAGACTACAAATATAAACAAAGACTCTAAATAAAACAGACTACAAATGTAAACAAAAACTACAAACGTAAACTAAAACTCTAAATGTAGACAAAGACTACAAATGTAAACAAAGACTGCAAACGTAAACAAAGACTCTCTATGTAAACAATCTAAATGTATAAAAAGACTACATATGTAAACAAAGAATTTAAATGTAAATAAAGACTACAAATGTAAACAAAGACCTTAAATGTAAACAGACTCTAAATTAAAAAGAAGACTAAAAATGTAAACAAGTACTACAAACGTAAACAAAGACTCTAAATATAAAGAAGGTTTCTAAATGCAAACAAAGATTACAAATGTAAACAAAGACTACAAATGTAAACAAAGACTATAAATATAAACAAAGACTCTAAATGGAAACAGACTACAAATGTAAACAAAAACTACAAACGTAAACTAACACTCTAAATGTAAACAAAGACTACAAATGTAAACAAAACTAAAAGTAAACAAATACTACAAATATAAACAACGACTACAAATGTAAACAAAACTAAATGTAAACAAATACTAGAAATAAAAACAAAGACTCTAAATGTAACCAAAGATTGCAAACGTAAACAAAGTCTCTAAATGTAAACAAATAATAAAAATGTAAACAAAGACTCTAAATGTAATAAAAAACTCTGGGTATAAACAAGGACTCTAGGTGTAAACAAGGACTACAAATGTAAACAGACTCTAAATGTAAACAAAGCCTAAAAATAAAAACAAAGACTCTAAATGTAAACAAAGCCTAAAAATGTAAACAAAGACTAAAAATGTAAACAAAGGCTCTAAATAGAAACAAACGCGCTATATGTAAACAAAGACTCTAAATAAAACTCTAAATGTAAACAAAGAATAAAAATGTAAACAAGTACTACAGATATAAACAACGACTACAAATGTAAACAAAACTAAATGTAAACAAATACTAGAAATAAAAACAAAGACTCTAAATGTAACCAAAGATTGCAAACGTAAACAAAGCCTCTAAATGTAAACAAATAATAAAAATGTAAACAAAGACTCTAAATGTAATAAAAAACTCTGGGTATAAACAAGGACTCTAGGTGTAAACAAGGACTACAAATGTAAAGAGACTCTAAATGTAAACAAAGCCTAAAAATAAAAACAAAGACTCTAAATGTAAACAAACGCGCCATATGTAAACAAAGACACTAAATGGAACTCTAAATGTAAACAAAGAATAAAAATATAAACAAAGACTACAAATGCAAACAAAGACACAAAATGGGACTCTAAATGTAAACAAAAAATAAAAATGTAAACAAAACTAAAAGTAAACATATACTACAAATATAAACAACGACTACAAATGTAAACAAAACTAAATGTAAACAAAACTAAATGTAAACAAAAACTAGAAATATAAAGAAAGACTCTAAATGTAACCAAAATCTCTTGGTGTAAACAAGGACTCTAGGTGTAAAAAAGGACTACAAATGTAAACAAAGTCTCTAAATATAAACAAAGTCTAAATGTAAACAAAGACTACAAGTGTAAACAAGGACTACAAATGTAAAAAAAACTCTACATGTAAACAATCTCTCTAAATGTAAACAAAGAATAAAAATGTAAACAAAGACTATAAATGTTAAGAAAGTCTACAACTGTAAACAAAGACTACAAATGTAAACAAAGACACTAAACGTAAACAAAAACTACAAACGTAAACAGACTCTAAGTGTAAACAGACAACAGATGTAAACAAAGCCTCTAAATATAAACAAAGTATCTAAACGTAAGCAGACTACAAATGTAAACAAAGAGCACAAATGTTCAGTGACTCAAACTGTAAACAAACTCTCTAAATGTAAACAAAGTCTACAAAAGTAAACAGACTATAAATGAAAACAGACTCTAAATGCAAACCGACTAAAAATGTATACAAAGACTACATATGTAAACAGACTCTAAATGTAAACAAAGACTGCAAATGTAAACATAGATCTAAATGTAAACAAAGACTACAAATGTAAACAAAGACTCTATATGTAAACAAAGTCTAAAAATGTAAACAAAGTCTAAAAATGTAAACAAAGGCTACAAATGTAAACAAAGACTCTAAATGTAAAGAAGGTCTCTAAATTCAAAGAAAGATTACAAATGTAAACAAAGACTACAAATATAAACAAAGACTCTAAATAAAACAGACTACAAATGTAAACAAAAACTATAAACGTAAACTAACACTCTAAATGTAGACAAAGACTACAAATGTAAACCAAGACTGCAAACGTAAACAAAGACTCTATATGTAAACAATCTAAATGTATAGAAAGACTACATATGTAAACAAGGATTTAAATGTAAATAAAGACTGCAAATGTAAACAAAGACCTTAAATGTAAACAGACTCTAAATTAAAACAAAGATTAAAAATGTAAACAAAGACTACAAACGTAAACAAAGACTCTAAATATAAAGAAGGTCTCTAAATGCAAACAAAGATTACAAATGTAAACAAAGACTACAAATGTAAACAAAAAATACAAACGTAACCTAACACTCTAAATGTAAACAAAGACTACAAATGTAAACAAAACTAAAAGTAAACAAATACTACAAATATAAACAAAGACTACAAATGTAAACAAAACTAAATGTAAACAAATACTAGAAATATAAACAAAGACTCTAAATGTAACCAAAGATTGCAAACGTAAACAAAGTCTCTAAATGTAAACAAATAATAAAAATGTAAACAAAGACTCTAAATGTAATAAAAAACTCTGGGTATAAACAAGGACTCTAGGTGTAAACAAGGACTACAAATGTAAACAGACTCTAAATGTAAACAAAGCCTAAAAATAAAAACAAAGACTCTAAATGTAAACAAAGGCTCTAAATGTAAACAAACGCGCCATATGTAAACAAAGACACTAAATGGAACTCTAAATGTAAACAAAGAATAAAAATATAAACAAAGACTACAAATGTAAACAAAGACACAAAATGGGACTCTAAATGTAAACAAAAAATAAAAATGTAAACAAAACTAAAAGTAAACATATACTACAAATATAAACAACGACTACAAATGTAAAAAAAACTAAATGTAAACAAAACTAAATGTAAACAAAAACTAGAAATATAAAGAAAGACTCTAAATGTAACCAAAATCTCTTGGTGTAAACAAGGACTCTAGGTGTAAAAAAGGACTACAAATGTAAACAAAGTCTCTAAATATAAACAAAGTCTAAATGTAAACAAAGACTACAAGTGTAAAAAAGGCTACAAATGTAAAAAAACTCTACATGTAAACAATCTCTCTAAATGTAAACAAAGAATAAAAATGTAAACAAAGACTATAAATGTTAAGAAAGTCTACAACTGTAAACAAAGACTACAAATGTAAACAAAGACACTAAACGTAAACAAAAACTACAAACGTAAACAGACTAAATGTAAGCAGACTACAAATGTAAACAAAGAATACAAATGTAAACAAAGAGCACAAATGTTAAGTGACTCAAACTGTAAACAAACTCTCTAAATGTAATCAAAGTCTACAAAAGTAAACAGACTATAAATGAAAACAGACTCTAAATGCAAACAGACTAAAAATGTAAACAAAGACTACATATGTAAACAGACTCTAAATGTAAACAAAGACTGCAAATGTAAACATAGACTTAAATGTAAACAAAGACTACAAATGTAAACAAAGACTCTAAATGTAAAGAAGGTCTCTAAATTCAAAGAAAGATTACAAATGTAAACAAAGTCTAAAAATGTAAACAAAGTCTAAAATTGTAAACAAAGGCTACAAATGTAAACAAAGACTCTAAATGTAAAGAAGGTCTCTAAATTCAAAGAAAGATTACAAATGTAAACAAAGACTACAAATATAAACAAAGACTCTAAATAAAACAGACTACAAATGTAAACAAAAACTACAAACGTAAACTAAAACTCTAAATGTAGACAAAGACTACAAATGTAAACAAACACTGCAAACGTAAACAAAGACTCTATGTAAACAATCTAAATGTATAGAAAGACTACATATGTAAACAAAGAATTTAAATGTAAATAAAGACTACAAATGTAAACAAAGACCTTAAATGTAAACAGAATCTAAATTGAAACAAAGACTAAAAATGTAAACAAATACTACAAACGTAAACAGACTCTAAATATAAACAAAGTCTAAAAATAAAAACAAAGACTCTAAATGTAAACAAAGGCTAAAAATGTAAACAAAGACTACAATTGTAAACAAAGGGACTAAATGTAAACACTCTAAATGTAAACAAAGCCTACATATGTAAACAAAAACTACAAATGTAAACAAAGACTACAAATGTAAACAAAGACTCTAAATGGAAACAGACTACAAATGTAAACAAAAACTACAAACGTAAACTAACACTCTAAATGTAAACAAAGACTACAAATGTAAACAAAACTAAAAGTAAACAAATACTACAAATATAAACAACGACTACAAATGTAAACAAAACTAAATGTAAACAAATACTAGAAATATAAACAAAGACTCTAAATGTAATAAAAAACTCTGGGTATAAACAAGGACTCTAGGTGTAAACAAGGACTACAAATGTAAACAGACTCTAAATGTAAACAAAGCTTAAAAATAAAACCAAAGACTCTAAATGTAAACAAAGGCTAAAAATGTAAACAAAGACTAAAAATCTAAACAAAGACACTAAATGGAACTCTAAATGTAAAAAAAAGAATAAAAATGTAAACAAAGACTACAAATGTAAACAAAGACACAAAATGGGACTCTAAATGTAAACAAAAAATAAATATGTAAACAAAGACTACAAATGTAAACAAAACTAAAAGTAACAAATACTACAAATATAAACAACGATTACAAATGTAAACAAAACTAAATGTAAACAAAACTAAATGTAAACAAATACTAGAAATATAAACAAAGACTCTAAATGTAACCAAAGTCTCTTGGTGTAAACAAGGACTCTAGGTGTAAAAAAGGACTACAAATGTAAACAAAGTCTCTAAATATGAACCAAGTCTAAATGTAAACAAAGACTACAAGTGTAAACAAGGACTACAAATGTAAAAAAAACTCTACATGTAAACAATCTCTCTAAATGTAAACAAAGAATAAAAATGTAAACAAAGACTATAAATGTTAAGAAAGTCTACAACTGTAAACAAAGACTACAAATGTAAACAAAGACACTAAACGTAAACAAAAACTACAAACGTAAACAGACTCTAAGTGTAAACAGACAACAAATGTAAAGAAAGCCTCTAAATATAAACAAAGTCTAAATGTAAACAAAGACTACAAGTGTAAAAAAGGACTACAAATGTAAAAAAAAACTCTACATGTAAACAATCTCTCTAAATGTAAACAAAGAATAAAAATGTAAACAAAGACTAACAATGTTAAGAAAGTCTACAACTGTAAACAAAGACTACAAATGTAAACAAAGACACTAAACGTAAACAAAAACTACAAACGTAAACAGACTCTAAGTGTAAACAGACAACAGATGTAAACAAAGCCTCTAAATATAAACAAAGTATCTAAATGTAAGCAGACTACAAATGTAAACAAAGAGCACAAATGTTAAGTTACTCAAACTGTAAACAAACTCTCTAAATGTAAACAAAGTCTACAAATGTAAACAGACTATAAATGAAAACAGACTCTAAATGCAAACAGACTAAAAATGTAAACAAAGACTACATATGTAAACAGACTCTAAATGTAAACAAAGACTGCAAATGTAAACATAGACCTAAATGTAAACAAAGACTACAAATGTAAACAAAGACTCTATATGTAAACAAAGTCTAAAAATGTAAACAAAGTCTAAAAATGTAAACAAAGTCTACAAATGTAAACAAAGACTCTAAATTTAAAGAAGGTCTCTAAATTCAAAGAAAGATTACAAATTTAAACAAAGACTACAAATGTAAACAAAGACTACAAATAGAAACAAAGACTCTAAATAGAAACAGACTACAAATGTAAACAAAAACTACAAACGTAAACTAACACTCTAAATGTAAACAAAGACTACAAATGTAAACAAAGACTGCAAACGTAAACAAAAACTCTAAATGTAAACAAATAATAAAAATGTAAACAAAGACTCTAAATGTAATAAAAAACTCTGGGTATAAACAAGGACTACAAATGTAAACAGACTCTAAATATAAACAAAGTCTAAAAATAAAAACAAAGACTCTAAATGTAAACAAAGGCTAAAAATATAAACAAAGACTACAAATGTAAACAAAGGGACTAAATGTAAACACTCTAAATGTAAACAAAGCCTACATATGTAAACAAAAACTACAAATGTAAACAAAGACTACAAATGTAAACAAAGACTCTAAATGGAAACAGACTACAAATGTAAACAAAAACTACGAACGTAAACTAACAATCTAAATGTAAACAAAGACTACAAATGAAAACAAAACTAAAAGTAAACAAATACTACAAATATAAACAAAGACTCTAAATGTAACCAAAGATTGCAAACGTAAACAAAGTCCCTAAATGTAAACAAATAATAAAAATGTAAACAAAGACTCTAAATGTAATTAAAAACTCTGGGTATAAACAAGGACTCTAGGTGTAAACAAGGACTACAAACGTAAACAGACTCTAAATGTAAACAAAGCCTGAAAATAGAAACAAAGACTCTAAATGTAAACAAAGGCTAAAAATGTAAACAAAGACTAAAAATGTAAACAAAGGCTCTAAATGTAAACAAACGCGCTATATGTAAACAAAGACACTAAATGGAACTCTAAATGTAAACAAAGAATAAAAATGTAAACAAAACTAAAAGTAAACAAATACTACAAATATAAACACCGACTACAAATGTAAACAAAACTAAATGTAAACAAAACTAAATGTAAACAAAAACTAGAAATATAAACAAATACTCTAAATGTAACCAAAATCTCTTGGTGTAAACAACGACTCTAGGTGTAAAAAAGGACTACAAATGTAAACAAAGTCTCTAAATATAAACAAAGTCTAAATGTAAACAAAGACTACAAGTGTAAACAAGGACTACAAATGTAAAAAAAAAACTCTACATGTAAACAATCTCTCTAAATGTAAACAAAGAATAAAAATGTAAACAAAGACTATAAATGTTAAGAAAGTCTACAACTGTAAACAAAGACTACAAATGTAAACAAAGACACAAAACGTAAACAAAAACTACAAACGTAAACAGACAACAAATGTAAAGAAAGCCTCTAAATATAAACAAAGTATCTAAATGTAAGCAGACTACAAATGTAAACAAAGAGCACAAATGTTAAGTGACTCAAACTGTAAACAAACTCTCTAAATGTAAACAAAGTCTACAAATGTAAACAGACTATAAATGAAAACAGACTCTAAAAGAAAACAGATTAAAAATGTAAACAAAGACTACATATGTAAACAGACTCTAAACGTAAACAAAGACTGCAAATATAAACATAGACCTAAATGTAAACAAAGACTACAAATGTAAACAAAGACTCTAAATGTAAAGAAGGTCTCTAAATGCAAAGAAAGATTACAAATGTAAACAAAGACTACAAATGTAAACAAAGACTACAAATATAAACAAAGACTCTAAATAAAACAGACTACAAATGTAAACAAAAACTACAAACGTAAACTAACACTCTAAATGTAGACAAAGACTACAAATGTAAACAAAGACTGCAAACGTAAACAAAGACTCAAAATGTAAACACTCTAAATGTATACAAAGACTACATACGTAAACAAAGAATTTAAATGTAAATAAAGAATACAAATGTAAACAAAGACCTTAAATGTAAACAGAATCTAAATTAAAACAAAGACTAAAAATGTAAACAAAGACTACAAACGTAAACAAAGACTCTAAATATAAAGAAGGTCTCTAAATGCAAACAAAGATTACAAATGTAAACAAAGCCTACAAATGTAAACAAAGACTCTAAATAGAAACAGACTACAAATGTAAACAAAAACTACAAACGTAAACTAACACTCTAAATGTAAACAAAGACTACAAATGTAAACAAAGACTGCAAACGTAAAAAAAAACTCTAAATGTAAACAAATAATAAAAATGTAAACAAAGACTCTAAATGTAATAAAAAACTCTGGGTATAAACAAGGACTACAAATGTAAACAAAGACTACAAATGTAAACAAAGACTACAAATATAAACAAAGACTCTAAATAGAAACAGACTACAAATGTAAACAAAAACTACAAACGTAAACTAACACTCTAAATGTAAACAAAGACTACAAATGTAAACAAAGACTGCAAACGTAAACAAAAACTCTAAATGTAAACAAATAATAAAAATGTAAACAAAGACTCCAAATGTAATAAAAACTCTGAGTATAAACAAGGACTACAAATGTAAACAGACTCTAAATATAAACAAAGACTAAAAATAAAAACAAAGACTCTAAATGTAAACAAAGTCTAAAAATGTAAACAAAGACTACAAATGTAAACAAAGGGACTAAATGTAAACACTCTAAATGTAAACAAAGCCTACATATGTAAACAAAAACTACAAATGTAAACAAAGACTCTAAATGGAAACAGACTACAAATGTAAACAAAAACTACAAACGTAAACTAACACTCAAAATGTAAACAAAAACTACAAATGTAAACAAAACTAAAAGTAAACAAATACTACAAATATAAACAACGACTACAAATGTATACAAAACTAAATGTAAACAAATACTAGAAATATAAACAAAGACTCTAAATGTAACCAAAGATTGCAAACGTAAACAAAGTCTCTAAATGTAAACAAATAATAAAAACGTAAACAAATAATAAAAATGTAAACAAAGACTCTGAATGTAATAAAAAACTCTGGGTATAAACAAGGACTCTAGGTGTAAACAAGGACTACAAATGTAAACAGACTCTAAATGTAAACAAAGCTTAAAAATAAAACCAAAGACTCTAAATGTAAACAAAGGCTAAAAATGTAAACAAAGACTAAAAATGTAAACAAAGGCTCTAAATGTAAACAAACGCGCTATATGTAAACAAAGACTACAAATGTAAACAAAGACACAAAATGGGACTCTAAATGTAAACAAAAAATAAAAATGTAAACAAAGACTACAAGTGTAAACAAGGACTACAAATGTAAACAAAAACTCTACATGTAAACAATCTCTCTAAATGTAAACAAAGACTACAAATATAAACGGACTCTAAATGTCAACAAAGTCTCTAAATTTAAACAAAGAATACAAATGTAAACAAAGACTATAAATGTTAAGAAAGTCTACAACTGTAAACAAAGACTACAAATGTAAACAAAGACACTAAACGTAAACAAAAACTACAAACGTAAACAGACTAAGTGTAAACAGACAACAAATGTAAACAAAGCCTCTAAATATAAACAAAGTATCTAAATGTAAGCAGACTACAAATGTAAACAAAGAATACAAATGTAAACAAAGAGCACAAATGTTAGGTGACTCAAACTGTAAACAAACTCTCTAAATGTAAACAAAGTCTACAAATGTAAACAGACTATAAATGAAAACAGACTCTAAATGCAAACAGACTATAATTGTAAACAAAGACTACATATGTAAACAGACTCTAAATGTAAACAAAGACTGCAAATGTAAACATAGACTTAAATGTAAACAAACGCTACAAATGTAAACAAAGTCTCTATATGTAAAGAAGGTCTCTAAATTCAAAGAAAGATTACAAATGTAAACAAAGACTACAAATGTAAACAAAGACTATAAATATAAACAAAGACTCTAAATGGAAACAGACTACAAATGTAAACAAAAACTACAAACGTAAGCTAACACTCTAAATGTAGACAAAGACTACAAATGTAAACAAAGACTGCAAACGTAAACAAAGACTCTATATGTAAACAATCTAAATGTATAGAAAGACTACATATGTAAACAAAGAATTTAAATGTAAACAAAGTCTAAAAATGTAAACAAAGGCTACAAATGTAAACAAAGACTCTAAATGTAAAGAAGGTCTCTAAATTCAAAGAAAGATTACAAATGTAAACAAAGACTACAAATGTAAACAAAGACTACAAATATAAACAAAGACTCTAAATAAAACAGACTACAAATGTAAACAAAAATTACAAACGTAAGCTAACACTCTAAATGTAGACAAAGACTACAAATATAAACAAAGACTGCAAACGTAAACAAAGACTCTATATGTAAACAATCTAAATGTATAGAAAGACTACATATGTAAACAAAGAATTTAAATGTAAACAAAGTCTAAAAATGTAAACAAAGACTACAAACGTAAACAAAGACTCTAAATATAAAGGTCTCTAAATGCAAACAAAGATTACAAATGTAAACAAAGACTACAAATGTAAACAAAGACTATAAATATAAACAAAGACTCTAAATGGAAATAGACTGTAAATGTAAACAAAAACTACAAACGTAAACTAACACTCTAAATGTAAACAAAGACTACAAATGTAAACAAAACTACAAGTAAACAAATACTACAAATATAAACAACGACTACAAATGTAAACAAAACTAAATGTAAACAAATACTAGAAATAAACACAAAGACTCTAAATGTAACCAAAGATTGCAAACGTAAACAAAGTCTCTAAATGTAAACAAATAATAAAAATGTAAACAAAGACTCTAAATGTAATAAAAAACTCTGGGTATAAACAAGGACTCTAGGTGTAAACAAGGACTACAAATGTAAACAGACTCTAAATGTAAACAAAGCCTAAAAATAAAAACAAAGACTCTAAATGTAAACAAAGGCTCTAAATGTAAACAAACGCGCTATATGTAAACAAAGACACTAAATGGAACTCTAAATGTAAACAAAGAATAAAAATGTAAACAAAGACTACAAATGTAAACAAAGACACAAAATGGGACTCTAAATGTAAACAAAAAATAAAATTGTAAACAAAACTAAAAGTAAACAAATACTACAAATATAAACAACGACTACAAATGTAAGCAAAACTAAATGTAAACAAAACTAAATGTAAACAAATACTAGAAATATAAACAAAGACTCTAAATGTAACCAAAATCTCTTGGTGTAAACAAGGACTCTAGGTGTAAAAAAGGCTACAAATGTAAACAAAGACTCTAAATGTAAAGAAGGTCTCTAAATTCAAAGAAAGATTACAAATGTAAACAAAGACTACAAATGTAAACAAAAACTACAAACGTAAACTAACACTCTAAATGTAGACAAAGACTACAAATGTAAACAAAGACTGCAAACGTAAACAAAGACTCTATATGTAAACAATCTAAATGTATAGAAAGACTACATATGTAAACAAAGAATTTAAATGTAAATAAAGACTACAAATGTAAACAAAGACCTTAAATGTAAACAGACTAAATTAAAACAAAGACTAAAAATGTAAACAAAGACTACAAACGTAAACAAAGACTCTAAATATAAAGAAGGTCTTTAAATGCAAACAAAGATTACAAATGCAAACAAAGACTACAAATGTAAACAAAGACTATAAATGGAAAAAGACTACAAATGTAAACAAAAACTACAAACGTAAACTAACACTCTAAATGTAAACAAAGACTACAAATGTAAACAAAACTAAAAGTAAACAAATACTACAAATATAAACAACGACTACAAATGTAAACAAAACTAAATGGAAACAAATACTAGAAATATAAACAAAGACTCTAAATGTAACTAAAGATTGCAAACGTAAACAAAGTCTCTAAATGTAAACAAATAATAAAAATGTAAACAAATAATAAAAATGTAAACAAATGATAAAAATGTAAACAAAGACTCTAAATGTAATAAAAAACTCTGGGTATAAACAAGGACTCTAGGTGTAAACAAGGACTACAAATGTAAACAGACTCTAAATGTAAACAAAGCCTAAAAATAAAAACAAAGACTCTAAATGTAAACAAAGGCTAAAAATGTAAACAAAGACTAAAAATGTAAACAAAGGCTCTAAATGTAAACAAACGCGCTATATGTAAACAAAGAGTCTAAATGGAACTTTAAATGTAAACAAAGAATAAAAATGTAAACAAAGACTACAAATGTAAACAAAGACACAAAATGGGACTCTAAATGTAAACAAAAAATAAAAATGTAAACAAAACTAAAAGTAAACAAATACTACAAATATAAACAACGACTACAAATGTAAACAAAACTAAATGTAAACAATACTAAATGTAAACAAATACTAGAAATATAAACAAAGACTCTAAATGTAACCAAAATCTCTTGGTGTAAACAGGGACTCTAGGTGCAAAAAAGGACTACAAATGTAAACAAAGTCTCTAAATATAAACAAAGTCTAAATGTAAACAAAGACTACAAGTGTAAACAAGAACTACAAATGTAAAAAAAACTCTACATGTAAACAATCTCTCTAAATGTAAACAAAGAATAAAAATGTAAACAAAGACTATAAATGTTAAGAAAGTCTACAACTGTAAACAAAGACTACAAATGTAAACAAAGACACTAAACGTAAACAAAAACTACAAACGTAAACAGACTCTAAGTGTAAACAGACAACAGATGTAAACAAAGCCTCTAAATATAAACAAAGTATCTAAATGTAAGCAGACTACAAATGTAAACAACGAGCACAAATGTTCAGTGACTCAAACTGTAAACAAACTCTCTAAATGTAAACAAAGTCTACAAATGTAAACAGACTATAAATGAAAACAGACTCTAAATGCAAACAGACTAAAAATGTATACAAAGACTAAAAATGTATACAAAGATGTAAACAGACTCTAAATGTAAACAAAGACTGCAAATGTAAACATAGACCTAAATGTAAACAAAGACTACAAATGTAAACAAAGACTCTATATGCAAACAAAGTCTAAAAATGTAAACAAAGCCTCTAAATATAAACAAAGTATCTAAATGTAAGCAGACTACAAATGTAAACAAAGAGCACAAATGTTCAGTGACTCAAACTGTAAACAAACTCTCTAAATGTAAACAAAGTCTACAAATGTAAACAGACTATAAATGAAAACAGACTCTAAATGCAAACAGACTAAAAATGTATACAAAGACTACATATGTAAACAGACTCTAAATGTAAACAAAGACTGCAAATGTAAACATAGACCTAAATGTAAACAAAGACTACAAATGTAAACAAAGACTCTATATGTAAACAAAGTCTAAAAATGTAAACAAAGTCTAAAAATGCAAACAAAGGCTACAAATGTAAACAAAGACTCTAAATGTAAAGAAGGTCTCTAAATTCAAAGAAAGATTACAAATGTAAACAAAGACTACAAATGTAAACAAAGACTACAAATATAAACAAAGACTCTAAATAAAACAGACTACAAATGTAAACAAAAACTATAAACGTAAACTAACACTCTAAATGTAGACAAAAACTACAAATGTAAACAAAGACGGCAAACGTAAACAAAGACTCTATATGTAAACAAACTAAATGTATAGAAAGACTACACATGTAAACAAGGATTTAAATGTAAATAAAGACTGCAAATGTAAACAAAGACCTTAAATGTAAACAGACTCTAAATTAAAACAAAGACTAAAAATGTAAACAAAGACTACAAATGTAAACAAAGACTCTAAATATAAAGAAGGTCTCTAAATGCAAACAAAGATTACAAATGTAAACAAAGACTACAAATGTAAACAAAAACTACAAACGTAACCTAACACTCTAAATGTAAACAAAGACTACAAATGTAAACAAAACTAAAAGTAAACAAATACTACAAATATAAACAACGACTACAAATGTAAACAAAACTAAATGTAAAAAAATACTAGAACTATAAACAAAGACTCTAAATGTAACCAAAGATTGCAAACGTAAACAAAGTCTCTAAATGTAAACAAATAATAAAAATGTAAACAAAGACTCAAAATGTAATAAAAAACTCTGTGTATAAACAAGGACTCTAGGTGTAAACAAGGACTACAAATGTAAACAGACTCTAAATGTAAACAAAGCCTAAAAATAAAAACAAAGACTCTAAATGTAAACAAAGGCTAAAAATGTAAACAAAGACTAAAAATGTAAGCAAAGGCTCTAAATGTAAACAAACGCGCTATATGTAAACAAAGACTCTAAATGGAACTCTAAATGTAAACAAAGAATAAAAATGTAAACAAAGACTACAAATGTAAACAAAGACACAAAATGGGACTCTAAATGTAAACAAAAAATAAAAATGTAAGTAAAACTAAAAGTAAACAAATACTACAAATATAAACAACGACTACAAATGTAAACAAAACTAAATGTAAACAATACTAAATGTAAACAAATACTAGAAATATAAACAAAGACTCTAAATGTAACCAAAATCTCTTGGTGTAAACAGGGACTCTAGGTGTAAAAAAGGACTACAAATGTAAACAATGTCTCTAAATATAAACAAAGTCTAAATGTAAACAAAGACTACAAGTGTAAACAAGGACTACAAATGTAAAAAAACTCTACATGTAAACAATCTCTCTAAATGTAAACAAAGAATAAAAATGTAAACAAAGACGATAAATGTTAAGAAAGTCTACAACTGTAAACAAACTCTACAAATGTAAACAAAGACACTAAACGTAAACAAAAACTACAAACGTAAACAGACTCTAAGTGTAAACAGACAACAAATGTAAACAAAGCCTCTAAATATAAACAAAGTATCTAAATGTAAGCAGACTACAAATGTAAACAAAGAGCACAAATGTTAAATGACTCAAACTGTAAACAAACTCTCTAAATGTAAACAAAGTCTACAAATGTAAACAGACTATAAATGAAAACAGACTCTAAAAGAAAACAGATTAAAAATGTAAACAAAGACTACATATGTAAACAGACTCTAAATATAAACAAAGTCTAAAAATAAAAACAAAGACTCTAAATGCAAACAAAAACTAAAAATGTAAACAAAGACTACAATTGTAAACAAAGGGACTAAATGTAAACACTCTAAATGTAAACAAAGCCTACATATGTAAACAAAAACTACAAATGTAAACAAAGACTACAAATGTAAACAAAGACTCTAAATGGAAACAGACTACAAATGTAAACAAAAACTACAAACGTAAACTAACACTCTAAATGTAAACAAAGACTACAAATGTAAACAAAACTAAAAGTAAACAAATACTACAAATATAAACAACGACTACAAATGTAAACAAAACTAAATGTAAACAAATCCTAGAAATATAAACAAAGACTCTAAATGTAACCAAAGATTGCAAACGTTAACAAAGTCTCTAAATGTAAACAAATAATAAAAATGTAAACAAAGACTCTAAATGAAATAAAAAACTATGGGTATAAACAAGGACTCTAGGTGTAAACAAGGACTACAAATGTAAACAGACTCTAAATGTAAACAAAGCTTAAAAATAAAACCAAAGACTCTAAATGTAAACAAAGGCTAAAAATGTAAACAAAGACTAAAAATGTAAACAAAGACACTAAATGGAACTCTAAATGTAAACAAAGAATAAAAATGTAAACAAAGACTACAAATGTAAACAAAGACACAAAATGGGACTCTAAATGTAAACAAAAAATAAAAATGTAAACAAAGACTACAAATGTAAACAAAACTAAAAGTAACAAATACTACAAATATAAACAACGATTACAAATGTAAACAAAACTAAATGTAAACAAATAATAGAAATATAAACAAAGACTCTAAATGTAACCAAAAACTCTTGGTGTAAACAAGGACTCTAGGTGTAAAAAAGGACTACAAATGTAAACAAAGTCTCTAAATATAAACAAAGTCTAAATATAAACAAAGACTACAAGAGTAAACAAGGACTACAAATGTAAACAAAAACTCTACATGTAAACAATCTCTCTAAATGTAAACAAAGAATAAAAATGTAAACAAAGACTATAAATGTTAAGAAAGTCTACAACTGTAAACAAAGACTACAAATGTAAACAAAGACACTAAACGTAAACAAAAACTACAAACGTAAACAGACTAAGTGTAAACAGACAACAAATGTAAACAAAGCCTCTAAATATAAACAAAGTATCTAAATGTAAGGAGACTACAAATGTAAACAAAGAATACAAATGTAAACAAAGAGCACAAATGTTAAGTGACTCAAACTGTAAACAAACTATCTAAATGTAATCAAAGTCTACAAATGTAAACAGACTATAAATGAAAACAGACTCTAAATGCAAACAGACTAAAAATGTAAACAAAGACTACATATGTAAACAGTTTCTAAATGTAAACAAAGACTGCAAATGTAAACATAGACTTAAATGTAAACAAAGACTATAAATGTAAACAAAGACTCTATATGTAAACAAAGTCTAAAAATGTAAACAAAGTCTAAAAATGTAAACAAAGGCTACAAGTGTAAACAAAGACTCTAAATGTAAAGAAGGTCTCTAAATTCAAAGAAAGATTACAAATGTAAACAAAGACTACAAATGTAAACAAAGACTACAAATATAAACAAAGACTCTAAATAAAACAGACTACAAATGTAAACAAAAACTACAAACGTAAACTAACACTCTAAATGTAGACAAAGACTACAAATGTAAACAAAGACTGCAAACGTAAACAAAGACTCTATGTAAACAATCTAAATGTATAGAAAGACTACATATGTAAACAAAGAATTTAAATGTAAATAAAGACTACAAATGTAAACAAAGACCTTAAATATAAACAGACTCTAAATTAAAACAGACTAAAAATGTAAACAAATACTACAAACGTAAACAAAGACTCTAAATATAAAGAAGGTCTCTAAATGCAAACAAAGATTACAAATGTAAACAAAGACTACAAATGTAAACAAAGACTATAAATATAAACAAAGACTCTAAATGGAAACAGACTACAAATGTAAACAAAATCTACAAACGTAAACTAACACTCTAAATGTAAACAAAGACTACAAATGTAAACAAAACTAAAAGTAAACAAATACTAGAAATAAAAACAAAGACTCTAAATGTAACCAAAGATTGCAAACGTAAACAAAGTCTCTAAATGTAAACAAATAATAAAAATGTAAACAAAGACTCTAAATGTAATAAAAAACTCTGGGTATAAAAAAGGACTCTAGGTGTAAACAAGGACTACAAATGTAAACAGACTCTAAATGTAAACAAAGCCTAAAAAAAAAACAAAGACTCTAAATGTAAACAAAGGCTAAAAATGTAAACAAAGACTAAAAATGTAAACAAAGGCTCTAAATGTAAACAAACGCGCTATATGTAAACAAACGCGCTATATGTAAACAAAGACTCTAAATGGAACTCTAAATGTAAACAAAGAATAAAAATGTAAACAAAGACTACAAATGTAAACAAAGACACAAAATGGGACTCTAAATGTAAACAAAAAATAAAAATGTAAACAAAACTAAAAGTAAACAAATACTACAAATATAAACAACGACTACAAATGTAAACAAAACTAAATGTAAACAATACTAAATGTAAACAAATACTAGAAATATAAACAAAGACTCTAAATGTAACCAAAATTTCTTGGTGTAAACAGGGACTCTAGGTGTAAAAAAGGACTACAAATGTAAACAAAGTCTCTAAATATAAACAAAGTCTAAATGTAAACAAAGACTACAAGTGTAAACAAGGACTACAAATGTAAAAAAAACTCTACATGTAAACAATCTCTCTAAATGTAAACAAAGAATAAAAATGTAAACAAAGACTATAAATGTTAAGAAAGTCTACAACTGTAAACAAAGACTACAAATGTAAACAAAGACACTAAACGTAAACAAAAACTACAAACGTAAACAGACTCTAAGTGTAAACAGACAACAGATGTAAACAAAGCCTCTAAATATAAACAAAGTATCTAAATGTAAGCAGACTACAAATGTAAACAAAGAGCACAAATATTCAGTGACTCAAACTGCAAACAAACTCTCTAAATGTAAACAAAGTCTACAAATGTAAACAGACTATAAATGAAAACAGACTCTAAATGCAAACAGACTAAAAATGTATACAAAGACTACATATGTAAACAGACTCTAAATGTAAAAAAAGACTGCAAATGTAAACATAGACCTAAATGTAAACAAAGACTACAAATGTAAACAAAGACTCTATATGTAAACAAAGTCTAAAAATGTAAACAAAGTCTAAAAATGCAAAGAAAGGCTACAAATGTAAACAAAGACTCTAAATGTAAAGAAGGTCTCTAAATTCAAAGAAAGATTACAAATGTAAACAAAGACTACAAATGTAAACAAAGACTACAAATATAAACAAAGACTCTAAATAAAACAGACTACAAATGTAAACAAAAACTATAAACGTAAACTAACACTCTAAATGTAGACAAAGACTACAAATGTAAACAAAGACGGCAAACGTAAACAAAGACTCTATATGTAAACAATCTAAATGTATAGAAAGACTACATATGTAAACAAGGATTTAAATGTAAATAAAGACTGCAAATGTAAACAAAGACCTTAAATGTAAACAGACTCTAAATTAAAACAAAGACTAAAAATGTAAACAAAGCTTACAAACGTAAACAAAGACTCTAAATATAAAGAAGGTCTCTAAATGCAAACAAAGATTACAAATGTACACAAAGACTACAAATGTAAACAAAAACTACAAACGTAACCTAACACTCTAAATGTAAACAAAGACTACAAATGTAAACAAAACTAAAAGTAAACAAATACTACAAATATAAACAACGACTACAAATGTAAACAAAACTAAATGTAAACAAATACTAGAAATATAAACAAAGACTCTAAATGTAACCAAAGGCTCTAAATGTAAACAAACGCGCTATATGTAAACAAAGACACTAAATGGAACTCTAAATGTAAACAAAGAATAAAAATGTAAACAAAGACTACAAATGTAAACAAAGACACAAAAAGGGACTCTAAATGTAAACAAAAAATAAAAATGGAAACAAAACTAAAAGTAAACAAATACTACAAATATAAACAACGACTACAAATGTAAGCAAAACTAAATGTAAACAAAACTAAATGTAAACAAATACTAGAAATATAAACAAAGACTCTAAATGTAACCAAAATCTCTTGGTGTAAACAAGGACTCTAGGTGTAAAAAAGGCTACAAATGTAAACAAAGACTCTAAATGTAAAGAAGGTCTCTAAATTCAAAGAAAGATTACAAATGTAAACAAAGACTACAAATGTAAACAAAGACTACAAATATAAACAAAGACTCTAAATAAAACAGACTACAAATGTAAACAAAAACTACAAACGTAAACTAACACTCTAAATGTAGACAAAGACTACAAATGTAAACAAAGACTGCAAACGTAAACAAAGACTCTATATGTAAACAATCTAAATGTATAGAAAGACTACATATGTAAACAAAGAATTTAAATGTAAATAAAGACTACAAATGTAAACAAAGATCTTAAATGTAAACAGACTAAATTAAAACAAAGACTAAAAATGTAAACAAAGACTACAAACGTAAACAAAGACTCTAAATATAAAGAAGGTCTCTAAATGCAAACAAAGATTACAAATGTAAACCAAGACTACAAATGTAAACAAAGACTATAAATGGAAAAAGACTACAAATGTCAACAAAAACTACAAACGTAAACTAACACTCTAAATGTAAACAAAGACTACAAATGTAAACAAAACTAAAAGTAAACAATTACTAGAAATACAAACAACGACTACAAATGTAAACAAAACTAAATGTAAACAAATACTAGAAATATAAACAAAGACTACAAATATAAACAAAGACTCTAAATAAAACTGACTACAAATGTAAACAAAAACTACAAACGTAAACTAACACTCTAAATGTAGACAAAGACTACAAATGTTAACAAAGACTGCAAACGTAAACAGACTCTAAATGTAAACAATCTAAATGTATACAAAGACTACATATGTAAACAGATTCTAAATGTAAACAAAGACTGCAAATATAAACATAGACCTAAATGTGAACAAAGACTACAAATGTAAACAAAGACTCTAAATGTAAAGAAGTTCTCTAAATGCAAAGAAAGATTACAAATATAAACAAAGACTACAAATGTAAACAAAGACTACAAATATAAACAAAGACTCTAAATAAAACTGACTACAAATGTAAACAAAAACTACAAACGTAAACTAACACTCTAAATGTAGACAAAGACTACAAATGTTAACAAAGACTGCAAACGTAAACAGACTCTAAATGTAAACAATCTAAATGTATAGAAAGACTACATATGTAAACAAAGAATTTAAATGTAAATAAAGACTACAAATGTAAACAAAGACCTTAATGTAAACAGACTCTAAATTAAAACAAAGACTAAAAATGTAAACAAAGACTACAAACGTAAACAAAGACTCTAAATATAAAGAAGGTCTCTAAATGCAAACAAAGATTACAAATGTAAACAAAGACTACAAATGTAAACAAAGACTATAAATATAAACAAAGACTCTAAATGGAAACAGACTACAAATGTAAACAAAAACTACAAACGTAAACTAACACTCTAAATGTAAACCAAGACTACAAATGTTAACAAAACTAAAAGTAAACAAATACTACAAATATAAACAACGACTACAAATGTAAACAAAACTAAATGTAAACAAATACTAGAAATATAAACAAAGACTCTAAATGTAACCAAAGATTGCAAACGTAAACAAAGTCTCTAAATGTAAACAAATAATAAAAATGTAAACAAAGACTCTAAATGTAATAAAAAACTCTGGGTATAAACATGGACTCTACGTGTAAACAAGGACTACAAATGTAAACAGACTCTAAATGTAAACAAAGCCTAAAAATAAAAACAAAGACTCTAAATAAAACTGACTACAAATGTAAACAAAAACTTCAAACGTAAACTAACACTCTAAATGTAGACAAAGACTACAAATGTTAACAAAGACTGCAAACGTAAACAGACTCTAAATGTAAACAATCTAAATGTAAACAAAGACTACATATGTAAACAAAGAATTTAAATGTAAATAAAGACTACAAATGTAAGCAAAGACCTTAAATGTAAACAGACACTAAATTAAAACAAAGACTAAAAGTGTAAACAAAGACTAGAAACGTAAACAAAGACTCTAAATATAAAGAAGGTCTCTAAATGCAAACAAAGATTACAAATGTAAACAAAGACTACAAATGTAAACAAAGACTACAAATATAAACAAAGACTCTAAATAGAAACAGACTACAAATGTAAACATAACTACAAACGTAAATTAACACTCTAAATGTAAACAAAGACTACATATGTAAACAAAGACTGCAAACGTAAACAAAAACTCTAAATGTAAACAAATAATAAAAATGTAAACAAAGACTCTAAATGTAATAAAAAACTCTGGGTATAAACAAGGACTACAAATGTAAACAGACTCTAAATATAAAAAAGTCTAAAAATAAAAACAAAGAATCTAAATGTAAACAAAGGCTAAAAATGTAAACAAAGACTACAAATGTAAACAAAGGGACTAAATGTAAACACTCTAAATGTAAACAAAGCCTACATATGTAAAGAAAGACTAAAAATGTAAACAAAGACTACAAATGTAAACAGACTCTAAATGGAAACAGACTACAAATGTAAACAAAAACTACAAACGTAAACTAACACTCTAAATGCAAACAAAGACTACAAATGTAAACAAAACTAAAAGTAAACAAATACTACAAATATAAACAACGACTACAAATGTAAACAAAACTAAATGTAAACAAATACTAGAAATATAAACAAAGACTCTAAATGTAACCAAAAATTGCAAACGTAAACAAAGTTTCTAAATGTAAACAAAGACTAAAAATGTAAACAAAGGCTCTAAATGTAAACAAACGCGCTATATGTAAACAAAGACTACAAATGTAAACAAAGACACTAAATGGAACTCTAAATGTAAACAAAGAATAAAAATGTAAACAAAGACTACAAATGTAAACAAAGACACAAAATGGTACTCTAAATGTAAACAAAAAATAAAAATGTAAACAAAGACTACAAATGTAAACAAAACTAAAAGTAACAAATACTACAAATATAAACAACGATTACAAATGTAAACAAAACTAAATGTAAACAAATAATAGAAATATAAACAAAGACTCTAAATGTAACCAAAAACTCTTGGTGTAAACAAGGACTCTAGGTGTAAAAAAGGACTACAAATGTAAACAAAGTCTCTAAATATAAACAAAGTCTAAATGTAAACAAAGACTACAAGTGTAAACAAGGACTACAAATGTAAACAAAAACTCTACATGTAAACAATCTCTCTAAATGTAAACAAAGACTACAAATATAAACGGACTCTAAATGTCAACAAAGTCTCTAAATTTAAACAAAGAATACAAATGCAAACAAAGACTATAAATGTTAAGAAAGTCTACAACTGTAAACAAAGACTACAAATGTAAACAAAGACACTAAACGTAAACAAAAACTACAAATGTAAACAGACAAAGTGTAAACAGACAACAAATGTAAACAAAGCCTCTAAATATAAATAAAGTATCTAAATGTAAGCAGACTACACATGTAAACAAAGAATACAAATGTAAACAAAGAGCACAAATGTTAAGTGACTCAAACTGTAAGCAAACTCTCTAAATGTAAACAAAGTCTACAAATGTAAACAGACTATAAATGAAAACAGACTTTAAATGCAAACAGACTAAAAATCTAAACAAAGACTACATATGTAAACAGACTCTAAATGTAAACAAAGACTGAAAATGTAAACATAGACCTAAATGTAAACAAAGACTACAAATGTAAACAGACTCTATATGTAAACAAAGTATAAATATGTAAACAAAGTCTAAAAATGTAAACAAAGGCTACAAATGTAAACAAAGACTCTAAATGTAAAGAAGGTCTCTAAATTTAAAGAAAGATTACAAATATAAACAAAGACTACAAATGTAAACAAAGACTACAAGTATAAACAAAGACTCTAAATAAAACAGACTACAAATGTAAACAAAAACTACAAACGTAAACTAACACTCTAAATGTAGACAAAGACTGCAAATGTAAACAAAGACTGCAAACGTAAACAAAGGCTCTATATGTAAACAATCTAAA
Organism: Salticus scenicus; assembly: GCA_963930645.1. Lineage (NCBI taxonomy): Eukaryota > Metazoa > Arthropoda > Arachnida > Araneae > Salticidae > Salticus > Salticus scenicus. The sequence goes on from CAWVNO010003029.1 coordinate 553,470, forward strand.
TGTATAGAAAGACTACATATGTAAACAAAGAATTTAAATGTAAATAAAGACTACAAATGTAAACAAAGACCTTAATGTAAACAGACTCTAAATTAAAACAAAGACTAAAAATGTAAACAAAGACTATAAACGTAAACAAAGACTCTAAATATAAAGAAGGTCTCTAAATGCAAACAAAGATTACAAATGTAAACAAAGATTACAAATGTAAACAAAGACTACAAATGTAAACAAAGACTATAAATATAAACAAAGACTCTAAATGGAAACAGACTACAAATGTAAACAAAAACTACAAACGTAAACTAACACTCTAAATGTAAACCAAGACTACAAATGTAAACAAAACTAAAAGTAAACAAATACTACAAATATAAACAACGACTACAAATGTAAACAAAACTAAATGTAAACAAATACTAGAAATATAAACAAAGACTCTAAATGTAACCAAAGATTGCAAACGTAAACAAAGTCTCTAAATGTAAACAAATAATAAAAATGTAAACAAAGACTCTAAATGTAATAAAAAACTCTGGGTATAAACATGGACTCTACGTGTAAACAAGGACTACAAATGTAAACAGACTCTAAATGTAAACAAAGCCTTAAAATAAAAAGAAAGACTCTAAATGTAAACAAAGGCTAAAAATGTAAACAAAGACTAAAAATGTAAACAAAGGCTCTAAATGTAAACAAACGCGCTATATGTAAACAAAGACACTAAATGGAACTCTAAATGTAAACAAAGAATAAAAATGTAAACAAAGACTACAAATGTAAACAAAGACACAAAATGGGAATTTAAATGTAAACAAAAAATAAAAAAGTAAACAAAACTAAAAGTAAACAAATACTACAAATATAAACAACGACTACAAATGTATACAAAACTAAATGTAAACAAAAACTTGAAATATAAACAAAGACTCTAAATGTAACCAAAATCTCTTGGTGTAAACAAGGACTCTAGGTGTAAAAAAGGACTACAAATGTAAACAAAGTCTCTAAATATAAACAAAGTCTAAATGTAAATAAAGACTACAAGTGTAAACAAGGACTACAAATGTAAAAAAAAACTCTACATGTAAACAATCTCTCTAAATGTAAACAAAGAATAAAAATGTAAACAAAGACTATAAATGTTAAGAAAGACTACAAATGTAAACAAAGACACAAAACGTAAACAAAAACAACAAACGTAAACAGACACTAAGTGTAAGCAGACAACAAATGTAAACAAAGCCTCTAAATATAAGCAAAGTATCTAAATGTAAGCAGACTACAAATGTAAACAAAGAGCACAAATGTCAAGTGACTCAAACTGTAAACAAACTCTCTAAATGTAAACAAAGTCTACAAATGTAAACAGACTATAAATGAAAACAGACTCTAAAAGAAAACAGATTAAAAATGTAAACAAAGACTACATATGTAAACAGACTCTAAATGTAAACAAAGACTGCAAATATAAACATAGACCTAAATGTAAACAAAGACTACAAATGTAAACAAAGACTCTAAATGTAAAGAAGGTCTCTAAATGCAAAGAAAGATTACAAATGTAAACAAAGACTACAAATGTAAACAAAGACTACAAATATAAACAAAGACTCTGAATAAAACAGACTACAAATGTAAACAAAAACTACAAACGTAAACTAACACTCTAAATGTAGACAAAGACTACAAATGTAAACAAAGACTGCAAACGTAAACAAAGACTCTAAATGTAAACACTCTAAATGTATACAATGACTACATATGTAAACAAAGAATTTAAATGTAAACAAAGACTGCAAACGTAAACAAAAACTCTAAATGTAAACAAATAATAAAAATGTAAACAAAGATTCTAAATGTAATAAAAAACTCTGGGTATAAACAAGGACTAAAAATGTAAACAAAGACTACAAATGTAAACAAAGACTACAAATATAAACAAAGACTCTAAATAGAAACAGACTACAAATGTAAACAAAAACTACAAACGTAAACTAACACTCTAAATGTAAACAAAGACTACATATGTAAAGAAAGACTGCAAACGTAAACAAAAACTCTAAATGTAAACAAATAATAAAAATGTAAACAAAGACTCTAAATGTAATAAAAACTCTGGGTATAAACAAGGACTACAAATGTAAACAGACTCTAAATATAAACAAAGTCTAAAAATAAAAACAAAGACTCTAAATGTAAACAAAGGCTTAAAATGTAAACAAAGACTACAAATGTAAACAAAGGGACTAAATGTAAACAGTCTAAATGTAAACAAAGCCTACATATGTAAACAAAAACTACATATGTAAACAAAGACTACAAATGGAAACAAAGACTCTAAATGGAAACAGACTACAAATGTAAACAAAAACTACAAACGTAAACTAACACTCTAAATATTACTTACAAACTTTGAATAAACACCATAAAATGCAAAAAACTCGCAACAATTGTTTCGGGTCGAAAAAACACACGACCCTTCATCAGGCGAATAAAGTAAGCACGAGTGCTGCAGTCAAAGCGGCAACGCACTAAGTCTCTAAATATAAACAAATAATAAAAATGTAAAGAAAGACTCTAAATGTAATAAAAAACTCTGGGTATAAACAAGGACTCTAGGTGTAAACAAGGACTTCAAATGTAAACAGACTCTAAATGTAAACAAAGCCTAAAAATAAAAACAAAGACTTTAAATGTAAACAAAGGCTAAAAATGTAAACAAAGACTCTAAATGTAAACAAACGCGCTATATGTAAACAAAGACACTAAATGGAACTCTAAATGTAAACAAAGAATAAAAATGTAAACAAAGACTACAAATGTAAACAAAGACACAAAATGGGACTCTAAATGTAAACAAAAAATAAAAATGTAAACAAAACTAAAAGTAAACAAATACTACAAATATAAACAACGACTACAAATGTAAACAAAACTAAATGTAAACAAAAACTAGAAATATAAACAAAGACTCTAAATGTAACCAAAATCTCTTGGTGTAAACAAGGACTCTAGGTGTAAAAAAGGACTACAAATGTAAACAAAGTCTCTAAATATAAACAAAGTCTAAATGTAAACAAAGACTACAAGTGTAAACAAGGACTACAAATGTAAAAAAAACTCTACATGTAAACAATCTCTCTAAATGTAAACAAAGAATAAAAATGTAAACAAAGACTATAAATGTTAAGAAAGTCTACAACTGTAAACAAAGACTACAAATGTAAACAAAGACACAAAACGTAAACAAAAACTACAAACGTAAACAGACTCTAAGTGTAAACAGACAACAAATGTAAAGAAAGCCTCTAAATATAAACAAAGTATCTAAATGTAAGCAGACTACAAATGTAAACAAAGAGCACAAATGTTAAGTGACTCAAACTGTAAACAAACTCTCTAAATGTAAACAAAGACTACAAATGTAAACAGACTCTAAATGTAAACAAAGACTGCAAATGTAAACATAGACCTAAATGTAAACAAAGACTACAAATGTAAACAAAGACTCTATATGTAAACAAAGTCTAAAAATGTAAACAAAGTCTAAAAATGTAAACAAAGGCTACAAATGTAAACAAAGACTCTAAATGTAAAGAAGGTCTCTAAATTCAAAGAAAGATTACATATGTAAACAAAGACTACAAATGTAAACAAAGACTACAAATATAAACAAAGACTCTAAATAAAACAGACTACAAATGTAAACAAAAACTACAAACGTAAACAAACACTCTAAATGTAGACAAAGACTACAAATGTAAACATAGACTGCAAACGTAAACAAAGACTCTATATGTAAACAATCTAAATGTATAGAAAGACCACATATGTAAACAAAGAATTTAAATGTAAATAAAGACTACAAATGTAAACAAAGACCTTAAATGTAAACAGACTCTAAATTAAAACAAAGACTAAAAATGTAAACAAAGACTACAAACGTAAACAAAGACTCTAAATAAAAAGAAGGTCTCTAAATGCAAACAAAGATTACAAATGTAAACAAAGACTACAAATGTAAACAAAGACTATAAATATAAACAAAGACTCTAAATGGAAACAGACTACAAATGTAAATAAAAATTACAAACGTAAACTAACACTCTAAATGTAAACAAAGACTACAAATGTAAACAAAACTAAAAGTAAACAAATACTACAAATATAAACAATGATTACAAATGTAAACAAAACTAAATGTAAAAAAATACTAGAAATATAAACAAAGACTCTAAAGGTAACCAAAGATTGCAAACGTAAACAAAGTCTCTAAATGTAAACAAATAATAAAAATGTAAACAAAGTTTCTAAATGTAATAAAAAACTCTGGGTATAAACAAGGACTCTAGGTGTAAACAAGGACTACAAATGTAAACAGACTCTAAATGTAAACAAAGCCTAAAAATAAAAACAGACTCTAAATGTAAACAAAGGCTAAAAATGTAAACAAAGACTACAAATGTAAACAAAGGCTCTAAATGTAAACAAACGCGCTATATGTAAACAAAGACTCTAAATTGAACTCTAAATGTAAACAAAGAATAAAAATGTAAACAAAGACTACAAATGTAAACAAAGACACAAAATGGGACTCTAAATGTAAACAAAAAATAAAAATATAAACAAAACTAAAAGTAAACAAATACTACAAATATAAACAACGACTACAAATGTAAACAAAAATAAATGTAAACAAAACTAAATGTAAACAAATACTAGAAATATAAACAAAGACTCTAAATGTAACCAAAATCTCTTGGTGTAAACAAGGACTCTAGGTGTAAAAAAGGACTACAAATGTAAACAAAGTCTCTAAATATAAACAAAGTCTAAATGTAAACAAAGACTACAAGTGTAAACAAGGACTACAAATGTAAAAAAAATCTACATGTAAACAATCTCTCTAAATGTAAACAAAGAATAAAAATGTAAACAAAGACTATAAATGTTAAGAAAGTCTACAACTGTAAACAAAGACTACAAATGTAAACAAAGACACTAAACGTAAACAAAAACTACAAACGTAAACAGACTCTAAGTGTAAACAGACAACAAATGTACAAACTCTCCTAAATGTAAACAAAGTCTACAAATGTAAACAGACCATAAATGAAACAGACTCTAAAAGAAAACAGATTAAAAATGTAAACAAAGACTACATATGTAAACAGACTCTCTAAACGTAAACAAAGACTGCAAATATAAACATAGACCTAAATGTAAACAAAGACTACAAATGTAAACAAAGACTCTAAATGTAAAGAAGGTCTCTAAATGCAAAGAAAGATTACAAATGTAAACAAGACTACAAATGTAACACAAAGACTACAAATATAAACAAAGACTCTAAATAAAACAGACTACAAATGTAAACAAAAACTACAAACGTAAACTAACACTCTAAATGTAGACAAAGACTACAAATGTAAACAAAGACTGTAAACGTAAACAAAGACTCTAAATGTAAACACTCTAAATGTATACAAAGACTACATACGTAAACAAAGAATTTAAATGTAAATAAAGAATACAAATGTAAACAAAGACCTTAAATGTAAACAGAATCTAAATTAAAACAAAGACTAAAAATGTAAACAAAAGACTACAAACGTAAACAAAGACTCTAAATATAAAGAAGGTCTCTAAATGCAACAAAGATTACAAATGTAAACAAAGCCTACAAATGTAAACAAAGACTCTAAATAGAAACAGACTACAAATGTAAACAAAAACTACAAACGTAAACTAACACTCTAAATGTAAACAAAGACTACAAATGTAAACAAAGACTGCAAACGTAAAAAAAAACTCTAAATGTAAACAAATAATAAAAATGTAAACAAAGACTCTAAATGTAATAAAAAACTCTGGGTATAAACAAGGACCTACAAATGTAAACAAAGACTACAAATGTAAACAAAGACTACAAATATAAACAAAGACTCTAAATAGAAACAGACTACAAATGTAAACAAAAACTACAAACGTAAACTAACACTCTAAATGTAAACAAAGACTACAAATGTAAACAAAGACTGCAAACGTAAACAAAAACTCTAAATGTAAACAAATAATAAAAATGTAAACAAAGACTCTAAATGTAATAAAAACTCTGAGTATAAACGAGGACTACTAATGTAAACAGACTCTAAATATAAACAAAGACTAAAAATAAAAACAAAGACTCTAAATGTAAACAAAGGCTAAAAATGTAAACAAAGACTACAAATGTAAACAAAGGGACTAAATGTAAACACTCTAAATGTAAACAAAGCCTACATATGTAAACAAAAACTACAAATGTAAACAAAGACTCTAAATGGAAACAGACTACAAATGTAAACAAAAACTACAAACGTAAACTAACACTCAAAATGTAAACAAAAACTACAAATGAAAACAAAACACTAAAAGTAAACAAAATACTACAAATATAAACAACGACTACAAATGTATACAAAACTAAATGTAAACAAATACTAGAAATATAAACAAAGACTCTAAATGTAACCAAAGATTGCAAACGTAAACAAAGTCTCTAAATGTAAACAAATAATAAAAAATGTAAACAAAGACTATAAATGTAATAAAAAACTCTGGGTATAAACAAGGACTCTAGGTGTAAACAAGGACTACAAATGTAAACAGACTCTAAATGTAAACAAAGCTTAAAAATAAAACCAAAGACTCTAAATGTAAACAAAGGCTAAAAATGTAAACAAAGACTAAAAATGTAAACAAAGGCTCTAAATGTAAACAAACGCGCTATATGTAAACAAAGACTACAAATGTAAACAAAGACACAAAACGGGACTCTAAATGTAAACAAAAAATAAAAATGTAAACAAAGACTACAAGTGTAAACAAGGACTACAAATGTAAACAAAAACTCTACATGTAAACAATCTCTCTAAATGTAAACACTACAAATATAAACGGACTCTAAATGTCAACAAAGTCTCTAAATTTAAACAAAGAATACAAATGTAAACAAAGACTATAAATGTTAAGAAAGTCTACAACTGTAAACAAAGACTACAAATGTAAACAAAGACACTAAACGTAAACAAAAACTACAAACGTAAACAGACTAAGTGTAAACAGACAACAAATGTAAACAAAGCCTCTAAATATAAACAAAGTATCTAAATGTAAGCAGACTACAAATGTAAACAAAGAATACAAATGTAAACAAAGAGCACAAATGTTAAGTGACTCAAACTGTAAACAAACTCTCTAAATGTAAACAAAGTCTACAAATGTAAACAGACTATAAATGAAAACAGACTGTAAATGCAAACAGACTAAAATTGTAAACAAAGACTACATATGTAAACAGACTCTAAATGTAAACAAAGACTGCAAATGTAAACATAGACTTAAATGTATACAAACGCTACAAATGTAAACAAAGTCTCTATATGTAAAGAAGGTCTCTAAATTCAAAGAAAGATTACAAATGTAAACAAAGACTACAAATGTAAACAAAGACTACAAATATAAACAAAGACTCTAAATAAAACAGACTACAAATGTAAACAAAAACTACAAACGTAAGCTAACACTCTAAATGTAGACAAAGACTACAAATGTAAACAAAGACTGCAAACGTAAACAAAGACTCTATATGTAAACAATCTAAATGTATAGAAAGACTACATATGTAAACAAAGAATTTAAATGTAAACAAAGTCTAAAAATGTAAACAAAGGCTACAAATGTAAACAAAGACTCTAAATGTAAAGAAGGTCTCTAAATTCAAAGAAAGATTACAAATGTAAACAAAGACTACAAATGTAAACAAAGACTACAAATATAAACAAAGACTCTAAATAAAACAGACTACAAATGTAAACAAAAACTACAAACGTAAGCTAACACTCTAAATGTAGACAAAGACTACAAATGTAAACAAAGACTGCAAACGTAAACAAAGACTCTATATGTAAACAATCTAAATGTATAGAAAGACTACATATGTAAACAAAGAATTTAAATGTAAACAAAGTCTAAAAATGTAAACAAAGACTACAAACGTAAACAAAGACTCTAAATATAAAGGTCTCTAAATGCAAACAAAGATTACAAATATAAACAACGACTACAAATGTAAACAAAACTAAATATAAACAAATACTAGAAATAAACACAAAGACTCTAAATGTAACCAAAGATTGCAAACGTAAACAAAGTCTCTAAATGTAAACAAATAATAAAAATGTAAACAAAGACTCTAAATGTAATAAAAAACTCTGGGTATAAACAAGGACTCTAGGTGTAAACAAGGACTACAAATGTAAACAGACTCTAAATGTAAAAAAAGCCTAAAAATAAAAACTAAGACTCTAAATGTAAACAAAGGCTCTAAATGTAAACAAACGCGCTATATGTAAACAAAGACACTAAATGGAACTCTAAATGTAAACAATGAATAAAAATGTAAACAAAGACTACAAATGTAAACAAAGACACAAAATGGGACTCTAAATGTAAACAAAAAATAAAATTGTAAACAAAACTAAAAGTAAACAAATACTACAAATATAAACAACGACTACAAATGTAAGCAAAACTAAATGTAAACAAAACTAAATGTAAACAAATACTAGAAATATAAACAAAGACTCTAAATGTAACCAAAATCTCTTGGTGTAAACAAGGACTCTAGGTGTAAAAAAGGCTACAAATGTAAACAAAGACTCTAAATGTAAAGAAGGTCTCTAAATTCAAAGAAAGATTACAAATGTAAACAAAGACTACAAATGTAAACAAAAACTACAAACGTAAACTAACACTCTAAATGTAGACAAAGACTACAAATGTAAACAAAGACTGCAAACGTAAACAAAGACTCTATATGTAAACAATCTAAATGTATAGAAAGACTACATATGTAAACAAAGAATTTAAATGTAAATAAAGACTACAAATGTAAACAAAGACCTTAAATGTAAACAGACTAAATTAAAACAAAGACTAAAAATGTAAACAAAGACTACAAACGTAAACAAAGACTCTAAATATAAAGAAGGTCTTTAAATGCAAACAAAGATTACAAATGCAAACAAAGACTACAAATGTAAACAAAGACTATAAATGGAAAAAGACTACAAATGTAAACAAAAACTACAAACGTAAACTAACACTCTAAATGTAAACAAAGACTACAAATGTAAACAAAACTAAAAGTAAACAAATACTACAAATATAAACAACGACTACAAATGTAAACAAAACTAAATGGAAACAAATACTAGAAATATAAACAAAGACTCTAAATGTAACTAAAGATTGCAAACGTAAACAAAGTCTCTAAATGTAAACAAATAATAAAAATGTAAACAAATAATAAAAATGTAAACAAATGATAAAAATGTAAACAAAGACTCTAAATGTAATAAAAAACTCTGGGTATAAACAAGGACTACAAATGTAAACAGACTCTAAATGTAAACAAAGCCTAAAAATAAAAACAAAGACTCTAAATGTAAACAAAGGCTAAAAATGTAAACAAAGACTAAAAATGTAAACAAAGGCTCTAAATGTAAACAAACGCGCTATATGTAAACAAAGAGTCTAAATGGAACTCTAAATGTAAACAAAGAATAAAAATGTAAACAAAGACTACAAATGTAAACAAAGACACAAAATGGGACTCTAAATGTAAACAAAAAATAAAAATGTAAACAAAACTAAAAGTAAACAAATACTACAAATATAAACAACGACTACAAATGTAAACAAAACTAAATGTAAACAATACTAAATGTAAACAAATACTAGAAATATAAACAAAGACTCTAAATGTAACCAAAATCTCTTGGTGTAAACAGGGACTCTAGGTGCAAAAAAGGACTACAAATGTAAACAAAGTCTCTAAATATAAACAAAGTCTAAATGTAAACAAAGACTACAAGTGTAAACAAGAACTACAAATGTAAAAAAAACTCTACATGTAAACAATCTCTCTAAATGTAAACAAAGAATAAAAATGTAAACAAAGACTATAAATGTTAAGAAAGTCTACAACTGTAAACAAAGACTACAAATGTAAACAAAGACACTAAACGTAAACAAAAACTACAAACGTAAACAGACTCTAAGTGTAAACAGACAACAGATGTAAACAAAGCCTCTAAATATAAACAAAGTATCTAAATGTAAGCAGACTACAAATGTAAACAAAGAGCACAAATGTTCAGTGACTCAAACTGTAAACAAACTCTCTAAATGTAAACAAAGTCTACAAATGTAAACAGACTATAAATGAAAACAGACTCTAAATGCAAACAGACTAAAAATGTATACAAAGACTAAAAATTTATACAAAGATGTAAACAGACTCTAAATGTAAACAAAGACTGCAAATGTAAACATAGACCTAAATGTAAACAAAGACTACAAATGTAAACAAAGACTCTATATGTAAACAAAGTCTAAAAATGTAAACAAAGCCTCTAAATATAAACAAAGTATCTAAATGTAAGCAGACTACAAATGTAAACAAAGAGCACAAATGTTCAGTGACTCAAACTGTAAACAAACTCTCTAAATGTAAACAAAGTCTACAAATGTAAACAGACTATAAATGAAAACAGACTCTAAATGCAAACAGACTAAAAATGTATACAAAGACTACATATGTAAACAGACTCTAAATGTAAACAAAGACTGCAAATGTAAACATAGACCTAAATGTAAACAAAGACTACAAATGTAAACAAAGACTCTATATGTAAACAAAGTCTAAAAATGTAAACAAAGTTAAAAATGCAAACAAAAACTACAAATGTAAACAAAGACGGCAAACGTAAACAAAGACTCTATATGTAAACAAACTAAATGTATAGAAAGACTACACATGTAAACAAGGATTTAAATGTAAATAAAGACTGCAAATGTAAACAAAGACCTTAAATGTAAACAGACTCTAAATTAAAACAAAGACAAAAAATGTAAACAAAGACTACAAATGTAAACAAAGACTCTAAATATAAAGAAGGTCTCTAAATGCAAACAAAGACTACAAATGTAAACAAAAACTACAAACGTAACCTAACACTCTAAATGTAAACAAAGACTACAAATGTAAACAAAACTAAAATTAAACAAATACTACAAATATAAACAACGACTACAAATGTAAACAAAACTAAATGTAAAAAAATACTAGAAATATAAACAAAGACTCTAAATGTAACCAAAGATTGCAAACGTAAACAAAGTCTCTAAATGTAAACAAATAATAAAAATGTAAATAAAGACTCTAAATGTAATAAAAAACTCTGGGTATAAACAAGGACTCTAGGTGTAAACAAGGACTACAAATGTAAACAGACTCTAAATGTAAACAAAGCCTAAAAATAAAAACAAAGACTCTAAATGTAAACAAAGGCTAAAAATGTAAACAAAGACTACAAATGTAAACAAAGGCTCTAAATGTAAACAAACGCGCTATATGTAAACAAAGACTCTAAATTGAACTCTAAATGTAAACAAAGAATAAAAATGTAAACAAAGACTACAAATGTAAACAAAGACACAAAATGGGACTCTAAATGTAAACAAAAAATAAAAATATAAACAAAACTAAAAGTAAACAAATACTACAAATATAAACAACGACTACAAATGTAAACAAAAATAAATGTAAACAAAACTAAATGTAAACAAATACTAGAAATATAAACAAAGACTCTAAATGTAACCAAAATCTCTTGGTGTAAACAAGGACTCTAGGTGTAAAAAAGGACTACAAATGTAAACAAAGTCTCTAAATATAAACAAAGTCTAAATGTAAACAAAGACTACAAGTGTAAACAAGGACTACAAATGTAAAAAAAATCTACATGTAAACAATCTCTCTAAATGTAAACAAAGAATAAAAATGTAAACAAAGACTATAAATGTTAAGAAAGTCTACAACTGTAAACAAAGACTACAAATGTAAACAAAGACACTAAACGTAAACAAAAACTACAAATGTAAACTGACTCTAAGTGTAAACAGACAACAAATGTAAACAAAGCCTCTAAATATAAACAAAGTATCTAAATGTAAGCAGACTACAAATGTAAACAAAGAGCACAAATGTTAAGTGACTCAAACTGTAAACAAACTCTCTAAATGTAAACAAAGTCTACAAATGTAAACAGACCATAAATGAAAACAGACTCTAAAAGAAAACAGATTAAAAATGTAAACAAAGACTACATATGTAAACAGACTCTAAACGTAAACAAAGACTGCAAATATAAACATAGACCTAAATGTAAACAAAGACTACAAATGTAAACAAAGACTCTAAATGTAAAGAAGGTCTCTAAATGCAAAGAAAGATTACAAATGTAAACAAAGACTACAAATGTAAACAAAGACTACAAATATAAACAAAGACTCTAAATAAAACAGACTACAAATGTAAACAAAAACTACAAACGTAAACTAACACTCTAAATGTAGACAAAGACTACAAATGTAAACAAAGACTGTAAACGTAAACAAAGACTCTAAATGTAAACACTCTAAATGTATACAAAGACTACATACGTAAACAAAGAATTTAAATGTAAATAAAGAATACAAATGTAAACAAAGACCTTAAATGTAAACAGAATCTAAATTAAAACAAAGACTAAAAATGTAAACAAAGACTACAAACGTAAACAAAGACTCTAAATATAAAGAAGGTCTCTAAATGCAAACAAAGATTACAAATGTAAACAAAGCCTACAAATGTAAACAAAGACTCTAAATAGAAACAGACTACAAATGTAAACAAAAACTACAAACGTAAACTAACACTCTAAATGTAAACAAAGACTACAAATGTAAACAAAGACTGCAAACGTAAAAAAAAACTCTAAATGTAAACAAATAATAAAAATGTAAACAAAGACTCTAAATGTAATAAAAAACTCTGGGTATAAACAAGGACTACAAATGTAAACAAAGACTACAAATGTAAACAAAGACTACAAATATAAACAAAGACTCTAAATAGAAACAGACTACAAATGTAAACAAAAACTACAAACGTAAACTAACACTCTAAATGTAAACAAAGACTACAAATGTAAACAAAGACTGCAAACGTAAACAAAAACTCTAAATGTAAACAAATAATAAAAATGTAAACAAAGACTCTAATTGTAATAAAAACTCTGAGTATAAACAAGGACTACAAATGTAAACAGACTCTAAATATAAACAAAGACTAAAAATAAAAACAAAGACTCTAAATGTAAACAAAGGCTAAAAATGTAAACAAAGACTACAAATGTAAACAAAGGGACTAAATGTAAACACTCTAAATGTAAACAAAGCCTACATATGTAAACAAAAACTACAAATGTAAACAAAAACTCTAAATGGAAACAGACTACAAATGTAAACAAAAACTACAAACGTAAACTAACACTCAAAATGTAAACAAAAACTACAAATGAAAACAAAACTAAAAGTAAACAAATACTACAAATATAAACAACGACTACAAATGTATACAAAACTAAATGTAAACAAATACTAGAAATATAAACAAAGACTCTAAATGTAACCAAAGATTGCAAACGTAAACAGAGTCTCTAAATGTAAACAAATAATAAAAACGTAAACAAATAATAAAAATGTAAACAAAGACTCTAAATGTAATAAAAAACTCTGGGTATAAACAAGGACTCTAGGTGTAAACAAGGACTACAAATGTAAACAGACTCTAAATGTAAACAAAGCTTAAAAATAAAACCAAAGACTCTAAATGTAAACAAAGGCTAAAAATGTAAACAAAGACTAAAAATGTAAACAAAGGCTCTAAATGTAAACAAACGCGCTATATGTAAACAAAGACTACAAATGTAAACAAAGACACAAAACGGGACTCTAAATGTAAACAAAAAATAAAAATGTAAACAAAGACTACAAGTGTAAACAAGGACTACAAATGTAAACAAAAACTCTACATGTAAACAATCTCTCTAAATGTAAACACTACAAATATAAACGGACTCTAAATGTCAACAAAGTCTCTAAATTTAAACAAAGAATACAAATGTAAACAAAGACTATAAATGTTAAGAAAGTCTACAACTGTAAACAAAGACTACAAATGTAAACAAAGACACTAAACGTAAACAAAAACTACAAACGTAAACAGACTAAGTGTAAACAGACAACAAATGTAAACAAAGCCTCTAAATATAAACAAAGTATCTAAATGTAAGCAGACTACAAATGTAAACAAAGAATACAAATGTAAACAAAGAGCACAAATGTTAAGTGACTCAAACTGTAAACAAACTCTCTAAATGTAAACAAAGTCTACAAATGTAAACAGACTATAAATGAAAACAGACTCTAAATGCAAACAGACTAAAATTGTAAACAAAGACTACATATGTAAACAGACTCTAAATGTAAACAAAGACTGCAAATGTAAACATAGACTTAAATGTATACAAACGCTACAAATGTAAACAAAGTCTCTATATGTAAAGAAGGTCTCTAAATTCAAAGAAAGATTACAAATGTAAAAAAAGACTACAAATGTAAACAAAGACTACAAATATAAACAAAGACTCTAAATAAAACAGACTACAAATGTAAACAAAAACTACAAACGTAAGCTAACACTCTAAATGTAGACAAAGACTACAAATGTAAACAAAGACTGCAAACGTAAAGAAAGACTCTATATGTAAACAATCTAAATGTATAGAAAGACTACATATGTAAACAAAGAATTTAAATGTAAACAAAGTCTAAAAATGTAAACAAAGACTACAAACGTAAACAAAGACTCTAAATATAAAGGTCTCTAAATGCAAACAAAGATTACAAATATAAACAACGACTACAAATGTAAACAAAACTAAATGTAAACAAATACTAGAAATAAACACAAAGACTCTAAATGTAACCAAAGATTGCAAACGTAAACAAAGTCTCTAAATGTAAACAAATAATAAAAATGTAAACAAAGACACTAAATGTAATAAAAAACTCTGGGTATAAACAAGGACTCTAGGTGTAAACAAGGACTACAAATGTAAACAGACTCTAAATGTAAAAAAAGCCTAAAAATAAAAACAAAGACTCTAAATGTAAACAAAGGCTCTAAATGTAAACAAACGCGCTATATGTAAACAAAGACACTAAATGGAACTCTAAATGTAAACAAAGAATAAAAATGTAAACAAAGACTACAAATGTAAACAAAGACACAAAATGGGACTCTAAATGTAAACAAAAAATAAAATTGTAAACAAAACTAAAAGTAAACAAATACTACAAATATAAACAACGACTACAAATGTAAGCAAAACTAAATGTAAACAAAACTAAATGTAAACAAATACTAGAAATATAAACAAAGACTCTAAATGTAACCAAAATCTCTTGGTGTAAACAAGGACTCTAGGTGTAAAAAAGGCTACAAATGTAAACAAAGACTCTAAATGTAAAGAAGGTCTCTAAATTCAAAGAAAGATTACAAATGTAAACAAAGACTACAAATGTAAACAAAAACTACAAACGTAAACTAACACTCTAAATGTAGACAAAGACTACAAATGTAAACAAAGACTGCAAACGTAAACAAAGACTCTATATGTAAACAATCTAAATGTATAGAAAGACTACATATGTAAACAAAGAATTTAAATGTAAATAAAGACTACAAATGTAAACAAAGACCTTAAATGTAAACAGACTAAATTAAAACAAAGACTAAAAATGTAAACAAAGTCTACAAACGTAAACAAAGACTCTAAATATAAAGAAGGTCTTTAAATGCAAACAAAGATTACAAATGCAAACAAAGACTACAAATGTAAACAAAGACTATAAATGGAAAAAGACTACAAATGTAAACAAAAACTACAAACGTAAACTAACACTCTAAATGTAAACAAAGACTACAAATGTAAACAAAACTAAAAGTAAACAAATACTACAAATATAAACAACGACTACAAATGTAAACAAAACTAAATGGAAACAAATACTAGAAATATAAACAAAGACTCTAAATGTAAACAAAGTCTAAAAATGTAAACAAAGTTAAAAATGCAAACAAAAACTACAAATGTAAACAAAGACGGCAAACGTAAACAAAGACTCTATATGTAAACAAACTAAATGCATAGAAAGACTACACATGTAAACAAGGATTTAAATGTAAATAAAGACTGCAAATGTAAACAAAGACCTTAAATGTAAACAGACTCTAAATTAAAACAAAGACAAAAAATGTAAACAAAGACTACAAATGTAAACAAAGACTCTAAATATAAAGAAGGTCTCTAAATGCAAACAAAGACTACAAATGTAAACAAAAACTACAAACGTAACCTAACACTCTAAATGTAAACAAAGACTACAAATGTAAACAAAACTAAAATTAAACAAATACTACAAATATAAACAACGACTACAAATGTAAACAAAACTAAATGTAAAAAAATACTAGAAATATAAACAAAGACTCTAAATGTAACCAAAGATTGCAAACGTAAACAAAGTCTCTAAATGTAAACAAATAATAAAAATGTAAATAAAGACTCTAAATGTAATAAAAAACTCTGGGTATAAACAAGGACTCTAGGTGTAAACAAGGACTACAAATGTAAACAGACTCTAAATGTAAACAAAGCCTAAAAATAAAAACAAAGACTCTAAATGTAAACAAAGGCTAAAAATGTAAACAAAGACTACAAATGTAAACAAAGGCTCTAAATGTAAACAAACGCGCTATATGTAAACAAAGACTCTAAATTGAACTCTAAATGTAAACAAAGAATAAAAATGTAAACAAAGACTACAAATGTAAACAAAGACACAAAATGGGACTCTAAATGTAAACAAAAAATAAAAATATAAACAAAACTAAAAGTAAACAAATACTACAAATATAAACAACGACTACAAATGTAAACAAAAATAAATGTAAACAAAACTAAATGTAAACAAATACTAGAAATATAAACAAAGACTCTAAATGTAACCAAAATCTCTTGGTGTAAACAAGGACTCTAGGTGTAAAAAAGGACTACAAATGTAAACAAAGTCTCTAAATATAAACAAAGTCTAAATGTAAACAAAGACTACAAGTGTAAACAAGGACTACAAATGTAAAAAAAATCTACATGTAAACAATCTCTCTAAATGTAAACAAAGAATAAAAATGTAAACAAAGACTATAAATGTTAAGAAAGTCTACAACTGTAAACAAAGACTACAAATGTAAACAAAGACACTAAACGTAAACAAAAACTACAAATGTAAACTGACTCTAAGTGTAAACAGACAACAAATGTAAACAAAGCCTCTAAATATAAACAAAGTATCTAAATGTAAGCAGACTACAAATGTAAACAAAGAGCACAAATGTTAAGTGACTCAAACTGTAAACAAACTCTCTAAATGTAAACAAAGTCTACAAATGTAAACAGACCATAAATGAAAACAGACTCTAAAAGAAAACAGATTAAAAATGTAAACAAAGACTACATATGTAAACAGACTCTAAACGTAAACAAAGACTGCAAATATAAACATAGACCTAAATGTAAACAAAGACTACAAATGTAAACAAAGACTCTAAATGTAAAGAAGGTCTCTAAATGCAAAGAAAGATTACAAATGTAAACAAAGACTACAAATGTAAACAAAGACTACAAATATAAACAAAGACTCTAAATAAAACAGACTACAAATGTAAACAAAAACTACAAACGTAAACTAACACTCTAAATGTAGACAAAGACTACAAATGTAAACAAAGACTGTAAACGTAAACAAAGACTCTAAATGTAAACACTCTAAATGTATACAAAGACTACATACGTAAACAAAGAATTTAAATGTAAATAAAGAATACAAATGTAAACAAAGACCTTAAATGTAAACAGAATCTAAATTAAAACAAAGACTAAAAATGTAAACAAAGACTACAAACGTAAACAAAGACTCTAAATATAAAGAAGGTCTCTAAATGCAAACAAAGATTACAAATGTAAACAAAGCCTACAAATGTAAACAAAGACTCTAAATAGAAACAGACTACAAATGTAAACAAAAACTACAAACGTAAACTAACACTCTAAATGTAAACAAAGACTACAAATGTAAACAAAGACTGCAAACGTAAAAAAAAACTCTAAATGTAAACAAATAATAAAAATGTAAACAAAGACTCTAAATGTAATAAAAAACTCTGGGTATAAACAAGGACTACAAATGTAAACAAAGACTACAAATGTAAACAAAGACTACAAATATAAACAAAGACTCTAAATAGAAACAGACTACAAATGTAAACAAAAACTACAAACGTAAACTAACACTCTAAATGTAAACAAAGACTACAAATGTAAACAAAGACTGCAAACGTAAACAAAAACTCTAAATGTAAACAAATAATAAAAATGTAAACAAAGACTCTAATTGTAATAAAAACTCTGAGTATAAACAAGGACTACAAATGTAAACAGACTCTAAATATAAACAAAGACTAAAAATAAAAACAAAGACTCTAAATGTAAACAAAGGCTAAAAATGTAAACAAAGACTACAAATGTAAACAAAGGGACTAAATGTAAACACTCTAAATGTAAACAAAGCCTACATATGTAAACAAAAACTACAAATGTAAACAAAGACTCTAAATGGAAACAGACTACAAATGTAAACAAAAACTACAAACGTAAACTAACACTCAAAATGTAAACAAAAACTACAAATGAAAACAAAACTAAAAGTAAACAAATACTACAAATATAAACAACGACTACAAATGTATACAAAACTAAATGTAAACAAATACTAGAAATATAAACAAAGACTCTAAATGTAACCAAAGATTGCAAACGTAAACAAAGTCTCTAAATGTAAACAAATAATAAAAACGTAAACAAATAATAAAAATGTAAACAAAGACTCTAAATGTAATAAAAAACTCTGGGTATAAACAAGGACTCTAGGTGTAAACAAGGACTACAAATGTAAACAGACACTAAATGTAAACAAAGCTTAAAAATAAAACCAAAGACTCTAAATGTAAACAAAGGCTAAAAATGTAAACAAAGACTAAAAATGTAAACAAAGGCTCTAAATGTAAACAAACGCGCTATATGTAAACAAAGACTACAAATGTAAACAAAGACACAAAACGGGACTCTAAATGTAAACAAAAAATAAAAATGTAAACAAAGACTACAAGTGTAAACAAGGACTACAAATGTAAACAAAAACTCTACATGTAAACAATCTCTCTAAATGTAAACACTACAAATATAAACGGACTCTAAATGTCAACAAAGTCTCTAAATTTAAACAAAGAATACAAATGTAAACAAAGACTATAAATGTTAAGAAAGTCTACAACTGTAAACAAAGACTACAAATGTAAACAAAGACACTAAACGTAAACAAAAACTACAAACGTAAACAGACTAAGTGTAAACAGACAACAAATGTAAACAAAGCCTCTAAATATAAACAAAGTATCTAAATGTAAGCAGACTACAAATGTAAACAAAGAATACAAATGTAAACAAAGAGCACAAATGTTAAGTGACTCAAACTGTAAACAAACTCTCTAAATGTAAACAAAGTCTACAAATGTAAACAGACTATAAATGAAAACAGACTCTAAATGCAAACAGACTAAAATTGTAAACAAAGACTACATATGTAAACAGACTCTAAATGTAAACAAAGACTGCAAATGTAAACATAGACTTAAATGTATACAAACGCTACAAATGTAAACAAAGTCTCTATATGTAAAGAAGGTCTCTAAATTCAAAGAAAGATTACAAATGTAAAAAAAGACTACAAATGTAAACAAAGACTACAAATATAAACAAAGACTCTAAATAAAACAGACTACAAATGTAAACAAAAACTACAAACGTAAGCTAACACTCTAAATGTAGACAAAGACTACAAATGTAAACAAAGACTGCAAACGTAAACAAAGACTCTATATGTAAACAATCTAAATGTATAGAAAGACTACATATGTAAACAAAGAATTTAAATGTAAACAAAGTCTAAAAATGTAAACAAAGACTACAAACGTAAACAAAGACTCTAAATATAAAGGTCTCTAAATGCAAACAAAGATTACAAATATAAACAACGACTACAAATGTAAACAAAACTAAATGTAAACAAATACTAGAAATAAACACAAAGACTCTAAATGTAACCAAAGATTGCAAACGTAAACAAAGTCTCTAAATGTAAACAAATAATAAAAATGTAAACAAAGACACTAAATGTAATAAAAAACTCTGGGTATAAACAAGGACTCTAGGTGTAAACAAGGACTACAAATGTAAACAGACTCTAAATGTAAAAAAAGCCTAAAAATAAAAACAAAGACTCTAAATGTAAACAAAGGCTCTAAATGTAAACAAACGCGCTATATGTAAACAAAGACACTAAATGGAACTCTAAATGTAAACAAAGAATAAAAATGTAAACAAAGACTACAAATGTAAACAAAGACACAAAATGGGACTCTAAATGTAAACAAAAAATAAAATTGTAAACAAAACTAAAAGTAAACAAATACTACAAATATAAACAACGACTACAAATGTAAGCAAAACTAAATGTAAACAAAACTAAATGTAAACAAATACTAGAAATATAAACAAAGACTCTAAATGTAACCAAAATCTCTTGGTGTAAACAAGGACTCTAGGTGTAAAAAAGGCTACAAATGTAAACAAAGACTCTAAATGTAAAGAAGGTCTCTAAATTCAAAGAAAGATTACAAATGTAAACAAAGACTACAAATGTAAACAAAAACTACAAACGTAAACTAACACTCTAAATGTAGACAAAGACTACAAATGTAAACAAAGACTGCAAACGTAAACAAAGACTCTATATGTAAACAATCTAAATGTATAGAAAGACTACATATGTAAACAAAGAATTTAAATGTAAATAAAGACTACAAATGTAAACAAAGACCTTAAATGTAAACAGACTAAATTAAAACAAAGACGAAAAATGTAAACAAAGTCTACAAACGTAAACAAAGACTCTAAATATAAAGAAGGTCTTTAAATGCAAACAAAGATTACAAATGCAAACAAAGACTACAAATGTAAACAAAGACTATAAATGGAAAAAGACTACAAATGTAAACAAAAACTACAAACGTAAACTAACACTCTAAATGTAAACAAAGACTACAAATGTAAACAAAACTAAAAGTAAACAAATACTACAAATATAAACAACGACTACAAATGTAAACAAAACTAAATGGAAACAAATACTAGAAATATAAACAAAGACTCTAAATGTAACTAAAGATTGCAAACGTAAACAAAGTCTCTAAATGTAAACAAATAATAAAAATGTAAACAAATAATAAAAATGTAAACAAATGATAAAAATGTAAACAAAGACTCTAAATGTAATAAAAAACTCTGGGTATAAACAAGGACTACAAATGTAAACAGACTCGAAATGTAAACAAAGCCTAAAAATAAAAACAAAGACTCTAAATGTAAACAAAGGCTAAAAATGTAAACAAAGACTAAAAATGTAAACAAAGGCTCTAAATGTAAACAAACGCGCTATATGTAAACAAAGAGTCTAAATGGAACTCTAAATGTAAACAAAGAATAAAAATGTAAACAAAGACTACAAATGTAAACAAAGACACAAAATGGGACTCTAAATGTAAACAAAAAATAAAAATGTAAACAAAACTAAAAGTAAACAAATACTACAAATATAAACGACTACAAATGTAAACAAAACTAAATGTAAACAATACTAAATGTAAACAAATACTAGAAATATAAACAAAGACTCTAAATGTAACCAAAATCTCTTGGTGTAAACAGGGACTCGGTGCAAAAAAGGACTACAAATGTAAACAAAGTCTCTAAATATAAACAAAGTCTAAATGTAAACAAAGACTACAAGTGTAAACAAGGACTACAAATGTAAAAAAAACTCTACATGTAAACAATCTCTCTAAATGTAAACAAAGAATAAAAATGTAAACAAAGACTATAAATGTTAAGAAAGTCTACAACTGTAAACAAAGACTACAAATGTAAACAAAGACACTAAACGTAAACAAAAACTACAAACGTAAACAGACTCTAAGTGTAAACAGACAACAGATGTAAACAAAGCCTCTAAATATAAACAAAGTATCTAAATGTAAGCAGACTACAAATGTAAACAAAGAGCACAAATGTTCAGTGACTCAAACTGTAAACAAACTCTCTAAATGTAAACAAAGTCTACAAATGTAAACAGACTATAAATGAAAACAGACTCTAAATGCAAACAGACTAAAAATGTATACAAAGACTAAAAATGTATACAAAGATGTAAACAGACTCTAAATGTAAACAAAGACTGCAAATGTAAACATAGACCTAAATGTAAACAAAGACTACAAATGTAAACAAAGACTCTATATGTAAACAAAGTCTAAAAATGTAAACAAAGCCTCTAAATATAAACAAAGTATCTAAATGTAAGCAGACTACAAATGTAAACAAAGAGCACAAATGTTCAGTGACTCAAACTGTAAACAAACTCTCTAAATGTAAACAAAGTCTACAAATGTAAACAGACTATTAATAAACAACAGACTCTAAATGCAAACAGACTAAAAATGTATACAAAGACTACATATGTAAACAGACTCTAAATGTAAACAAAGACTGCAAATGTAAACATAGACCTAAATGTAAACAAAGACTACAAATGTAAACAAAGACTCTATATGTAAACAAAGTCTAAAAATGTAAACAAAGTCTAAAAATGCAAACAAAGGCTACAAATGTAAACAAAGACTCTAAATGTAAAGAAGGTCTCTAAATTCAAAGAAAGATTACAAATGTAAACAAAGACTACAAATATAAACAAAGACTCTAAATAAAACAGACTACAAATGTAAACAAAAACTATAAACGCAAACTAACACTCTAAATGTAGACAAAAACTACAAATGTAAACAAAGACGGCAAACGTAAACAAAGACTCTATATGTAAACAAACTAAATGTATAGAAAGACTACACATGTAAACAAGGATTTAAATGTAAATAAAGACTGCAAATGTAAACAAAGACCTTAAATGTAAACAGACTCTAAATTAAAACAAAGACTAAAAATGTAAACAAAGACTACAAATGTAAACAAAGACTCTAAATATAAAGAAGGTCTCTAAATGCAAACAAAGATTACAAATGTAAACAAAGAGCAAAATGTTAAGTGACTCAAACTGTAAACAAACTCTCTAAATGTAAACAAAGACTACATATGTAAACAGACTCTAAATGTAAACAAAGACTGCAAATGTAAACATAGACCTAAATGTAAACAAAGACTACAAATGTAAACAAAGACTCTATATGTAAACAAAGTCTAAAAATGTAAACAAAGTCTAAAAATGTAAACAAAGGCTACAAATGTAAACAAAGACTCTAAATGTAAAGAAGGTCTCTAAATTCAAAGAAAGATTACAAATGTAAACAAAGACTACAAATGTAAACAAAGACTACAAATATAAACAAAACTCTAAATAAAACAGACTACAAATGTAAACACTCTAAATGTAGACAAAGACTACAAATATAAACAAAGACTGCAAACGTAAACAAAGACTCTATATGTAAACAATCTAAATGTACAGAAAGACTACATATGTAAACAAAGAATTTAAATGTAAATAAAGACCTTAAATGTAAACAGACTCTAAATTAAAACAAAGACAAAAAATGTAAACAAAGACTACAAACGTAAACAAAGACTCTAAATATAAAGAAGGTCTCTAAATGCAAACAAAGATTACAAATGTAAACAAAGACTACAAATGTAAACAAAGACTATAAATATAAAGAAAGACTCTAAATGGAAACAGACTACAAATGTAAATAAAAACTACAAACGTAAACTAACACTCTAAATGTAGACAAAGACTACAAATGTAAACAAAGACTGCAAACGTAAACAAAGACTCTATATGTAAACAATCTAAATGTATAGAAAGACTACATATGTAAACAAAGAATTTAAATGTAAACAAAGTCTAAAAATGTAAACAAAGACTACAAACGTAAACAAAGACTCTAAATATAAAGGTCTCTAAATGCAAACAAAGATTACAAATATAAACAACGACTACAAATGTAAACAAAACTAAATGTAAACAAATACTAGAAATAAACACAAAGACTCTAAATGTAACCAAAGATTGCAAACGTAAACAAAGTCTCTAAATGTAAACAAATAATAAAAATGTAAACAAAGACTCTAAATGTAATAAAAAACTCTGGGTATAAACAAGGACTCTAGGTGTAAACAAGGACTACAAATGTAAACAGACTCTAAATGTAAAAAAAGCCTAAAAATAAAAACTAAGACTCTAAATGTAAACAAAGGCTCTAAATGTAAACAAACGCGCTATATGTAAACAAAGACACTAAATGGAACTCTAAATGTAAACAATGAATAAAAATGTAAACAAAGACTACAAATGTAAACAAAGACACAAAATGGGACTCTAAATGTAAACAAAAAATAAAATTGTAAACAAAACTAAAAGTAAACAAATACTACAAATATAAACAACGACTACAAATGTAAGCAAAACTAAATGTAAACAAAACTAAATGTAAACAAATACTAGAAATATAAACAAAGACTCTAAATGTAACCAAAATCTCTTGGTGTAAACAAGGACTCTAGGTGTAAAAAAGGCTACAAATGTAAACAAAGACTCTAA
This sequence comes from Salticus scenicus, assembly GCA_963930645.1. NCBI lineage: Eukaryota > Metazoa > Arthropoda > Arachnida > Araneae > Salticidae > Salticus > Salticus scenicus. Next base: position 578,253 of record CAWVNO010003029.1, read on the forward strand.
ATGTAAAGAAGGTCTCTAAATTCAAAGAAAGATTACAAATGTAAACAAAGACTACAAATGTAAACAAAAACTACAAACGTAAACTAACACTCTAAATGTAGACAAAGACTACAAATGTAAACAAAGACTGCAAACGTAAACAAAGACTCTATATGTAAACAATCTAAATGTATAGAAAGACTACATATGTAAACAAAGAATTTAAATGTAAATAAAGACTACAAATGTAAACAAAGACCTTAAATGTAAACAGACTAAATTAAAACAAAGACTAAAAATGTAAACAAAGACTACAAACGTAAACAAAGACTCTAAATATAAAGAAGGTCTTTAAATGCAAACAAAGATTACAAATGCAAACAAAGACTACAAATGTAAACAAAGACTATAAATGGAAAAAGACTACAAATGTAAACAAAAACTACAAACGTAAACTAACACTCTAAATGTAAACAAAGACTACAAATGTAAACAAAACTAAAAGTAAACAAATACTACAAATATAAACAACGACTACAAATGTAAACAAAACTAAATGGAAACAAATACTAGAAATATAAACAAAGACTCTAAATGTAACTAAAGATTGCAAACGTAAACAAAGTCTCTAAATGTAAACAAATAATAAAAATGTAAACAAATAATAAAAATGTAAACAAATGATAAAAATGTAAACAAAGACTCTAAATGTAATAAAAAACTCTGGGTATAAACAAGGACTACAAATGTAAACAGACTCTAAATGTAAACAAAGCCTAAAAATAAAAACAAAGACTCTAAATGTAAACAAAGGCTAAAAATGTAAACAAAGACTAAAAATGTAAACAAAGGCTCTAAATGTAAACAAACGCGCTATATGTAAACAAAGAGTCTAAATGGAACTCTAAATGTAAACAAAGAATAAAAATGTAAACAAAGACTACAAATGTAAACAAAGACACAAAATGGGACTCTAAATGTAAACAAAAAATAAAAAATGTAAACAAAACTAAAAGTAAACAAATACTACAAATATAAACAACGACTACAAATGTAAACAAAACTAAATGTAAACAATACTAAATGTAAACAAATACTAGAAATATAAACAAAGACTCTAAATGTAACCAAAATCTCTTGGTGTAAACAGGGACTCTAGGTGCAAAAAAGGACTACAAATGTAAACAAAGTCTCTAAATATAAACAAAGTCTAAATGTAAACAAAGACTACAAGTGTAAACAAGAACTACAAATGTAAAAAAAACTCTACATGTAAACAATCTCTCTAAATGTAAACAAAGAATAAAAATGTAAACAAAGACTATAAATGTTAAGAAAGTCTACAACTGTAAACAAAGACTACAAATGTAAACAAAGACACTAAACGTAAACAAAAACTACAAACGTAAACAGACTCTAAGTGTAAACAGACAACAGATGTAAACAAAGCCTCTAAATATAAACAAAGTATCTAAATGTAAGCAGACTACAAATGTAAACAAAGAGCACAAATGTTCAGTGACTCAAACTGTAAACAAACTCTCTAAATGTAAACAAAGTCTACAAATGTAAACAGACTATAAATGAAAACAGACTCTAAATGCAAACAGACTAAAAATGTATACAAAGACTAAAAATTTATACAAAGATGTAAACAGACTCTAAATGTAAACAAAGACTGCAAATGTAAACATAGACCTAAATGTAAACAAAGACTACAAATGTAAACAAAGACTCTATATGTAAACAAAGTCTAAAAATGTAAACAAAGCCTCTAAATATAAACAAAGTATCTAAATGTAAGCAGACTACAAATGTAAACAAAGAGCACAAATGTTCAGTGACTCAAACTGTAAACAAACTCTCTAAATGTAAACAAAGTCTACAAATGTAAACAGACTATAAATGAAAACAGACTCTAAATGCAAACAGACTAAAAATGTATACAAAGACTACATATGTAAACAGACTCTAAATGTAAACAAAGACTGCAAATGTAAACATAGACCTAAATGTAAACAAAGACTACAAATGTAAACAAAGACTCTATATGTAAACAAAGTCTAAAAATGTAAACAAAGTTAAAAATGCAAACAAAAACTACAAATGTAAACAAAGACGGCAAACGTAAACAAAGACTCTATATGTAAACAAACTAAATGTATAGAAAGACTACACATGTAAACAAGGATTTAAATGTAAATAAAGACTGCAAATGTAAACAAAGACCTTAAATGTAAACAGACTCTAAATTAAAACAAAGACAAAAAATGTAAACAAAGACTACAAATGTAAACAAAGACTCTAAATATAAAGAAGGTCTCTAAATGCAAACAAAGACTACAAATGTAAACAAAAACTACAAACGTAACCTAACACTCTAAATGTAAACAAAGACTACAAATGTAAACAAAACTAAAATTAAACAAATACTACAAATATAAACAACGACTACAAATGTAAACAAAACTAAATGTAAAAAAATACTAGAAATATAAACAAAGACTCTAAATGTAACCAAAGATTGCAAACGTAAACAAAGTCTCTAAATGTAAACAAATAATAAAAATGTAAATAAAGACTCTAAATGTAATAAAAAACTCTGGGTATAAACAAGGACTCTAGGTGTAAACAAGGACTACAAATGTAAACAGACTCTAAATGTAAACAAAGCCTAAAAATAAAAACAAAGACTCTAAATGTAAACAAAGGCTAAAAATGTAAACAAAGACTACAAATGTAAACAAAGGCTCTAAATGTAAACAAACGCGCTATATGTAAACAAAGACTCTAAATTGAACTCTAAATGTAAACAAAGAATAAAAATGTAAACAAAGACTACAAATGTAAACAAAGACACAAAATGGGACTCTAAATGTAAACAAAAAATAAAAATATAAACAAAACTAAAAGTAAACAAATACTACAAATATAAACAACGACTACAAATGTAAACAAAAATAAATGTAAACAAAACTAAATGTAAACAAATACTAGAAATATAAACAAAGACTCTAAATGTAACCAAAATCTCTTGGTGTAAACAAGGACTCTAGGTGTAAAAAAGGACTACAAATGTAAACAAAGTCTCTAAATATAAACAAAGTCTAAATGTAAACAAAGACTACAAGTGTAAACAAGGACTACAAATGTAAAAAAAATCTACATGTAAACAATCTCTCTAAATGTAAACAAAGAATAAAAATGTAAACAAAGACTATAAATGTTAAGAAAGTCTACAACTGTAAACAAAGACTACAAATGTAAACAAAGACACTAAACGTAAACAAAAACTACAAACGTAAACAGACTCTAAGTGTAAACAGACAACAGATGTAAACAAAGCCTCTAAATATAAACAAAGTATCTAAATGTAAGCAGACTACAAATGTAAACAAAGAGCACAAATGTTCAGTGACTCAAACTGTAAACAAACTCTCTAAATGTAAACAAAGTCTACAAATGTAAACAGACTATAAATGAAAACAGACTCTAAATGCAAACAGACTAAAAATGTATACAAAGACTAAAAATGTATACAAAGATGTAAACAGACTCTAAATGTAAACAAAGACTGCAAATGTAAACATAGACCTAAATGTAAACAAAGACTACAAATGTAAACAAAGACTCTATATGTAAACAAAGTCTAAAAATGTAAACAAAGCCTCTAAATATAAACAAAGTATCTAAATGTAAGCAGACTACAAATGTAAACAAAGAGCACAAATGTTCAGTGACTCAAACTGTAAACAAACTCTCTAAATGTAAACAAAGTCTACAAATGTAAACAGACTATTAATGAAAACAGACTCTAAATGCAAACAGACTAAAAATGTATACAAAGACTACATATGTAAACAGACTCTAAATGTAAACAAAGACTGCAAATGTAAACATAGACCTAAATGTAAACAAAGACTACAAATGTAAACAAAGACTCTATATGTAAACAAAGTCTAAAAATGTAAACAAAGTCTAAAAATGCAAACAAAGGCTACAAATGTAAACAAAGACTCTAAATGTAAAGAAGGTCTCTAAATTCAAAGAAAGATTACAAATGTAAACAAAGACTACAAATATAAACAAAGACTCTAAATAAAACAGACTACAAATGTAAACAAAAACTATAAACGCAAACTAACACTCTAAATGTAGACAAAAACTACAAATGTAAACAAAGACGGCAAACGTAAACAAAGACTCTATATGTAAACAAACTAAATGTATAGAAAGACTACACATGTAAACAAGGATTTAAATGTAAATAAAGACTGCAAATGTAAACAAAGACCTTAAATGTAAACAGACTCTAAATTAAAACAAAGACTAAAAATGTAAACAAAGACTACAAATGTAAACAAAGACTCTAAATATAAAGAAGGTCTCTAAATGCAAACAAAGATTACAAATGTAAACAAAGAGCAAAATGTTAAGTGACTCAAACTGTAAACAAACTCTCTAAATGTAAACAAAGACTACATATGTAAACAGACTCTAAATGTAAACAAAGACTGCAAATGTAAACATAGACCTAAATGTAAACAAAGACTACAAATGTAAACAAAGACTCTATATGTAAACAAAGTCTAAAAATGTAAACAAAGTCTAAAAATGTAAACAAAGGCTACAAATGTAAACAAAGACTCTAAATGTAAAGAAGGTCTCTAAATTCAAAGAAAGATTACAAATGTAAACAAAGACTACAAATGTAAACAAAGACTACAAATATAAACAAAACTCTAAATAAAACAGACTACAAATGTAAACACTCTAAATGTAGACAAAGACTACAAATATAAACAAAGACTGCAAACGTAAACAAAGACTCTATATGTAAACAATCTAAATGTACAGAAAGACTACATATGTAAACAAAGAATTTAAATGTAAATAAAGACCTTAAATGTAAACAGACTCTAAATTAAAACAAAGACAAAAAATGTAAACAAAGACTACAAACGTAAACAAAGACTCTAAATATAAAGAAGGTCTCTAAATGCAAACAAAGATTACAAATGTAAACAAAGACTACAAATGTAAACAAAGACTATAAATATAAAGAAAGACTCTAAATGGAAACAGACTACAAATGTAAATAAAAACTACAAACGTAAACTAACACTCTAAATGTAGACAAAGACTACAAATGTAAACAAAGACTGCAAACGTAAACAAAGACTCTATATGTAAACAATCTAAATGTATAGAAAGACTACATATGTAAACAAAGAATTTAAATGTAAACAAAGTCTAAAAATGTAAACAAAGACTACAAACGTAAACAAAGACTCTAAATATAAAGGTCTCTAAATGCAAACAAAGATTACAAATATAAACAACGACTACAAATGTAAACAAAACTAAATGTAAACAAATACTAGAAATAAACACAAAGACTCTAAATGTAACCAAAGATTGCAAACGTAAACAAAGTCTCTAAATGTAAACAAATAATAAAAATGTAAACAAAGACTCTAAATGTAATAAAAAACTCTGGGTATAAACAAGGACTCTAGGTGTAAACAAGGACTACAAATGTAAACAGACTCTAAATGTAAAAAAAGCCTAAAAATAAAAACTAAGACTCTAAATGTAAACAAAGGCTCTAAATGTAAACAAACGCGCTATATGTAAACAAAGACACTAAATGGAACTCTAAATGTAAACAATGAATAAAAATGTAAACAAAGACTACAAATGTAAACAAAGACACAAAATGGGACTCTAAATGTAAACAAAAAATAAAATTGTAAACAAAACTAAAAGTAAACAAATACTACAAATATAAACAACGACTACAAATGTAAGCAAAACTAAATGTAAACAAAACTAAATGTAAACAAATACTAGAAATATAAACAAAGACTCTAAATGTAACCAAAATCTCTTGGTGTAAACAAGGACTCTAGGTGTAAAAAAGGCTACAAATGTAAACAAAGACTCTAAATGTAAAGAAGGTCTCTAAATTCAAAGAAAGATTACAAATGTAAACAAAGACTACAAATGTAAACAAAAACTACAAACGTAAACTAACACTCTAAATGTAGACAAAGACTACAAATGTAAACAAAGACTGCAAACGTAAACAAAGACTCTATATGTAAACAATCTAAATGTATAGAAAGACTACATATGTAAACAAAGAATTTAAATGTAAATAAAGACTACAAATGTAAACAAAGACCTTAAATGTAAACAGACTAAATTAAAACAAAGACTAAAAATGTAAACAAAGACTACAAACGTAAACAAAGACTCTAAATATAAAGAAGGTCTTTAAATGCAAACAAAGATTACAAATGCAAACAAAGACTACAAATGTAAACAAAGACTATAAATGGAAAAAGACTACAAATGTAAACAAAAACTACAAACGTAAACTAACACTCTAAATGTAAACAAAGACTACAAATGTAAACAAAACTAAAAGTAAACAAATACTACAAATATAAACAACGACTACAAATGTAAACAAAACTAAATGGAAACAAATACTAGAAATATAAACAAAGACTCTAAATGTAACTAAAGATTGCAAACGTAAACAAAGTCTCTAAATGTAAACAAATAATAAAAATGTAAACAAATAATAAAAATGTAAACAAATGATAAAAATGTAAACAAAGACTCTAAATGTAATAAAAAACTCTGGGTATAAACAAGGACTACAAATGTAAACAGACTCTAAATGTAAACAAAGCCTAAAAATAAAAACAAAGACTCTAAATGTAAACAAAGGCTAAAAATGTAAACAAAGACTAAAAATGTAAACAAAGGCTCTAAATGTAAACAAACGCGCTATATGTAAACAAAGAGTCTAAATGGAACTCTAAATGTAAACAAAGAATAAAAATGTAAACAAAGACTACAAATGTAAACAAAGACACAAAATGGGACTCTAAATGTAAACAAAAAATAAAAAATGTAAACAAAACTAAAAGTAAACAAATACTACAAATATAAACAACGACTACAAATGTAAACAAAACTAAATGTAAACAATACTAAATGTAAACAAATACTAGAAATATAAACAAAGACTCTAAATGTAACCAAAATCTCTTGGTGTAAACAGGGACTCTAGGTGCAAAAAAGGACTACAAATGTAAACAAAGTCTCTAAATATAAACAAAGTCTAAATGTAAACAAAGACTACAAGTGTAAACAAGAACTACAAATGTAAAAAAAACTCTACATGTAAACAATCTCTCTAAATGTAAACAAAGAATAAAAATGTAAACAAAGACTATAAATGTTAAGAAAGTCTACAACTGTAAACAAAGACTACAAATGTAAACAAAGACACTAAACGTAAACAAAAACTACAAACGTAAACAGACTCTAAGTGTAAACAGACAACAGATGTAAACAAAGCCTCTAAATATAAACAAAGTATCTAAATGTAAGCAGACTACAAATGTAAACAAAGAGCACAAATGTTCAGTGACTCAAACTGTAAACAAACTCTCTAAATGTAAACAAAGTCTACAAATGTAAACAGACTATAAATGAAAACAGACTCTAAATGCAAACAGACTAAAAATGTATACAAAGACTAAAAATTTATACAAAGATGTAAACAGACTCTAAATGTAAACAAAGACTGCAAATGTAAACATAGACCTAAATGTAAACAAAGACTACAAATGTAAACAAAGACTCTATATGTAAACAAAGTCTAAAAATGTAAACAAAGCCTCTAAATATAAACAAAGTATCTAAATGTAAGCAGACTACAAATGTAAACAAAGAGCACAAATGTTCAGTGACTCAAACTGTAAACAAACTCTCTAAATGTAAACAAAGTCTACAAATGTAAACAGACTATAAATGAAAACAGACTCTAAATGCAAACAGACTAAAAATGTATACAAAGACTACATATGTAAACAGACTCTAAATGTAAACAAAGACTGCAAATGTAAACATAGACCTAAATGTAAACAAAGACTACAAATGTAAACAAAGACTCTATATGTAAACAAAGTCTAAAAATGTAAACAAAGTTAAAAATGCAAACAAAAACTACAAATGTAAACAAAGACGGCAAACGTAAACAAAGACTCTATATGTAAACAAACTAAATGTATAGAAAGACTACACATGTAAACAAGGATTTAAATGTAAATAAAGACTGCAAATGTAAACAAAGACCTTAAATGTAAACAGACTCTAAATTAAAACAAAGACAAAAAATGTAAACAAAGACTACAAATGTAAACAAAGACTCTAAATATAAAGAAGGTCTCTAAATGCAAACAAAGACTACAAATGTAAACAAAAACTACAAACGTAACCTAACACTCTAAATGTAAACAAAGACTACAAATGTAAACAAAACTAAAATTAAACAAATACTACAAATATAAACAACGACTACAAATGTAAACAAAACTAAATGTAAAAAAATACTAGAAATATAAACAAAGACTCTAAATGTAACCAAAGATTGCAAACGTAAACAAAGTCTCTAAATGTAAACAAATAATAAAAATGTAAATAAAGACTCTAAATGTAATAAAAAACTCTGGGTATAAACAAGGACTCTAGGTGTAAACAAGGACTACAAATGTAAACAGACTCTAAATGTAAACAAAGCCTAAAAATAAAAACAAAGACTCTAAATGTAAACAAAGGCTAAAAATGTAAACAAAGACTACAAATGTAAACAAAGGCTCTAAATGTAAACAAACGCGCTATATGTAAACAAAGACTCTAAATTGAACTCTAAATGTAAACAAAGAATAAAAATGTAAACAAAGACTACAAATGTAAACAAAGACACAAAATGGGACTCTAAATGTAAACAAAAAATAAAAATATAAACAAAACTAAAAGTAAACAAATACTACAAATATAAACAACGACTACAAATGTAAACAAAAATAAATGTAAACAAAACTAAATGTAAACAAATACTAGAAATATAAACAAAGACTCTAAATGTAACCAAAATCTCTTGGTGTAAACAAGGACTCTAGGTGTAAAAAAGGACTACAAATGTAAACAAAGTCTCTAAATATAAACAAAGTCTAAATGTAAACAAAGACTACAAGTGTAAACAAGGACTACAAATGTAAAAAAAATCTACATGTAAACAATCTCTCTAAATGTAAACAAAGAATAAAAATGTAAACAAAGACTATAAATGTTAAGAAAGTCTACAACTGTAAACAAAGACTACAAATGTAAACAAAGACACTAAACGTAAACAAAAACTACAAACGTAAACAGACTCTAAGTGTAAACAGACAACAGATGTAAACAAAGCCTCTAAATATAAACAAAGTATCTAAATGTAAGCAGACTACAAATGTAAACAAAGAGCACAAATGTTCAGTGACTCAAACTGTAAACAAACTCTCTAAATGTAAACAAAGTCTACAAATGTAAACAGACTATAAATGAAAACAGACTCTAAATGCAAACAGACTAAAAATGTATACAAAGACTAAAAATTTATACAAAGATGTAAACAGACTCTAAATGTAAACAAAGACTGCAAATGTAAACATAGACCTAAATGTAAACAAAGACTACAAATGTAAACAAAGACTCTATATGTAAACAAAGTCTAAAAATGTAAACAAAGCCTCTAAATATAAACAAAGTATCTAAATGTAAGCAGACTACAAATGTAAACAAAGAGCACAAATGTTCAGTGACTCAAACTGTAAACAAACTCTCTAAATGTAAACAAAGTCTACAAATGTAAACAGACTATAAATGAAAACAGACTCTAAATGCAAACAGACTAAAAATGTATACAAAGACTACATATGTAAACAGACTCTAAATGTAAACAAAGACTGCAAATGTAAACATAGACCTAAATGTAAACAAAGACTACAAATGTAAACAAAGACTCTATATGTAAACAAAGTCTAAAAATGTAAACAAAGTTAAAAATGCAAACAAAAACTACAAATGTAAACAAAGACGGCAAACGTAAACAAAGACTCTATATGTAAACAAACTAAATGTATAGAAAGACTACACATGTAAACAAGGATTTAAATGTAAATAAAGACTGCAAATGTAAACAAAGACCTTAAATGTAAACAGACTCTAAATTAAAACAAAGACAAAAAATGTAAACAAAGACTACAAATGTAAACAAAGACTCTAAATATAAAGAAGGTCTCTAAATGCAAACAAAGACTACAAATGTAAACAAAAACTACAAACGTAACCTAACACTCTAAATGTAAACAAAGACTACAAATGTAAACAAAACTAAAATTAAACAAATACTACAAATATAAACAACGACTACAAATGTAAACAAAACTAAATGTAAAAAAATACTAGAAATATAAACAAAGACTCTAAATGTAACCAAAGATTGCAAACGTAAACAAAGTCTCTAAATGTAAACAAATAATAAAAATGTAAATAAAGACTCTAAATGTAATAAAAAACTCTGGGTATAAACAAGGACTCTAGGTGTAAACAAGGACTACAAATGTAAACAGACTCTAAATGTAAACAAAGCCTAAAAATAAAAACAAAGACTCTAAATGTAAACAAAGGCTAAAAATGTAAACAAAGACTACAAATGTAAACAAAGGCTCTAAATGTAAACAAACGCGCTATATGTAAACAAAGACTCTAAATTGAACTCTAAATGTAAACAAAGAATAAAAATGTAAACAAAGACTACAAATGTAAACAAAGACACAAAATGGGACTCTAAATGTAAACAAAAAATAAAAATATAAACAAAACTAAAAGTAAACAAATACTACAAATATAAACAACGACTACAAATGTAAACAAAAATAAATGTAAACAAAACTAAATGTAAACAAATACTAGAAATATAAACAAAGACTCTAAATGTAACCAAAATCTCTTGGTGTAAACAAGGACTCTAGGTGTAAAAAAGGACTACAAATGTAAACAAAGTCTCTAAATATAAACAAAGTCTAAATGTAAACAAAGACTACAAGTGTAAACAAGGACTACAAATGTAAAAAAAATCTACATGTAAACAATCTCTCTAAATGTAAACAAAGAATAAAAATGTAAACAAAGACTATAAATGTTAAGAAAGTCTACAACTGTAAACAAAGACTACAAATGTAAACAAAGACACTAAACGTAAACAAAAACTACAAACGTAAACAGACTCTAAGTGTAAACAGACAACAGATGTAAACAAAGCCTCTAAATATAAACAAAGTATCTAAATGTAAGCAGACTACAAATGTAAACAAAGAGCACAAATGTTCAGTGACTCAAACTGTAAACAAACTCTCTAAATGTAAACAAAGTCTACAAATGTAAACAGACTATAAATGAAAACAGACTCTAAATGCAAACAGACTAAAAATGTATACAAAGACTAAAAATGTATACAAAGATGTAAACAGACTCTAAATGTAAACAAAGACTGCAAATGTAAACATAGACCTAAATGTAAACAAAGACTACAAATGTAAACAAAGACTCTATATGTAAACAAAGTCTAAAAATGTAAACAAAGCCTCTAAATATAAACAAAGTATCTAAATGTAAGCAGACTACAAATGTAAACAAAGAGCACAAATGTTCAGTGACTCAAACTGTAAACAAACTCTCTAAATGTAAACAAAGTCTACAAATGTAAACAGACTATTAATGAAAACAGACTCTAAATGCAAACAGACTAAAAATGTATACAAAGACTACATATGTAAACAGACTCTAAATGTAAACAAAGACTGCAAATGTAAACATAGACCTAAATGTAAACAAAGACTACAAATGTAAACAAAGACTCTATATGTAAACAAAGTCTAAAAATGTAAACAAAGTCTAAAAATGCAAACAAAGGCTACAAATGTAAACAAAGACTCTAAATGTAAAGAAGGTCTCTAAATTCAAAGAAAGATTACAAATGTAAACAAAGACTACAAATATAAACAAAGACTCTAAATAAAACAGACTACAAATGTAAACAAAAACTATAAACGCAAACTAACACTCTAAATGTAGACAAAAACTACAAATGTAAACAAAGACGGCAAACGTAAACAAAGACTCTATATGTAAACAAACTAAATGTATAGAAAGACTACACATGTAAACAAGGATTTAAATGTAAATAAAGACTGCAAATGTAAACAAAGACCTTAAATGTAAACAGACTCTAAATTAAAACAAAGACTAAAAATGTAAACAAAGACTACAAATGTAAACAAAGACTCTAAATATAAAGAAGGTCTCTAAATGCAAACAAAGATTACAAATGTAAACAAAGAGCAAAATGTTAAGTGACTCAAACTGTAAACAAACTCTCTAAATGTAAACAAAGACTACATATGTAAACAGACTCTAAATGTAAACAAAGACTGCAAATGTAAACATAGACCTAAATGTAAACAAAGACTACAAATGTAAACAAAGACTCTATATGTAAACAAAGTCTAAAAATGTAAACAAAGTCTAAAAATGTAAACAAAGGCTACAAATGTAAACAAAGACTCTAAATGTAAAGAAGGTCTCTAAATTCAAAGAAAGATTACAAATGTAAACAAAGACTACAAATGTAAACAAAGACTACAAATATAAACAAAACTCTAAATAAAACAGACTACAAATGTAAACACTCTAAATGTAGACAAAGACTACAAATATAAACAAAGACTGCAAACGTAAACAAAGACTCTATATGTAAACAATCTAAATGTACAGAAAGACTACATATGTAAACAAAGAATTTAAATGTAAATAAAGACCTTAAATGTAAACAGACTCTAAATTAAAACAAAGACAAAAAATGTAAACAAAGACTACAAACGTAAACAAAGACTCTAAATATAAAGAAGGTCTCTAAATGCAAACAAAGATTACAAATGTAAACAAAGACTACAAATGTAAACAAAGACTATAAATATAAAGAAAGACTCTAAATGGAAACAGACTACAAATGTAAATAAAAACTACAAACGTAAACTAACACTCTAAATGTAGACAAAGACTACAAATGTAAACAAAGACTGCAAACGTAAACAAAGACTCTATATGTAAACAATCTAAATGTATAGAAAGACTACATATGTAAACAAAGAATTTAAATGTAAACAAAGTCTAAAAATGTAAACAAAGACTACAAACGTAAACAAAGACTCTAAATATAAAGGTCTCTAAATGCAAACAAAGATTACAAATATAAACAACGACTACAAATGTAAACAAAACTAAATGTAAACAAATACTAGAAATAAACACAAAGACTCTAAATGTAACCAAAGATTGCAAACGTAAACAAAGTCTCTAAATGTAAACAAATAATAAAAATGTAAACAAAGACTCTAAATGTAATAAAAAACTCTGGGTATAAACAAGGACTCTAGGTGTAAACAAGGACTACAAATGTAAACAGACTCTAAATGTAAAAAAAGCCTAAAAATAAAAACTAAGACTCTAAATGTAAACAAAGGCTCTAAATGTAAACAAACGCGCTATATGTAAACAAAGACACTAAATGGAACTCTAAATGTAAACAATGAATAAAAATGTAAACAAAGACTACAAATGTAAACAAAGACACAAAATGGGACTCTAAATGTAAACAAAAAATAAAATTGTAAACAAAACTAAAAGTAAACAAATACTACAAATATAAACAACGACTACAAATGTAAGCAAAACTAAATGTAAACAAAACTAAATGTAAACAAATACTAGAAATATAAACAAAGACTCTAAATGTAACCAAAATCTCTTGGTGTAAACAAGGACTCTAGGTGTAAAAAAGGCTACAAATGTAAACAAAGACTCTAAATGTAAAGAAGGTCTCTAAATTCAAAGAAAGATTACAAATGTAAACAAAGACTACAAATGTAAACAAAAACTACAAACGTAAACTAACACTCTAAATGTAGACAAAGACTACAAATGTAAACAAAGACTGCAAACGTAAACAAAGACTCTATATGTAAACAATCTAAATGTATAGAAAGACTACATATGTAAACAAAGAATTTAAATGTAAATAAAGACTACAAATGTAAACAAAGACCTTAAATGTAAACAGACTAAATTAAAACAAAGACTAAAAATGTAAACAAAGACTACAAACGTAAACAAAGACTCTAAATATAAAGAAGGTCTTTAAATGCAAACAAAGATTACAAATGCAAACAAAGACTACAAATGTAAACAAAGACTATAAATGGAAAAAGACTACAAATGTAAACAAAAACTACAAACGTAAACTAACACTCTAAATGTAAACAAAGACTACAAATGTAAACAAAACTAAAAGTAAACAAATACTACAAATATAAACAACGACTACAAATGTAAACAAAACTAAATGGAAACAAATACTAGAAATATAAACAAAGACTCTAAATGTAACTAAAGATTGCAAACGTAAACAAAGTCTCTAAATGTAAACAAATAATAAAAATGTAAACAAATAATAAAAATGTAAACAAATGATAAAAATGTAAACAAAGACTCTAAATGTAATAAAAAACTCTGGGTATAAACAAGGACTACAAATGTAAACAGACTCTAAATGTAAACAAAGCCTAAAAATAAAAACAAAGACTCTAAATGTAAACAAAGGCTAAAAATGTAAACAAAGACTAAAAATGTAAACAAAGGCTCTAAATGTAAACAAACGCGCTATATGTAAACAAAGAGTCTAAATGGAACTCTAAATGTAAACAAAGAATAAAAATGTAAACAAAGACTACAAATGTAAACAAAGACACAAAATGGGACTCTAAATGTAAACAAAAAATAAAAATGTAAACAAAACTAAAAGTAAACAAATACTACAAATATAAACAACGACTACAAATGTAAACAAAACTAAATGTAAACAATACTAAATGTAAACAAATACTAGAAATATAAACAAAGACTCTAAATGTAACCAAAATCTCTTGGTGTAAACAGGGACTCTAGGTGCAAAAAAGGACTACAAATGTAAACAAAGTCTCTAAATATAAACAAAGTCTAAATGTAAACAAAGACTACAAGTGTAAACAAGAACTACAAATGTAAAAAAAACTCTACATGTAAACAATCTCTCTAAATGTAAACAAAGAATAAAAATGTAAACAAAGACTATAAATGTTAAGAAAGTCTACAACTGTAAACAAAGACTACAAATGTAAACAAAGACACTAAACGTAAACAAAAACTACAAACGTAAACAGACTCTAAGTGTAAACAGACAACAGATGTAAACAAAGCCTCTAAATATAAACAAAGTATCTAAATGTAAGCAGACTACAAATGTAAACAAAGAGCACAAATGTTCAGTGACTCAAACTGTAAACAAACTCTCTAAATGTAAACAAAGTCTACAAATGTAAACAGACTATAAATGAAAACAGACTCTAAATGCAAACAGACTAAAAATGTATACAAAGACTAAAAATTTATACAAAGATGTAAACAGACTCTAAATGTAAACAAAGACTGCAAATGTAAACATAGACCTAAATGTAAACAAAGACTACAAATGTAAACAAAGACTCTATATGTAAACAAAGTCTAAAAATGTAAACAAAGCCTCTAAATATAAACAAAGTATCTAAATGTAAGCAGACTACAAATGTAAACAAAGAGCACAAATGTTCAGTGACTCAAACTGTAAACAAACTCTCTAAATGTAAACAAAGTCTACAAATGTAAACAGACTATAAATGAAAACAGACTCTAAATGCAAACAGACTAAAAATGTATACAAAGACTACATATGTAAACAGACTCTAAATGTAAACAAAGACTGCAAATGTAAACATAGACCTAAATGTAAACAAAGACTACAAATGTAAACAAAGACTCTATATGTAAACAAAGTCTAAAAATGTAAACAAAGTTAAAAATGCAAACAAAAACTACAAATGTAAACAAAGACGGCAAACGTAAACAAAGACTCTATATGTAAACAAACTAAATGTATAGAAAGACTACACATGTAAACAAGGATTTAAATGTAAATAAAGACTGCAAATGTAAACAAAGACCTTAAATGTAAACAGACTCTAAATTAAAACAAAGACAAAAAATGTAAACAAAGACTACAAATGTAAACAAAGACTCTAAATATAAAGAAGGTAAATGTAAACAAATACTAGAAATATAAACAAAGACTCTAAATGTAACCAAAATCTCTTGGTGTAAACAGGGACTCGGTGCAAAAAAGGACTACAAATGTAAACAAAGTCTCTAAATATAAACAAAGTCTAAATGTAAACAAAGACTACAAGTGTAAACAAGGACTACAAATGTAAAAAAAACTCTACATGTAAACAATCTCTCTAAATGTAAACAAAGAATAAAAATGTAAACAAAGACTATAAATGTTAAGAAAGTCTACAACTGTAAACAAAGACTACAAATGTAAACAAAGACACTAAACGTAAACAAAAACTACAAACGTAAACAGACTCTAAGTGTAAACAGACAACAGATGTAAACAAAGCCTCTAAATATAAACAAAGTATCTAAATGTAAGCAGACTACAAATGTAAACAAAGAGCACAAATGTTCAGTGACTCAAACTGTAAACAAAGTCTACAAATGTAAACAGACTATAAATGAAAACAGACTCTAAATGCAAACAGACTAAAAATGTATACAAAGACTAAAAATGTATACAAAGATGTAAACAGACTCTAAATGTAAACAAAGACTGCAAATGTAAACATAGACCTAAATGTAAACAAAGACTACAAATGTAAACAAAGACTCTATATGTAAACAAAGTCTAAAAATGTAAACAAAGCCTCTAAATATAAACAAAGTATCTAAATGTAAGCAGACTACAAATGTAAACAAAGAGCACAAATGTTCAGTGACTCAAACTGTAAACAAACTCTCTAAATGTAAACAAAGTCTACAAATGTAAACAGACTATTAATGAAAACAGACTCTAAATGCAAACAGACTAAAAATGTATACAAAGACTACATATGTAAACAGACTCTAAATGTAAACAAAGACTGCAAATGTAAACATAGACCTAAATGTAAACAAAGACTACAAATGTAAACAAAGACTCTATATGTAAACAAAGTCTAAAAATGTAAACAAAGTCTAAAAATGCAAACAAAGGCTACAAATGTAAACAAAGACTCTAAATGTAAAGAAGGTCTCTAAATTCAAAGAAAGATTACAAATGTAAACAAAGACTACAAATATAAACAAAGACTCTAAATAAAACAGACTACAAATGTAAACAAAAACTATAAACGCAAACTAACACTCTAAATGTAGACAAAAACTACAAATGTAAACAAAGACGGCAAACGTAAACAAAGACTCTATATGTAAACAAACTAAATGTATAGAAAGACTACACATGTAAACAAGGATTTAAATGTAAATAAAGACTGCAAATGTAAACAAAGACCTTAAATGTAAACAGACTCTAAATTAAAACAAAGACTAAAAATGTAAACAAAGACTACAAATGTAAACAAAGAGCAAAATGTTAAGTGACTCAAACTGTAAACAAACTCTCTAAATGTAAACAAAGACTACATATGTAAACAGACTCTAAATGTAAACAAAGACTGCAAATGTAAACATAGACCTAAATGTAAACAAAGACTACAAATGTAAACAAAGACTCTATATGTAAACAAAGTCTAAAAATGTAAACAAAGTCTAAAAATGTAAACAAAGGCTACAAATGTAAACAAAGACTCTAAATGTAAAGAAGGTCTCTAAATTCAAAGAAAGATTACAAATGTAAACAAAGACTACAAATGTAAACAAAGACTACAAATATAAACAAAACTCTAAATAAAACAGACTACAAATGTAAACACTCTAAATGTAGACAAAGACTACAAATATAAACAAAGACTGCAAACGTAAACAAAGACTCTATATGTAAACAATCTAAATGTACAGAAAGACTACATATGTAAACAAAGAATTTAAATGTAAATAAAGACCTTAAATGTAAACAGACTCTAAATTAAAACAAAGACAAAAAATGTAAACAAAGACTACAAACGTAAACAAAGACTCTAAATATAAAGAAGGTCTCTAAATGCAAACAAAGATTACAAATGTAAACAAAGACTACAAATGTAAACAAAGACTATAAATATAAAGAAAGACTCTAAATGGAAACAGACTACAAATGTAAATTAAAACTACAAACGTAAACTAACACTCTAAATGTAAACAAAGACTACAAATGTAAACAAAACTAAAATTAAACAAATACTACAAATATAAACAACGACTACAAATGTAAACAAAACTAAATGTAAAAAAATACTAGAAATATAAACAAAGACTCTAAATGTAACCAAAGATTGCAAACGTAAACAAAGTCTCTAAATGTAAACAAATAATAAAAATGTAAATAAAGACTCTAAATGTAATAAAAAACTCTGGGTATAAACAAGGACTCTAGGTGTAAACAAGGACTACAAATGTAAACAGACTCTAAATGTAAACAAAGCCTAAAAATAAAAACAAAGACTCTAAATGTAAACAAAGGCTAAAAATGTAAACAAAGACTACAAATGTAAACAAAGGCTCTAAATGTAAACAAACGCGCTATATGTAAACAAAGACTCTAAATTGAACTCTAAATGTAAACAAAGAATAAAAATGTAAACAAAGACTACAAATGTAAACAAAGACACAAAATGGGACTCTAAATGTAAACAAAAAATAAAAATATAAACAAAACTAAAAGTAAACAAATACTACAAATATAAACAACGACTACAAATGTAAACAAAAATAAATGTAAACAAAACTAAATGTAAACAAATACTAGAAATATAAACAAAGACTCTAAATGTAACCAAAATCTCTTGGTGTAAACAAGGACTCTAGGTGTAAAAAAGGACTACAAATGTAAACAAAGTCTCTAAATATAAACAAAGTCTAAATGTAAACAAAGACTACAAGTGTAAACAAGGACTACAAATGTAAAAAAAATCTACATGTAAACAATCTCTCTAAATGTAAACAAAGAATAAAAATGTAAACAAAGACTATAAATGTTAAGAAAGTCTACAACTGTAAACAAAGACTACAAATGTAAACAAAGACACTAAACGTAAACAAAAACTACAAATGTAAACTGACTCTAAGTGTAAACAGACAACAAATGTAAACAAAGCCTCTAAATATAAACAAAGTATCTAAATGTAAGCAGACTACAAATGTAAACAAAGAGCACAAATGTTAAGTGACTCAAACTGTAAACAAACTCTCTAAATGTAAACAAAGTCTACAAATGTAAACAGACCATAAATGAAAACAGACTCTAAAAGAAAACAGATTAAAAATGTAAACAAAGACTACATATGTAAACAGACTCTAAACGTAAACAAAGACTGCAAATATAAACATAGACCTAAATGTAAACAAAGACTACAAATGTAAACAAAGACTCTAAATGTAAAGAAGGTCTCTAAATGCAAAGAAAGATTACAAATGTAAACAAAGACTACAAATGTAAACAAAGACTACAAATATAAACAAAGACTCTAAATAAAACAGACTACAAATGTAAACAAAAACTACAAACGTAAACTAACACTCTAAATGTAGACAAAGACTACAAATGTAAACAAAGACTGTAAACGTAAACAAAGACTCTAAATGTAAACACTCTAAATGTATACAAAGACTACATACGTAAACAAAGAATTTAAATGTAAATAAAGAATACAAATGTAAACAAAGACCTTAAATGTAAACAGAATCTAAATTAAAACAAAGACTAAAAATGTAAACAAAGACTACAAACGTAAACAAAGACTCTAAATATAAAGAAGGTCTCTAAATGCAAACAAAGATTACAAATGTAAACAAAGCCTACAAATGTAAACAAAGACTCTAAATAGAAACAGACTACAAATGTAAACAAAAACTACAAACGTAAACTAACACTCTAAATGTAAACAAAGACTACAAATGTAAACAAAGACTGCAAACGTAAAAAAAAACTCTAAATGTAAACAAATAATAAAAATGTAAACAAAGACTCTAAATGTAATAAAAAACTCTGGGTATAAACAAGGACTACAAATGTAAACAAAGACTACAAATGTAAACAAAGACTACAAATATAAACAAAGACTCTAAATAGAAACAGACTACAAATGTAAACAAAAACTACAAACGTAAACTAACACTCTAAATGTAAACAAAGACTACAAATGTAAACAAAGACTGCAAACGTAAACAAAAACTCTAAATGTAAACAAATAATAAAAATGTAAACAAAGACTCTAATTGTAATAAAAACTCTGAGTATAAACAAGGACTACAAATGTAAACAGACTCTAAATATAAACAAAGACTAAAAATAAAAACAAAGACTCTAAATGTAAACAAAGGCTAAAAATGTAAACAAAGACTACAAATGTAAACAAAGGGACTAAATGTAAACACTCTAAATGTAAACAAAGCCTACATATGTAAACAAAAACTACAAATGTAAACAAAAACTCTAAATGGAAACAGACTACAAATGTAAACAAAAACTACAAACGTAAACTAACACTCAAAATGTAAACAAAAACTACAAATGAAAACAAAACTAAAAGTAAACAAATACTACAAATATAAACAACGACTACAAATGTATACAAAACTAAATGTAAACAAATACTAGAAATATAAACAAAGACTCTAAATGTAACCAAAGATTGCAAACGTAAACAAAGTCTCTAAATGTAAACAAATAATAAAAACGTAAACAAATAATAAAAATGTAAACAAAGACTCTAAATGTAATAAAAAACTCTGGGTATAAACAAGGACTCTAGGTGTAAACAAGGACTACAAATGTAAACAGACTCTAAATGTAAACAAAGCTTAAAAATAAAACCAAAGACTCTAAATGTAAACAAAGGCTAAAAATGTAAACAAAGACTAAAAATGTAAACAAAGGCTCTAAATGTAAACAAACGCGCTATATGTAAACAAAGACTACAAATGTAAACAAAGACACAAAACGGGACTCTAAATGTAAACAAAAAATAAAAATGTAAACAAAGACTACAAGTGTAAACAAAGACTACAAATGTAAACAAAAACTCTACATGTAAACAATCTCTCTAAATGTAAACACTACAAATATAAACGGACTCTAAATGTCAACAAAGTCTCTAAATTTAAACAAAGAATACAAATGTAAACAAAGACTATAAATGTTAAGAAAGTCTACAACTGTAAACAAAGACTACAAATGTAAACAAAGACACTAAACGTAAACAAAAACTACAAACGTAAACAGACTAAGTGTAAACAGACAACAAATGTAAACAAAGCCTCTAAATATAAACAAAGTATCTAAATGTAAGCAGACTACAAATGTAAACAAAGAATACAAATGTAAACAAAGAGCACAAATGTTAAGTGACTCAAACTGTAAACAAACTCTCTAAATGTAAACAAAGTCTACAAATGTAAACAGACTATAAATGAAAACAGACTCTAAATGCAAACAGACTAAAATTGTAAACAAAGACTACATATGTAAACAGACTCTAAATGTAAACAAAGACTGCAAATGTAAACATAGACTTAAATGTATACAAACGCTACAAATGTAAACAAAGTCTCTATATGTAAAGAAGGTCTCTAAATTCAAAGAAAGATTACAAATGTAAAAAAAGACTACAAATGTAAACAAAGACTACAAATATAAACAAAGACTCTAAATAAAACAGACTACAAATGTAAACAAAAACTACAAACGTAAGCTAACACTCTAAATGTAGACAAAGACTACAAATGTAAACAAAGACTGCAAACGTAAAGAAAGACT